>SKCR01021717.1:0-126708 GCA_019454045.1 Zanthoxylum bungeanum | reverse complement strand
TTTGAATTTGGTAAATCAATTAATTGATTTTGGAAAATCAATATTGTGTATTAGATACACAAACCAATTAATTCATCACTCTCTCTCTTCTCTCTCACGCCCAAGGGGCATTCTTCTCCTTCTTTCACTGGTTTTGCCGAGAATGGCAAGGAGAAGCAAGGTGATTTTTGTGGCAAAAATTAACAAGTGCTAGCTCACTTCCGGAGTCTTGCGAAGGTGATAGGGAACCGCATCCGTGAGCATGGAATTACATCACAAAACTTGGAGCTTGAGATCATCCATGGCCGAAATTTGGAGGACACAAATATTGCCCACTGCCGAGAGCATTGGAGGAGAAAAGCTTGGATTTTTGTGTTCAACGCATCGCTCAACCGCTCAATGTAAGTATTCCGCAACTTCTTTGATGTATTCACACATATTTGTTTCTATTGCTTGTATTGATCCTTGGGACCTTAGAGAAACCCAACAATGGTATCAGAGCCAATATTGAGCATGAAACTTTTTAGGGTTAAAATTGGGTAAAATCAATTTGAGCATGATTTGATAAAATTAATTGATTGAGTATGCTTGAATGATGTTTAATTGAAGTTGTATTGGATCAATTTCATGAAAATTTGATTGGATCAATTTTTGCCCAAAAAGTAGGCTTGGCCGAAAATGGAAGAACCCTAATGTCTTGGTATTTTTTGATTTTTTGATCATTGGATGAATTAAAACAATTGGGAAATGTTTAATTGAGATTTAATTGGATTGAATTTTGAATTGGACATGAAATCCCCATAATGCCGTGGACTTTTTTTTTTGGATAAGGTAAGTATTATAACCAAAAGAAAACTATACAAGAGCAAAGGGGCATCCCCCAGGATCTAGAGAGGACAAGCCCTCCTAGAAGAAAGCCAATCGGCTACAATAGATCAACTAAAGATGTCATCGGGCAAGTGCCACGAGAGGTGAAGCCATTTATTGTCATAAGATGGAGTCACCTTACGTAAAGAACTAACACGATTCCGAACATCAAAAACAATATCATATAGAAGAACAGAAACTGGCCTAAGAGGCATATCATGAGTGCGAGCATTCCTCTCCCTCCATATATGGTAAACTGACGCTGCAAAGGACAGACGAACCAGAAGATGATATAAAGAGGCACCAGAGAACTGACAAAGCCACTCAACAGTTTGGCGCCAATCTCGACAGCTCCAGTCTAAACCACACATGGCTAACACAGACGACCAAACCCTCAATGAAAAGAGGCACTGAAATAAAAGATGATCGATGTCCTCACTCGAACTACCACAAGGATACACCGCGAGCAAGAGGATATACCAAATTTCATTAGACTGTCCTGAGTACACAGGCCTCCCTGAATGGACATCCAAAGAAGAAAAGAATGGCGGGGAATAGATGAGCATAATTAATTGTACAAATTTTTGTTTTGGAAATGTTAATTTGGGTAATTAATTATGGCTTACACTTTGGTTAATTAAGTTATAAAATTTGGAATTTGATAATTTAATTAATTGGGCCTATTTTGGAAATTGGGCTTAATGGGCTTGGTTGTACCAAGATTGGTTTAGGTTAAATTGGTTGGATCAAATTGGGCCCAAAACCATATCCATAAAGTCCAATTATGACTAATGGACCTTTAAATTTTAATTGGGCCTAATGGGCCTAAATTGGTTTCTTGGCAAATAAGAGTGATTCCTTAAATGGGTTTTGGTATTTGGGTTTGACCCATATTGACCAAAAGTCCATGCCTTAGAAATTAATTAAAAGCCCATTGGACTTTAAATTAAATTGACATTGGATGTTAATCGGGCTTTGAGACCCGTAACGATTAGATTTGGAATCTAAGTCGTAAAGGTTCGTTAATAAAGTGTAATATTTAATTTGGAATTAAATGATGAATTAGTATTAAATACAAATTAATTGGATTTAATGTTGTAGTTTAATTTAATTCAAGAATTCGTACTTATTCGCAAAACGAGTTTGACTCGCGCAAAATCAAATCGTTGTTTGAACATTGGATGGTCATTAATATTCAGATTAATTAATTGGATTAGATTGATTGATAACATGCTTGTGTGAATACATGGTTGCGATGTATGAATAATGTATATCAGATGGATATTAGAATGGTGGGGGCAATTTTGGAAATTGTTGTAATAAATTTAGAATTTATTAATTGGACCTGCGAGTCCAGCCTATTACCTACTTACTCTTTGTATTTCTCTTCTCACCTATTCCCCTCAATGTAAATGAGGTTTCTTTAGAAGTGTTATGTAATTGGGTAGAAGTAATACATGTGCTAGCGGGAGACAGGAAATGGAGAGATTTGTTCTAGGAACAATGTTTAAGTATACATCCGCATATCGTTATTATATTTATTTATATGCGCCTTATTATGTGTTTAGAATGCATGTTTAAGGGTGTATGATGATGAGACCTTAACAAAGATAATTAATTGGTTGCCAATTGCACGCGAAAAACCCTCAACATCATATTAAGCGTTTTTCCTTCCATTGAGTGATTCTTACTCATGATCCAAGACTGGCATTGGTTTGTTGGCCAAAGTCAAGGCCTTTGTCCGTCGAGGATGTGTTTGAATCATGAAGGCTTTGTTCCATATCGGTGTCTTGTCCAAGTTGTGATTTGTTGGCCAAAGTCAAGATCACTTCTTGTCCATCGACATTGATTATGAAGCTTTCCATGGTCAATGGTGTAGGACACAGAAACCGGCGACGCTGTTCTAGGCTCGTGACCTAGAACAATGAGTAAAGAATAGCACACGGGGGAACTAAACCGGAGAAATAACATGGAGTCGCCACCCGGTGTGAACCGGGAAAATGTGATTTAAGGCCGCACTCATCCCTCGCAAGGGAAGACCTCAAACCGTTGGGTTCGGAATGGTCCCTTACTTATGCCACTTATAATGATGTGATTTGTGCAATATCTTAACCGAATCTACGCAACATGCTCAAGAACAACCTATATCTAGTTCATGTTCATCAAAATAACTCCTAATCTAAGTTTGCATGCTTGAAAATAAGTCTTTAAACGGAAAACACGGAATAACATACAATCATCACACACGCATGCTCAATTATCTAATGCGGAAAATAAATAAGAATCTAAGCATAAATATAAATTAAATCCCTAATATGATATAAAACAACCTAATCATGCATAAAGAAAGAAAATACTATAGACTAAATCATGCTTAAGATAAATAACATACTAGCAACCTAATCATGCTCGAATACAATGTTGGATGAATGAAATATGTGTATCTCTCAAGCGGTACGTGGCATTGTATCCCGAGTGCAAACCGCAATACCGTCCATTCGGATTCGGCTATGGAATTTACGTCCGGGTTTCCATCCGATAAATCACAAGAAATAACACATATCCATTCACCCAACGGCCACAACACAAATCAAATAACGACTCTCATGCGATAATATATTAAAAGAAATTAAAGAAACGAAAGATAATAAGTAAAAAGGGTGCCCTCAGGTCTAACCTCTTTTGTCGTCTCTCAAAAGCGCGTTACACGACCGTCGGAAGGGTTGATGCTCCGCAACTCCTCCGGTTCACTGGTTCAACGTTTTCCTTCGCTATTTCGCTGTTTGGGCTGCTGTTTTTACTCCGTTTCTCTGCGATTTCTGGTCATGAATTAGGCTTACTGTTTTACGGTAAAGTGGGACTGTTTTGGACAGTTTCTTTAGGTGCAGTTTTGGGTTGTTGGAGTGCAGTTTTGGTACGGCAATGGGGATGGTCAGTGAGGGGTTTTTAGGTGGCTGTTTTGGGTGTATAGAGAAGGGTTTTCACGGAAGTTTGGGCAGTTTGGTGGAGGGGGTATTATGCGGCTGTTATGTGGCTGGTTATTCTTGTTGTTTGTTACGTGAATGGTTTATTTGCTATGTGTGTGTCGTGAAGCTGGGTTGAAAAAGGGGCGTGGTGCAATGGCTGATCTGTGTGCTGCGCATGAAGAGGGAGTGATGGGCGTGGCTTATTGCATGGGCTGAGTGTGTGCTTGTTTAGGTGAGAGTGGCGTGAGGGCTTCACGTGGGCTGTGAGTGAGTAGATTTTAGGTGGCTTTTGGCGTGAGAGTTTGTGAGTGCGTGAAGATTTTTAGGTCAAGGGGGCATGAATGTGTGTGTAAGGGGTTGTGGACTGAGTGAGCTGCGAGGCTGTGAGTGTTAGGGGGCCTGGTTACGTGGGGCAAAGGGTATGTGGTTGGCGTGAGCAGGTGTCTTGTTCGTGGGGCAAATGGTATGTGGTTGGCGTGAGCAGGTGATGGTTGCGCGTGACTTTGAGGGTGTGTGGCGTGAATTTGTTGTTGTTTGACGAGTCAGTGTTTAGGGCTGCTAGGGTGCTACTTGTTGTTGTTTGGCGAGTCGGTGTTATGTGATGCGTGGACGAGGAGTGAGAACGTGAGCAATCGGTGAGCAGTAGATGGGTGTAGATGGCTTCTTATGGTTTCATTGATTTTTAGAGAGATGGGCGAGAGGTGCTAGTGAGAGAGTGGTGCGGCAGTGAGGGTTCACGTGTAAGGGGCATGTTTTTATCGATTGTGAGGGGTTGTGATTTGCTGGTCAGAGTGGTTTTCTATCAACGCCGTGTGGTTTTAGTGAAGGGCTCGATCAGGGAGAGAGATGGTGGCGTGAAGGAGGTGATGAGAGAGATGAGTTAGGTTTTAGGGTTTGTGATGTCGTCCAAGCGAGAGAGTAAGTGAGCTGCCGTGAGTGTCTTGGTGAGAATAGGGTCTGGTGACGTGATCTGTGAAGTGGCCTCTATCCTGATGAGTTGTTTGGTGGTTCTAGGTGGTGGATGGGGCTGCCAAAATGTGTATAGGGTTTCTGTCTTTTTGTTTGTTGTCGTGGCTGAGAGAGAGAAAAGTGAAGGTCTGCGTGAGGGGAGATGAAGATGAGAGAGGATAGGCGAGCTAGGGTTTTTATGTGGTCGTGGATGAGGGTTAGTGGAGAGTGAGAGGGGCCGAGAAGAAGAGATCCTAGGGTTTGTTGTTGTTTATATAGTGAGAGGGTAGGGTTAGGGTTTCTCCATTGGTTTGAAAAGGAAAGAAATTAAATTAAAAGGGAGGGATTTATTTAATTTATTTAGGGAAAGAATATCTTTAATTTTGTTGGGGAATTATTTAAATTAGGTGATTGATTTAATAAATTAGGAAGTGATTTATTTTAATTTTGGGTTGGATTTTAATTGGGAATTTTATTTAATTAGATATTAATTTAGATTTAATTTAATTGAATTAGCTTTAATTTAATTTAATTTGTGACATGTATTTAATTGTTTTAATTATTTTGGATCGAGCTTGGTGTGCTTAAAAACAGAGGTCCAACAAGCGAACCCGAAGAGAAACAAGCGAGTTAAATCTGACAAAATGTTAATTTCCATCTTTACCCTTCCAACGTCTGTTTCCCGCGGTTTTCACAACTAAAGAGGTAGTGTCTCCATACGAGACTCATCATCGGGCTTATATGCAAAAATGCAGTGCCTACAGTCGCTCCTACTTTGATGGGACTTGTGCAGTGTGTGACAATGACAATCCTATCAAAGTACGTGCAATGTATTTTTACTTACCTGGCTCGCTAGCTGCGACTTGACTTGCCTGTTGTGCTGAACTGAAATGATATGATGGCGAGGATCCTCGACCTCTGGGCTTTGTTCCCGAACCACCGAATGTGAATTATGCTAATGATGCAGTGGGCCCTCGACCCTGGGACGCATTTCGGAACTACAACCGACAACGGGGGCACCTCGACCCTGGGTACCTCGACCCAATACCGCTGGCAAAGTGGGCCTCGCCGTCAAACTGATGATGTAGTGGGTCCTCGACCCTGGGACGCATCCCGGAACTACAACTGATGATGCAGTGGGCCCTCGACCCTAGGACGCATCCCAGAACTACAACCGACAACGGGGGCACCTCGACCCAACACCGCTGACAATAGGGACCTCGCCCTCGAACTGATGATGTAGTGGGAACCTCGACCCTGGGCACCTCGACCCGGAACTACAACCGACAACGGGGGCACCTCGACCCAACACCGCTAACAATAGGGACCTCGCCCTCGAACTGATAATGTAGTGGGCGCCTCGACCCTGGGCACCTCGACCCGGAACTACAACCGACAACGGGGGCACCTCGACCCTGGGCACCTCGACCCAACACCGCTGACAATAGGGACCTCGCCCTCAAACTGATGATGTAGTGGGCACCTCGACCCGGAACTACAACCGACAACGGGGGCACCTCGACCCTGGGCACCTCGACCCAACACCGCTGACAATAGGGACCTCGCCCTCGAACTGATGATGTAGTGGGCACCTCGACCCTGGGCACCTCGACCCGGAACTACAACCGACAACGGGGGCACCTCGACCCTGGGCACCTCGACCCAACACCGCTGACAATAGGGACCTCACCCTCGAACTGATGATGTAGTGGGTCCTCGACCCTGGGACGCATCCCGGAACTGCTGATGATGATGTGTCTCCATACCCGGAGTGCCATACCCGGCGAAACTGATCTGATGTCTCCATACCCGGCAAAACTGAAACTGATGTCTCCATACCCGGAGTGTCATACCTGAAAAAACTGATACTGATGATGATGTGGGCCTCGCCCCTAGAGTGCCATACCCCGCTAAACTGATGCTGATGCTGATCTTCCATTCTCAGAGTGCCATTCTCGGCATGCTCATTCTCGAGCCGTCCATTCCCAGACTATATCTCCATTCTCGGAGTGCCATTCTCGGCGTGCTCATTCTTGAGCTGTCCATTCTCGGACTATATCTCCATTCTCGGAGTGCCATTCTCGGCAGAACTGATCTGATGTGATGTGGGCCTCGCCTCCAGAATGCCAGACCTGGCAGAAACTGATCTGATGCTATGTGGGCTTTCCCCCCAGAATACCATACCCGGCAGAAACTGATCTGATGCTATGTGGGCCTCGCCCCCAGAATGCTATATCTGGCAGAACTGATCTGATGTCTTCATACTCGGAGTGCCGTACCTGACTGGTCTGATATCTCCATACCTGGAGTGTCGTACCTGGCAAACTGATCTAATGTCTCCATACCCGGAGTGTCGTACCTGGAAAAACTGACCTGATGTCTCCCTACCCGGAGTGCCGTACCTGGAAAAACTGATCTGATATCTCCATACCCGGAGTGCCATACCTGGAAAAACTGATACTGATGTCTCCATACCCGGGGTGCCATACCCAGCAAAACTGATGCTGATAATGATGTGGGACTCACCCCTAGAGTGCCATACCCGGCAAGATTGATACTGATGCTAATATGGGCCTCGCCCCCAGACTGATGCTGATGTGGGCCTCGGCCCTAGGATTCATTCCTTGGATTCATTCCCTGGATTCATTCCAAATTCTGACGACGTGGGCCTCGGCCCTAGGATTCATTCCCTGGATTCATTCCAAATTATGACGACGCGGGCCTCTACCCATGGATTCATTCCAAATTTTGACGACGTGGGCCTCGGCCTTGGGATTCATTCCCAAAACTACTGACAATATGGGCCTCAACCCTGGGATTCATTCCCGATGCTGCTGACAATGTGGGCATCGACCTTGGGATTCATTCCCGATGCTGCTGATAATATGGGCCTCGACCCTGGGATTCATTCTCGATGTTGCTGATAATGTGGGCCTCGACCCTGGGATTCATTCCCGATGCTGCTGATAATGTGGGCGACCCTGAGTTGATACTGATTTGGGCCTCGCCCCAAATTGATTTTGATGTGGGCCTCGCCCCCAGACTGAAACTTATGTGGGTCTTGCCCCAAAACTGATACTGACATTGGCCTCGCCCCAAACTGGTGTGGGCCTCACCACAAACTAATACTGATGTGGGCCTCACCCCGGGACTCATCCCCAAACGAATACTGATATGGGCCTCGACCCCAAACTGAAACTGATGTGGGCCTAGCCCCCATACAGACACTGATGTGAGCCTCTCCCCCAGAATGATGCTGATGTGGGCCTCGCCCCAAAACTGATACTGACGTGGGCCTCGACCCAAACTGATGTGGGCCTCGCCCCAAAACTGATATTGATGTGGGCCTCAACCCCGGGACTCATCCCCAAACGAATACTGATATGGGCCTCGACCCCAAACTGAAACTGATGTGGGCCTAGCCCCCATACAGACACTGATGTGGGCCTCTCCCCCAGAATGATGATGATGTGGGCCTCTCCCCAAAACTGATACTGACGTGGGCCTCACCCCAAACTGATGTAGGCCTCGCCCCAAACTGATACTGATGTGGGTCTCAACCCCGGGACTCATCCCCAAACGAATACTGATATGGGCCTCGCCCCCAGATTGATACTGAAGTAGGCCTCGCCCCAAAACTGATACTGATATGGGCCTCAACCCTGGGACTCATCCCCAAAACTACTACTCATATGTTGCTGATTCTGGTTGGCTTGTCTTTGCCGCTTTCTATTTTTCTTCTTTGAAACCTGTGAATACAAAACGAAACAAACACAAAAAGAATGCAGAATATGTTACATGTATGCATGCATGCATGAATGAATTTCCTATTCCGTTGGGTTAGGTCGTCCACCAGTTATCCAGGCGATTGCTCAGTCTTCTCTCTGGTCTCATGGCTCAATTTCTTGTTATGTCCCGGATTCACGAGGTGGTAGACTGGTCGCTCCCAGTCTTGATTTAGCTTTTTGTTCTCCGCTGTTTGGATTTAGTCAAGATGAACCACATGGTGGGGCCTTCCATATCATCATACTATATCACATGCTACGAAATAGTCCCAATAGTTATACATATTATCGTCCTCAAGGAATGTCCAGTAATGAAACCATAGAACATTCAAAACACTCAATGAAACTCAAATCTGAGTTTTTGAATAAATGATCTATGCCAGACTCAAAGTGTGTGTGTGCAAAGGTTCCTTTGCAGCTTGATCCTTAAGTAAGCTAACTCAATGATTTCATTTCAAAAATCGGGATCGATGGGTCAAACCAACCTAGATGTCTCAGTTATGCCTGCAGTTGCTTTTCTGTGCTCAATGTGGTATGGTTTTCTTTCTCTTTTGTCTCTTTCTCTTTTTTTTTTTGAACTTCTTTTTTTCTTTTCTTTTCTTTTCTTTTTTTTTCTTTCTCTTTTTTCAACACACCTACCCTTTAAGGTAGCATTTCTCCTCATGGTGGTCCTAATACTCGCCCATGGGTAGCTTCACGCCTATCGGTTATATGTGGTTCAAATTTTTTTCCTTAGAGACTTTTCTTTTATTTTCAACCATACCACACATCATAACATAAGCAAATCAAGATAGACATCTAAGTAAACGGTCATTCACCGACCCACAATTTCTTCGATTAGTCACTTTTCTAACTACTCAGGTTTTCACTGCTAAGAACCATAATCAAGTGCTTACGAGTCTAACATAGATCAATTAATCAAAGCATCAGATAAAAGCACGTCAAGGGTTTATCGTTTCTATAGTTTCACTCTAAAGCAATCAATTTCATCATCAGACTTATGTCTAACTATTAAGGACTAAACAACTTTTTTTTTTTTTTCTCTTTTTTTTCCTTTTTTTGTCTTTTTTTTAAAGGCCCCCCCAATGGTCTTTCTATCCTTTTCGTAAGGTTTTCTATTTCTCGATTTCCTTTTCCTCGCTATCCATGTTTGCTAGACCCTTCTTTGACAATTCTTCTTTTATCCCTAACCCAACGGATATCTATGATGGCTTTTAAGACACAGAGGGTTAACGTGATGCGTGAATGCATGAGATGCATGAGATATGTGCAATGTATGTAATATATAAACCCATTTAAAAATTTTTACACTAGTTGGCCCATTATCATTTTAAAGTATTCAATAATACTATTGCGTGGTGCAAACTTGCCCCAGTTGAAAAGGCCCAACAGGTTTACACTTTGCGATAACATGGCTAAACAACTTCAAATGATAAGAGGCCCAAACATAAAATGGCCCATCGACATTTTAGAAGATTTTGGCCCAACTGTCAAAGGACACGAACTCGTCCCAGTTTAAATGGCCCAAAAAGTTCACATCTTTTGACAAAAGGTCCAACTGGATCCAAATGACGACGGTCCAAAACATCAACATAAAAAAAATAATTTCTACTAGTTCTACGACTAAGGTTCACATGTGGGTTTACGGGAGTGCGGAAAAAGGCTCTCGCTGACGAAGGCTCTCGCTGACAATGCCTTTAACTAAACCCCTTCAACCCACTGTAGACACGGTTAATTAAAGCACAAATCCAAACATTACAAGACATTATTTCGGGGCCGATTCTCTATCCCTAGTGGAGTCGCCAGACTGTAGGACACAGAAACCGGCGACGCTGTTCTAGGCTCGCGGCCTAGAACAGGGAGTAAGGAATAGACCACTGGGGAACTAAACCGGAGAAATAACATGGAGTCGCCACCCGGTGTGAACCGGGAAAATGTGATTTAAAGCCGCACTCACCCCTCGCAAGGGAAGACCTAAAACCGTTGGGTTCGGAATGGTCCCTTACTTATATGCCACTTATAATGATGTGATTTGTGCAATATCTTAACCGAATCTACGCAACATGCTCAAGAACAACCTATATCTAGTTCATGTTCATCAAAATAACTCCTAATCTAAGTTTGCATGCTCGAAAATAAGTCTTTAAACGGCAAACACGGAATAACATACAATCATCACACACGCATGCTTAATTATCTAATGCGGAAAATAAATAAGAATCTAAGCATAAATATAAATTAAATCCCTAATATGATATAAAAAAACCTAATCATGCATAAAGAAATAAAATACTATAGACTAAATCATGCTTAAGATAAATAACATACTAGCAACCTAATCATGCTCGAATACAATGTTGGATGAATGAAATTGTGTATCTCTCAAGCGGTACGTGGCATTGTATCCCGAGTGCAAACCGCAATACCGTTCATTCGGATTCGGCTATGGAATTTACGTCAGGGTTTCCATCCGATATATCACAAGAAATAACACATATCCATTCACCCAACGGCCACAACAAAAATCAAATAACGACTCTCATGCGATAACATATTAAAATAAATTAAAGAAACGAAAGATAATAATTAAAAAGGGTGCCCTTAGGTCTAACCTCTTTTGTCGTCTCTCAAAAGCGCGTTACACGGCCGTCGGAAGGGATGATGCTCCGCAACTCTTCCGGTTCACTGGTTCAACATTTTCCTTCGCTATTTTGCTGTTTGGGCTGCTGTTTTTACTCCGTTTCTCTGCGGTTTCTGGTCATGAATTAGGCTTACTGTTTTACGGTAAAGTGGGACTGTTTTGGACATGATAAGGTTAATCATGAGTCGCTCTGAGCTACCATTTCCTTCGAGGGATAAGCTTTAACAGTACAGAACTTATTTTGAATAAGGTTCCATAAAATCTGTTAGACAGACTTCATATTAGATATGAACAGGAAAGAAACTGGGTTTTCTCATTCCTGAAGATTTGGGAATACTAGGCACATGTTTGGATGATACCAAACTAAAACCCAAATCGGATAAGTGCCTAAGTTGTGGGTTATCATAGGGAAACCTAAGTATAGTACTTATACAACTCACTAGAGAACAATGTATTTGTTGCTCACCATGCAGTTTTCCTAAGAGGAATACCTATATGCAGTGGTAAGTGGGAGGAAAGTAAAACTCGATGAAAATCGGAGTAATACTATTCCAGGCACCGATTCCTTAAATGGAACATAAATAGTTCATCAAGGATGAAACTATACCAGTAATCTTCGAATACACAAGAACCGCGTAGAACAAAGAGAGTCAGAAAATAACCTGGGAGGTATGGGTTTCTGATCTCACCTCATAAAAATGTCTATCTTATTGAGGAATACCGACTGACTACGTATGAGGAAGTGATACAAGGTATCGACTCCCTATTATGGCAAAGTGCCATGATGTCCGAAATGGATTCCATGTATATCAACTTAGTTTGGATACTAGTTGATGTACCGCAAGGCATTGTGCCTATTTTTACTATATAAGTCTTCAAGGAAGACATACATGGAAGGCAACATACCAACGTACTAAGCTGGGCTTATAACGAAAAGGTATCGTTATCAACATTGTGTCGATTACGACGAAACCTTTTACTTGTTGCCATTGTTAAATCCATTTGGATAATGCTTGCTAATGCTGCATATTTCATTCATGAAATATGACAGCTGTAACGCCAAAATCGCTTTCCTTAACGGAAACCTTTTGGAGGATGTTTACAACATCCTGGCGGTTTTGTCGTACCAAATCTAGCAAACAAAGTTTGTAGGTTATTCGATCCATGGATGGATTGAAGCAAGCATTAGGTTCTTGGAACTATCGTTTTGATGTAATCATTATGATATATGATTTGATTCAAAACGAAAATGATTCTTGTGTATATAAGGAGGTTAGTGGGAGCGCACTGACAGTGAATGTCCTAAATAATGATAATATGTCATTTCTTGGAAATGATATTCCCATAATACTATCGGTGAAAGCTTGGCTTTCATGAAAATTCTCCGTATAATTCTTGGGAGAAACAACCTTTATTCTAGGAATAAAGATCTACTGGGATAGATTTAAAGTTGTTAATACTCTCCGAGAACTTGTACATTGAAAAATGTACGTGACCTGGTGTCTCATACGCTTTGAGCATATGGAGTCACAATCGGGCCAATCCAAGTGATAGTCACTGGATTGATGTTAAGAACATCCTTTAGTAACTTAGAGGATCTAAGGATGTTGTCTTATACTATGGAGAAGGAGAACTTGAAGTGACTGGATACACTGCTGCAAGTTTCCAAACCGATAATAACGACTATAGTCGTAAGAACGGTACTATAAAGTTTGAATAACGGAACAGTGAGCTGGAAATCTTCCAAGCAAGATACTGTTACCGAATAAACAACCCAAGTGGATTATTGCTGCAGCAGAGGCAGCAATAGAAGCCTTCTGGATTGATAATAATCTAATTAGATTAGATATAGTTCTGTTAGCCGCTGAGCTAGGCTACAGCACATGCTAAAGAATTAATGGTCTCATCAATGATCCAGATATATACTTCGATATTCATCTGATTCGTTCGTATCATACATCGTGGCGATGTGATGATCGAATAAATCGCATCAGATGATAATCATGCAAATCCGCTGACGAAAGTATTTTCTCAGTAGAAATTTGAGCGAACCGTACATAGTTCAGGTGTAGGACACTCGAGTGACTGGCTATAGGCCAAGTGGGAGATTATTGGACAGTTGTGACCCATAGCGTCACTATTTGTACAGATCATGGTGTTGTTGTACAAATTAACTATGTGACAAAGGAAATTGCTCTCTTATCATTTGTAATTAGATTACCAAGATGTATAAATGATATGAGGTCCTTATGATTAGTTCCTGATTGAGATGATATGAGACGGTATCAATCCACGAAGGATTAATCATTAAATATCCCTAGTCAGAGTATTATCGAGATTGGACATCGATAATGCGGAAAAGACTAGTATTACACTTGTGCGCGTTGTGAGGGCATAACGACATAGTTCTCATATATTTGGGTATAAGATACTCATGCAAGTGTAGTAGGAGGTTGTATTTTACCGATGGTACGGAAAACAGCTTCGCTCTGGATAGACCCATCGGAATTCCATTGGTATTATGACTATGTGTCTATGGAAGTCCGAATCAGGGTAGGTGTATTTGGTCTTAACCTGAGACTTGCACCGCTAATACTTGCGATAATCAATATACTTTGGTTTTGTTCGTCTAGGGCTTTAACAGGTTCTGTGTACACTTCTTCTGGGTATATTGAGAATCGTAGTATATTGGGTGTGATGTCGAGATGGAAGTATCACTCCAGTCATAGTGGAGATAATGATCACGTGGGATACGGAACTCGTTCTTTTATGTACTGCAGTCATCGGGATAATATGACTAGGTAATGATTGTCCGATATAGAGACTAGTTACCAGAAATCTGATATGTGCTTCGTACGGGGCAGACACATTTCCAGCCCCAGACCTTGCACGTGACATCCGATGCTGGATCGAAATACGCAATACTACGTATACTACGCCTGATATAGATCACTTATTCCTGTAAGGATATTTCTGGAGAATTAGGTAGGCATGGCGCTTTGCTAGAAGCCAACCTTGTCTTGTAAATCGGTATAAATGTAGTACTAGGTACTTACGTGTTCGGATAGTCCGACGACCTGATTTACTACCAACATATTCGGGGATCTCATGGGTCGCTTCCTGAAGATTCACCGATGACGTATGACTCGTACTTTATTAATATGGGATTAATTAATGAGAGAGATAAAATTAATCTGGGATTAATTGCGGAGATATTTTATCTGGGATAAAATATTTATAAAAGAGAGAAAACGATTAATTTGGAATTAATCGATAAAATAATATATTCGATATATTATACGAAATTGGATTTCGACGCGGAATTGAAATTAGATTTTAATTCGGGCGAACGAGTTAATTTAGAATTAATTCATTAGCGACGTGAATAGTAATTTTGCTAGGCATAATTATTTAATTACGACGCAACGAAAAATTCGTTAATTTGGAATTAGCGAACCCAAACCCAGGAGTGTTTGCGGGCGCACTCGCATTGCCAATTTAAGTGCGGCCCACAAGTCACATCAAGCGTCAAATCATTAGTCACATCAAGCGTAAAATCACTTGTCACTTTGAGTGATGTGACAACTTGTCATTTGAGTGATTGATGGAAGTAGTTGGTTGGCTTTAATGCCATTTACCAATTTTGAATTTGGTAAATCAATTAATTGATTTTGGAAAATCAATATTGTGTATTAGATACACAAACCAATTAATTCATCACTCCCTCTCTTCTCTCTCACGCCCAATGGGCATTCTTCTCATTCTTTCACTGGTTTTGCCGAGAATGGCAAGGAGAAGCAAGGTGATTTTATTGGAAAAAATTACCAAGTGCTAGCACACTTCCGGAGTCTTGCGAAGGTGATAGGGAACAACATCCGTGAGCATGGAATCACATCACAAAACTTGGAGTTTGAGATCATCCATGGCCGAAATTTGGAGGACACAAATATTGCCCACTGCCGAGAGCCTTGGAGGAGAAAAGCTTGGATTTTTATGTTCAACGCATCGCTCAACCGCTCAATGTAAGTATTCCACAACTTCTTTGATGTATTCACACATATATATTTCTATTGCTTGAATTGATCCTTGAGACCTTAGAGAAACCCAACATGAACATGTGTAATGCTTCAAATTGCATGTTCAATGGCTTAGTATAATAATTATTTATTTATATTTATAATTTATAATTTATAATTAAAGCATATATTTTCTATTGGGCCTAGTACTGTCCATTATTGATCAGTAACAAAAAATAGCGGCCCATGGAAGTTTGAAGCCCATTCCAATAATTTGTTCTTTTTCTTTATCAATAGTCAATTACTTCTTATCTTGCCTATTAACTTCTTTTCATTCACCACACTAACCCCAAACACAGGGCACAATATTCTCATACACAATACATATTTTGTCAACTAGATTCATATTTATCAGGAGACCACATGAGTAGCATTTCTAGTTGGAGTTTTGACCTGAATGAAGACATCTCAACACAATAAATTTTCCCTACCACTAACAGCTTCATTGATGGCTATATGTTGCAGTCTTTGAATGACATATGTTCATCATCTCTTTCAGAAGCTAATACATATCTTGGGGACATATCGGCCACACCCTGTACTACTTTTGGAAATGAGTTACATAATTCAGTAGTTGGTTGACAGGTTGAAGATACTGAGGCCTAGTATAACAAGTATGCAAATTCGGTTGGATTTTCGATTAGAAATGATGATCATCATCTTAATAGTCATACTAGACAAGTGTCTATCCATTCATGGATTTGTTCTGGATAAGGTTTTAGGTTACAAAAGTTCATTAACAAAATTGAAAGACTGAGAGAACCAAAGGCAATTACACGTAATATGTGTCGAACTATGTTTCGAATCAACTAGAACCAAACAGAAGGTAAATATATGGTGACAAAATTCATTGATCAGCACAGTCATGAGTTGGCTGTAATATATGAGACACGATTTTACGTTCCTATCATCATGTAAATAAATATGATTTGGCCTATGCAAAAGCTTTAGGACAAGTTGGTGTTAAAGTCTACCAATTTATGGACTACAATTCTAACCAAGTTGGAAGTTTCAATAAAGTAGGCTTCATGCTTAAGGACATACAGAACCAACTCGACATGAGACGTTGTGCTAAATGTGTAGATATAGAGACTGAAGCTGCCGTTGCCTACCCAGCTGCAAAGGCTGATTCAGATTTTGGCGTACAATGAAAATATATTGGATGAAGAAAACAAATTGTGTAATTTATTCTGGACACACGATGTTTCTTGATATGACTATGAATGTTTTAATATATTTTGACATTTGATACAGCTTATAAAAAATACATACAATAAACCTTTGGTTGTTCTCGTTGGTGTTAATCACCATCGGCGAACCACTGTGTTTGCATTCATATTACTCACAGATGAAAATGTATATGAATACACAGGGCTGCTGCAAATATTCCTTACTGTTATACAAAATAAGAAGCCTAAGGCTGTCAATATGGATGGCGATAAGGCAATGCCAAATGCTATTAAGGCAGTTATGGCTGGTTGTGTTCATTGCTCGTGTCACTAGCATCTTCAAAGGAATGCTCATGAGAATATAAAAAACAGTGTATTCGTTTTAAAATTTCGACACTTAATGTTAGATTCTTTGTCTGTTGATGAATTTGACTGGAAATGGTTCACACTTGTGTCAAAATTAGACTTGTAGAAAAATGCTTAGGTGTAAAATATGAATGAGAAGCTGATCAATGGTAAACACACACTTAACGCAAGCGCACATATCGCTCAAGTAGTATAAAAATATCGATCCCACGAGGACTTAATTTCTATTGTTGTTATTAATTATTGATACTATTTATTTACAGGTATCTAATTAAATGGAGAAGAGAATGATTGCTGATTGGTTGGTTGAATGTGGATTTGCTAAATAAATCAATAAATACTCAAAAGAAAATATTAAGGAAAATAAACAAAAGACGAAAATATCTAGGGTTGTGATTCCACACAATATTATTTTAATGATGAATTGATTCTCTTATACATGTGTAATAACTTAGTTTGTTAACCTGGAACACGAAGATATGCAAAAGCCTCTTCCGATGGTCAGATGCAAACATCCAGAATAACCCAATTAATCATATGTCTATGTTAACCAAGTTATCTAAATTTATTAAGTTCAAGTTCCAATTGTGGCCACCCCCACCCGACAGGTATATGTCTATCCTGGAAGGAAATCTACCTAAGAGTCTATTGCCTCAAGGGGAGATCGTGAGTTATTGAATCTAAGGCTGAAACCTAAAATCTCTTTTCCAAGTTCATACTAAGTTTACCACATCAATCTTATTAATGGCCAGTTAACAAGAAGCATTAAGCTTAAGATTCAATAAACAAGCCAAAACATCACACATAAAATAATTAAATCAATTATAAAACTCGTGAATATTGCGCTTCATCACTTCCCTAGAATAAAAATAAAATGCTGGGGTTAGGGGATCCACCTTTAATATTTCAAATGTAGAAATCTCACTTTATTATAATATAGAAATTGTCAGTATTATCCAATTAAGTCAAACCAGCCATAAAGGCGGTGTTATTATTTGTCTATAAACTAGCCATATAGTCGGTAATTATTTGTCACCTAAAGATCGACCATATAGGTGGTGTCACATTATGTCAAATAAATAAAACAATCCATTAAGGCGGTATCAACTTTAATGCTTATTATTAAATTACAATTTCCATATTATAAATTAAGTGAGATTAATCTACCTTATCATATTAAAAGTTTCACCCTTCCCCCAGCTGAAATTAACTACTAAACATAAAATAAAGTAAAAACACACAAACTATTATTACTACTAAAAATAAAAATAAAAATACATTACAAAGCTACTAAATAAAACACATAAGATACAATCTTTAATTCTTATTCAAGAAAACCAAGGAAAGTATGAAATTTACAAATGAAATGGCTTGGTATTTATAGGCAAAATTTGCCTCCAACAATTTCTCAACCATTTTCTCCACAAATTTCTCCACCAAACATGGCACCAAATCCTCTACTAAAAATGCAAGCATGTTCGGTGGAAGTTTGACAATTTTCATTTTTTTATTTTTTTATTTTTTTTTTTTTTATTTTTTTATTTTTTTGTTTTGAAAATGACTTTAATAATTACACATAACACACTTCTGGATGTTTTATCAATTTCGGTCATGAAAACTTCAGAATTCGAAATTATTATGAACGTTAAAGTTGTAGATCTTTGAGTCTTCTTTAATTTGGAATTTGAATCACCTTAATCCGATATCGGAGTAGAACGTTATGGCAAAACAATAAAAATTACGCAAAACTGAAATTTCCGAAATTGTACTTTGTTAGAACGCCAATTCAAGTTTCCAACCTCTAAAATCAAAATGTCAAGTCCAATTTTTGCCCTTATTTGTTCCATATTTCATCCTGATTGATTCCATTGAGTCCCGATTTTATTTTATCTGCAAAATAAATAAAAACACATCAAAACGTTCATTAAACCCGAGAACCTAAATACAATATTAGGTCAAATGGGCGGTAAATATTGATATATTTTCCGCTCATCACACCCCCAAACCTAACATTTTGCTAGTCCTCGAGTAAAACAAAATGAAATAAACAACTAAAACTAAATTTTTCTAAGGCACTTTCGTGGGGATCACGGTTGCATTTAGCGCATGTAACAAGCTTTTAAACCCATAGGTGTCCATAGTGGATGAGTTATAGTCTCGTGAGGGCTTCTTGCGACGATACCCACAAACGTCAAATGCACACAAAAGTAAAAAAAGACAAAAGAAACATATGAAAAAGAAATAAAAGAAAATAATAGCTATATATACAATGTACTCAGAGAATTTCTAGCAACAAAGTTAAAGGAACCTTCAAAATACAAACTACAACTAAAATCATTTCCTTTGAACAAAGTATCTAAATTAGACTCGGAGTGTGTGTGTGAATAATTCTGCAAACAACTTTAGTTCTAAGTTATTAACTAGGTGAGTTTGTCTCAATTCTCAGTAGTTAATGGGTCAAACCAACCTGACTATCTAAAATTGTCATGTCTACTACAAAATGCGCAAAGTGAGGTATGGGATTTTTCTTTTTCTTTATTTTTTATTTTTGTAACATCTTTAATCCATGTAGCGAGCTTTGAGCCAGTGACTCCCAAACCAGTTGGCTTTAGGGCACTAGTGTTAAAACACCCCTACATACTTAATTACTCGGATCTCAGATGTTTAAAGGTTCTACCGTTTGACGCGAATAATCTCTACTTACTGAGGCAAGACGTCCGGATACTAAGTAGAAACTTTTTATTAATATATATATATATATATATATATATATATATATATATATATTATTTTGATTTTTTTATCATCATTCCTCACATCATATATAACTGGAGACAGAAACAGATATTCAGGCAAACGGTCATTCATCAACCACCGATTATTTCAACTGGTCACTTTGTCAATTCTTTATTATCTAACTGCGACAGAACTATTTTTTTAAGTGCATATGAGTCTGACCTAGATATTAGGTTCAAAGTATAGGATAAAAGTGAAATTAGTATTTATCTTTTCCTAGAACTTTTTACTAAGACAAATAATCTCATCGTTAGACTCTATATATAAATATAATTTTTATGCAAAAATTAAAACACGTAAAACATGCAAAACACACGACATGCAGAGAATAAAAACTCGTAGGAACGAAAAAAATGACGGAGAAAACAAATAAACATAAACAACCTTACCCCCAAACCTAAATCTAGCATTGTCCCCAATGCGTTACAAAACAAAAGAAGGATAAAGGAACAATGTTACCGTGATTTATTTTAGGGGCCATTTAACTTTCTTTTTTTTTTGGTGGTAAAATCGAGTCATTTGATGAATATATCCACTAGGGCGCGTATCAAGAGTTGACTCCTTACTCTACCGTCTCTACTGAATTGACTTTTTAACTTCATGATTTTGTAAAACTTTATTCTATGATAACCCCGTTTTCACTAGTTTGCTTTGCCTTAAGTGCTCCGTCTATGTATTTCCCTACAAAAATAACACACAAAATTAAAATCTCTACAACATGTATACACAAAATACAAAAAATAAAATAAAATAAAAATAAAATTTTTGCATGGGTTGCCTCCCTACTAGCGCTAAATTTATCGTCTTCAGCCAGACGTGACTGAAGTCCATCCATCAATGAGGCTTCAGCGTGATTTTGGAAGTCCGATTAAAGACAATCCCATGAGCGTTGCTTTTGAAAGGTCTATTCCAACGATGAGGTGGCCAAAAGAATTTTATCTGACTTAGTGCTTATGCCACATTTTTAAACTTTGTCGCTCCAGTGGTTCCTGAAAAGAAAGAAAGAAAATCAGGTGGTCTCGTATGGTGCTTGACTTTGAATGGGAATTTCATTATGTCAAGCTTCTGGGCATTGTCTTTGATTTCTACTCCCCAATACATTAATGTTTCTCCTGAAGTCATGATATCTTTATTATGATCAGACATTTGCTCCTCCATTTGCTCTGCTTCTTGCTCCACTTTTTCGTCACAGATGTATTTCATAATTTCATTGTTAAGCTCTTCATCTGTCATCTGTGAAATGCACGCTCCATATATGTCAGCCTGAAGATGTAAAGATATGTCTGATTGTAGGTTTTTATCCTCTATGGTTGGTATAAACGGCTCAGGTATCTCTTCTTCAAACATATGTGCAATGCATGCTCCAAGATCTTCATTTTGAGGATGCAGAGTTTCATCCTCACTTGTTGGTGTAGTTGGCACAGACAGCTCTGAATCTTGATCCTTGTCAGAGTTTGATGAATAATAAAGATCAAATTGAAATTCTGTATGTTCAGACTCCTGAACTGATACCTCTGATTCTTGATACTGCTCAACCTCTTCCTTTGTTAAAGTGTCATCGTGAAATGCTTGGTACTCAAAGGCTTCGTCAAATTCATTAGAAAATACTTTGTGAGGTATGTAGCTCTGATTTTCTATTAATTGTTTCATTTGATCTATCATTCTTTCTATAGATGCCGCATTACTCTGAAACATTTCATCTATTGCATCCCAATTTTCGTCTTGTTTCTTGATCCAATCTTTGAGCATGTCAATCACATGTTCTTCCTCTGATGGTTCTGGGTATTGATGAAGATCGTAAGTTGATGGTGGATAAGATGGAGAATATGGTTGGGTGAAATATGTTGGTTCATCATACCATGAATGATTATGATAGTTCTGCCACCCTGAATTGTAGTTGTACTCACAATGATCATTAGGGTGGTTACCATTGTATATCTCATATCTCTAAATTGGTTGAGCAAATGTTGTGTTGAATGACACTGACATCCATGGATAGTTTTTGGGCTGGACAACAGGCCTCAGAAAAATCGGACTGCTGATCCCTGATTTGGGGTGTATCTTCACCTCGTAAAGCTCGTAATTCTTTTATCGCCCAATAAGGATCCATTTTCAACCACCTGAAAAATAAAAGAAAGAAATAAAAATTATAGATAAAAATAAAGAAAATTAGACACGAGTAAAATAGATAGCTTCTAAATTAATAAAGCAAAAATAATAAGTCCCCGTTAACGGCGCCAAAAACTTGATTGGTGGTAAACACACACGTAACGCAAGCACACGTATCGCTCAAGTAGTATAAAAATATCGATCCCACGAGGACTTAATTTCTATTGTTGTTATTAATTATTTATACTATTTATTTACAGGTATCTAATTAAAGGGAGAAGGGAATGATTGTTGATTGGTTGATTGAATGTGGATTTGCTAAATAAATAAATAAATAATCAAAAGAAAATACTAAGGAAAATAAACAAAAGTCCTAAATATCTAAGGTTGTGATTCCACATAATATTATTCTAATGATGAATTGATTTTCTTATACATGTGTAATAACTTAGTTTGTTAACCTGGAACACAAAGATATACAAAAGCCTATTCCGATGGTCAGATGCACACATCCAGAATAACCCAATTAATCATATATCTATTTAACCAAGTTATCTGAATTTATTAAACTTAAGTTCCAATTGTGGCTACCCCCGTCCGACAGGTATATGTCTATCCTGGAAAGAAATCTACTTAAGAGTCTCTTGCCCCAATGTGAGATCGTGAGCTATTTAATCTAAGGCTGAAACCTAAAATCCCTTTTCCAAGTTCATATTAAGTTTACCACATCAATCTTATTAATGGCCAGTTAACAATAAGCATTAAGCTTAAGATTCAATAAACAAGACAAAACATCACACATAAAATAATTAAATCAATTATAAAACTCATGAATATTGCGCTTCATCACTTCCCTAGAATAAAAATAAAATGCTGGGGTTAGGGGATCCACCTTTAATATTTCAAATGTAGAAATCTCACTTTATTATAATATAGAAATTGTCAGTGTTATCCAATTAAGTCAAACCAGCCATAAAGGCGGTGCTATTATTTGTCTATAAACCAGCCATATAGGCGGTAATTATCTGTCACCTAAAGATCGACCATATAGGCGGTGTCACATTATGTCAAATAAATAAAACAAGCCATTAAGGCAGTATCATATTTAATCCATATTATTAAATCACAATTTCCATATTATAAATTAAGTGAGATTAATCTACCTTATCATATTAAGGTTTCACCATTCCCCAAGCTGGAATTAACTACTAAACATAAAAGAAAGTAAAAACACACAAACTATTATTACTACTAAAAATAAAAAATAAAAATACATTACAAAACTACTAAATAAAACACACAAAATACAATCCTTAATTCTTATTCAAGAAACCAAGGAAATTATGAATTTTACAAATGAAATGGCTTGTTATTTATAGGTAAAATTATGCCTCCACAATTTCTCCACCAAACATAGCAATAAACATGGCACAAAACATGGAATTTTGACAATTTTCATTATTTTATTTTTTTTGTTTTGAAAATGACTTTAATAATTACACATGACATAATTCCGGATGTTTTATCCATTTTGGTCATGAAAATTTCAGAATTCGAAATTATTATGAACTTCAAAGTTGTAGTGCTTTGAGTCTTCTTTAATCTGGAACTAGAATAACCTCAATCCAATATCAGAGTAGAAAGATATGGCCAAAATATAAATATTACGCAAATCTGAAATTTCAGAAATTGTACTTCATTAGAACACCATTTCAAGTTTCCAACCTTTAAAATCCAAATGTCAAGTCCAATTTTTGCCCTTATTTGTTCCATATTTCGTCCTGATTGATTCCATTGAGTCCTGATTTTATTTTATCTGCAAAATAAATAAAAAAACATCAAAACGTTCATCAAATTCGAGAAAGTAAATAAAATATTAGGTCAAAGGGGCTGTAAATATTGATATGTTTATTATCGTTATTTAATTTCTGCATGTTATTTGTTTATGTAATAATGTGATGCGCATGGGCTTAGTAAGTTGGATTAAAGGTCCTTCATTTCGAGGGGTTAAAATCATTTACCACGATGCTTCGCCGCACCAGATTACGTATATTCGGTTGAATGTAAGATGTGTTCAATCGGGTATACAAAGTCCGATATTGTTGTCTTTATTTTTTTTATATGTATTATGTTATTAGCACATGAGCTTAGTAAGTTGGATTAAAGGTCCCCTATGTCGAGGGGTTAAAATCCTTTATCACGATGCTTTGCCGCGCCTTTTAGCCCGGTATTATTGATTAGGTGTCATCTATTCATCCGTTCATATATGTGTCATGTTGTTTACTGCATTTTGGAGGTCACTGTTGTAACCATGTTCAAACGTGTTTCAGAACGCCGCACGAAAAAATGTTTTCTGTCTCAGTCCGTTCGAACGTGTTTACGAACGCAACTCGAACGCGCATGCATTTTGCCTTATCATGCATCAGGTCTCATTCTGTTCGAACGAGTTTCTGAACGCCATACGAATGTGAGCATTCTGTTTCATTTCCGTTCGAATGCGTTCACGAACGCTACTCGAACGCGAACCTTCTGTTTACCATTCAAACGCAGCACGAACTCCCACGGTAAACATGCCCTCTTTCATCAAATCTCATGCATGGTTACTCATTTTGTCATTTGCCTTTTTGATTGTTCATGTTCTCGCATTTAGTCATTTATTATGTTCACAAGATTACATGTTCGTTTCCATGATGCATGTTTACACGGTAGTTACCTACTTATGCTTCTGCATTCATCTATTCAACATGTTCATGAAGTTATATGCTTGCCGTTATTCCGATTTTCTTTCATGCGTGATTGTACAATTACTATCTACTGACATGCCTATGATCAAATATAATATGTGTAGGCATTGCATTTTTGCATGTGAAACCCGATGATGAGTCTCAGTTGGAGGCACTACCTTTTTAGCTAAGGATATTGCGGGAAACGGAGGTCGGAATGGGAAATTCAGAATAAGTACGTCATCAAGTTTATTTCACAAGCTCACTGTCTTCATTAGTGCTGCGTTTGTTACTTCGTTCGAATGTCAGGCAGATTGTGGACGTTCGTGTGGCGTTCGAATTGGCGTTCGAACGTCGTCGGTGTTTCTGTTTTTGCTGCTACCTCGCACCCCAACCCAATTAGCTCCCCAAAGCCCATAAAACACATCCCAATTTAATTAAATTAAACATTAAATATTAAATAAAATATTTAAACCATTTACCAATTAAATAAAACACAAAATATAATCATATCTAATGAAGATAAATCAAATATATTAACTTCCAACTAAACAAATCACATAATAAATTAAAAAGATGTCATGCCTAATTAAAATCAATCATAACCAATTAAATATTTTGACTTCCTAATCTAGCCAAGATTTGTCCCCCCTCAATCTTTGACTTTCCTTGCTCAACACCAAATCAAATCCTCCCTTTAATGCACCAAATCCCTTCCTTGTGAGACAAGGTGAAGCCCTAACCCTTCTCTATATAAACAACCTCCAACCAAAGCCATCCTCTCCTACACACAACATCATTCACGGTAATAGCATAAAGAAGTAAAAACAATTTCTCTCCTACACCTCCTTCAATAACCGAAGCACACATATCTCTCAAATCACGCCTAAGACACTCCTCCAAGCCTTCTATTGCACGCCCAAGAGACCTCCAAACAGCAGCCCATTTACTTCTCAGAATTGCCGCACAATACCCTCTCCAAACAGTTCAATCCGTAGCCCACTTACACAAACCGAAACTTACCCAAACCAGTCCCTAAATCATGCCCAAACAACAGTAATTTAACCCCTAAAACAGCAGCAAAATACACTTTAAAACATTCCCTAAAAACTTTAAAGTAATAACATTAAAAAACTGCATTCATAATCCTTAAAATACTCACAAGACTACACTAAAAACCCACACAAAAACTTGGAACAGTTCATTGAAACGTCAAAACAGGTGGCCTGAGCAGTGAGCAGCAAAACAGAGGCCGAACAGGAGCAGAACGGAGTTCGAACCGCAAGCAAAACAGCAAAGCAGTGAGCTAGGACGCTAAACCAGTGAACCAGAGAAGTTGAGGAGCTGTACCCTTCCGACGTCCGTGAAACGCAAGCCTGAAAGTTGGCAAAAAGGTTAGACCTGAGGGTATCTTTCACACTCCCTTTTTTTTACTATTTATTAAATATTGCTTGCGTGATTGTCATGTTGAAATGCATGTTGTGGCCCTTGAGTAGATAAATATGCATGAATTATGAGATGTTGTATGTTGTGGCTGTGGAATAAAATGAGAGATGTGTCAACTCTCGCGGTATATCGGATGGAAACCCGGACATAAATTTCATAGCCGATTCCGAATGGACGGTAATATGATCTGTACTCGGGACACAACTCCACGTACCGCTTGAGTAAACGGCACCCTCTTTTGTTTTGTGTTGCTTTGGTTTATTTATTTTTCGTCACTTGAATTCTGTATGTTGCTTATTTATGCATGGTTCAATCGAGCGCATGGGCTTAGTAAGTGGAATGAAAGATCCCCTATGGGGAGGGGTTAAAGCCCTTTACCACAATGCTTTGCCGCACCGGTTGATGTGTGTTCGGTTGGATGCAAGATACGTTCAATCGGGCATACTTAGTTTGATATGATTGTCTTTATGTTTTTATGTATGATTCAATCGAGCGCATGGGCTTAGTAAGTGGAATGAAAGATCCCCTATGGGGAGGGGTTAAAGCCCTTTACCACGATGCTTTGTCGCGCCGGTTGATGTGTGTTCGGTTGGATGTAAGATGTGTTCAATCGGGCATACTTAGTTTGATATGATTGTCTTTATCTTTTTATGCATGGTTCAATCAAGCGCATGGGCTTAGTAAGTGGAATGAAAGATTCCTTATGGGGAGGGGTTAAAGCCCTTTACCACGATGCTTTGCCGCGCCGGTTGATGTGTGTTCGGATTGGATGTAGATGTGTTCAATCGGGCATACTTGGTTTGATATGATTGTCTTTATGTTTGCATGCATGATGTGATCGAGCGCATGGGCTTAGCAAGTGGAATGAAAGATCCTCTAGGGGGAGGGGTTAAAGCCCTTTACCATGATGCTTTGACGCGCCTCACATTGTACTATTCACCATTTATGTATTCCGTCCCATTTCATGCATCAGGTCTGTTCTCGTTCGAACGCGTTTACGAACGCAACTCGAACGCGCAAGCATTTTGCCTTATCATGCATCAGGTCCCCTTTCTGTTCGAACGCGTTCACGAACGCCATACGAACGCGAGTATTCTGTTTCATTTCTGTTCGAACGCGTTCACAAACGCCATACAAACGTGAGCATTCTGTTTCATTTCCGTTCGAACACGTTTACGAACGCTACTCGAACGAGAACCTTCTGTTTACCGTTCGAACGCGTATACGAACGCTACACGAATGCCCACGTTAAACAGATCCTCTTGCATCACATTACGACATGTACATCTTAGCACATAGTTCCCTTTTTCTTACGTTATGCATTTGTATTACCTCTCTAGTTGTCCATTTCTGTTATGCGCTTAAATATCTTTTCTTAATATGCATGCTAGTAAGAATGCTATTTTTTTGCGCTTCTGTGTCCACCAATGTGTTCATTAACTTGTATGATTGCCATATGATAAACCTTATGTATGCAAATTGAGACATAGATTACATGCAAATATGCTGTATGCAAATTCAAATATGTGTTACATATAAATTTAGATGAACTTGTTGATGTATGTATGTGGATTTAGAAGCATGATATTCCTAGAAGTAAGTGTTACTTAAGCCTGATTAAATTATTATATAAATCCTTTCATTACAAGTGGCATAATTAAGGGACCGTTCCGAACCCAACGGTTTGAGGTCTTCCCTTGCGAGGGGTGAGTGCGGCCTTAAATCTTTGTCCCGGTTCACACCGGGTGGCGACTCCATTATTCTCCGGTTTAGTCCCCCATGACTATTTCGTACTCCCGACCGGGCCGCGAGCCCGGGACAACATGCGTCGCCTAGTTCCTGTGTTCCCACATTCTGGCGACTCCACTGGGGATAGAGAATCGGCCCCGAAATATTGTCTTGTGATGTTTGGATTTATGTTTTAATTGACCGTGTCTATAGTGGATAAAGTGAGGGTTTAATCAAAGGCATTTTAAGGCTAGGTAATGGTTTGGTGTCTTCCTTCATTCACTACCTTTCTAGAAGGAAAAACTGTGAAGGCACCTATATAGCCATCTACTCGTAGCCTATTGTGATGGACTAATTTGGAGGACTCGTTGTTTATTCCTGACACCAAGCGATAAGAGCCTAAGAGGCTTGGGTATTTAAGTGAGCCTCGCTCCACCTTCCCTCTGGGGAATCTACAACGGGAAATCCATTTGACAGTTCGTCACACACCATAGCTCATTGGCACGTACCTTAGTGTATAAAAAGGGTGCGCTCACTTGGTTGCTCGAACCCTTGAGTGGGGAAACCTAGTTGTGGGCCATCCTTCGCCGGTGAGAGCCTTTGTCTATACTCTTACTAACCCACCCATAGACCGGGTTGGCTAAAGTAACAATTATTTCCTTGAATATGTGCTTGTGGGCCATCCTCATTTGGATGCAGTTGGACTATTGTCAAAATGCGGGCTTGCCGGGCCATTTAAACTGGGGTAAGTTCGCACCTTATGACTATTAGGCCAAAAGCTTCTGAAATGTTGATAGGCCATTATGTAGAAATTATTATGTCATGTTTGCATCATCTTTCTTCTATGCTTGTGTTTGGGAACATCGTCGTTTGAATCCATTTGGACCATTTGTCATGGGATATGGGCTTGTTCGGCCATTTAAACTGGGACAAGAACGTATTTCATGACTATTGGGCCAAAGGCTTCTAAGTGATTGATGGGCCACTTTGTGATTGTGTTCGGAACTTTACCATTTGGATTTAGTCGGGCACTTTGTCATGAGATGTGAACTCATTGGACCATTTAAACTGGGATGGGTTCACTCCTGTGACAATTAGCCCGAAAGATTCTAAAATGGTAACGGGCCGATTTGTTTGAAAATTTTAATTGATTTAATATGTTATATCTGTTACATGCATCTCGTGCACCTCATACATACATATATCATGTTAACACCATCTATGTCTCAAAAAGACATCATAGATACCGTTTGGGTTAGAGAAGGGACAAGACTCACTAAAAGAACAAGTATGAGTGAATCCGATAATGAGGTGTCCCGTATGGATCAGTTAGAGAACGGTCTCGCCAAGATCACTGAACAGTTGCAGGCTTTGACTACTGCTATGGCTGGTATAGCTGGGTCTCGTGCCGGGGTTAATTCTGGGGATGTGAGGCAAGAGGAATCTCCGAACAGATTGGGGGATGATACCCCCGCTTTTGATGATGATATGGCAGAGTATGCGGCAGGCAGAGTATCTGGGTCTCAGGCAGAGTTACAGAAACTTCGGGATCAGGTTGAGTTGGTTACCCGCAAGATGAGGGGTAAGAATGAGGATTTGCTGGATTATGACACACTGACTTTCGAGGAACAGTTGCCGGCACAGTTCAAGATGCCTGATATGGCTAAGTTTAACGGGAATGGGGATCCAAGGGTGCATCTCCGACAGTTTGTATCAGTCATGAGTTCAGTTGGCCTGTCTCAGCGCCAAGTGCAGAAAATGTTGGAATGTCGCTCGAGGGAGCTCCCGTGGTGTGGTACCACGGTTTGGAAAAGAAAGTGAATGAAGATTGGAGGGAGTTGGCTGATGCTTTCCTGAAGCAGTATGTCACTGAACTAGAGATCGATCTGTCACTCCGCGATCTGGAGAATGTTAAGCAGAAATTGGAGGAGAGTTTTAAGGAGTACGTGGACCGATGGAGGGGTCAGTTGTTGAAAATGAAGACTAGGCCCTCGGAGAAGGACCAGATTAAAATGATCATCAAGGGCACCAAGCCCTCCATTTACAGCAAGTTGAGGAGGATGACCTCCATGATTGCAGACTTTCGGCAGTTGAGGGAAACTGTCATGGATATTGAGGAAGAAGAGGCCGAGAATAGCAAATTCTATGGTCTGAACAGGAGGCCCATTGGGGGAACATCGGGAGCAAAGCCCGTTTCTGCTGAGATTGCCGCTATCCGGAACCGGCAGTTTTCTAACTTGGGAAGACCCCTGTCAAAGGTGCTAGAGAAACTGAAGAGGCAAGGGCTTTTAAACCCTTGGAAGCCAAAACATTACCCAATCCCCTACCATAACATTATAACCTAAGCCTTTACTGTCACTTTCACCAACAAAATGGCCATGACACTGACAATTGCGCCGACTCCGCCATGAAATCCAAGACCTGATAGACTCCAAGAAAATACCTGACCCAGAAACAGAACAGCCTGACACACACAGAAACCCTTACCCAATTACCGCGCCGTACCACCACCAACCTATATGATCAATTCTGGCCTCCCAGAAGACCTTGTCCTAAAATCCTTTCACCCTCAAGCCTTTTGCCTTGGAATCTGGGATAGTACTAGTGAAGATGAGACTGAGCAGGGGAAAAACTTTTGGCTTGATTTCTCTCTAGCATGACGAGGAAGAAGTGAGGGGAATGACGCGCAGTGGTCGTTTTTATAATGATATGGCAGAAAGGGTAAGGAAGTTTTGACAGATGGTAGAGAAGTGGTTGAGGCTGCAGAAAATACTGAGGGGGATATAGTGCTGAGCAATTGAGGAAGACTAGAGCACAAGTGAGTATCTGGGAACTATTATGTGCTTCTCGAGAGCATAGGCAGGCCATGGTTGAGGCCTTGAGCAAAATTGTGGTACCGGAAGACGCCAACCCTGCAATGTTTGTTGGGTCAGTTCAGAAAGAAGCTTTGCAGATATCTTTTTCTGAGGATGAACTCCCCGCCGGAAGGGAGAAATCATAATAGGCCTCTATTTATCAGGGCCGAAGTGAGGGGCAAGAAAACTTCATGTGTGATGGTGGATGACGTTTCGTCCATCAATGTGTGCCTGTTGAAAATTCTGGCAAGATTGGGTATGAAAGCAACAGACTTGGACCCCTCCAGTATGACTATTAAGGCTTATGATGACAGTAAAAGGGGAGTTGAGGTACCTTTGTGGCTATGGTCAAGGTAGGCCCTATTGAAGATGAAGTCGAGTTTACAGTGCTGGACATCCCAGCCACTTTTGCCTTATTGTTGGGAAGGCCTTGGTTTCACAAACTTGGGGGCGTGCCTTCCACTTTGCATCAGATGATCAAGTTCCCGTATGGGGGAAGTTGTTACTATCCGGGCTGAGGTAGATAATGTTGTGGCTGCCTTGGAGATACAACCTTTCACAAGGTTTCAGGTGTCAGCTACTTTTGAGGAATGGGTGGATCCTAAGGTGGCTAGGATCATGAGAAAAATGAAGTTTGAACCGGGTGAAGGTTCAAAGTTGCCAGATTTCAGAGGACAGACCACTCGGAAGGTTTGGGGTATAAGTCTGATGAAGAAAAGCCAAATGTCAAGAAAAAGGGCCTGAAACTGATGGAATGTTTTGTGAGAGCTTCAGGATATCAAGGGGAGCCAGAACCTGTGGAAGTTAATGGGATTGTGGTACCTGGATTTGAGATCTTCCAGATTTGTTGGGTGAGAAACCACTGATTAAAGAAGCTGTGGAAGCGGAGAATGGGAAGAAGAGTTGATGAAGTTGGAGAGCCTGACTCTGGGAGAGGATGAAAAGCCTGAGGAAGACTTGATTGCAGAGGAAGAAGTGTTATAGATGATGAAGACATTTACCTTCCTGATTTGTTTGAATGTACTCCGCATTATCCAATAATAAAGACATTTCTTTTGCTTACTTGCCTGAGTCATTTCCATTTACTCTGCACGAATCAAGCATATTTGATATCAGTTCCGCCAGAACTACTGCATTTAACTTGGGTACACTTGAGAACCCCAAGGAAATTCTGATTGCAAGTGAAGTTACCCTGAAGAGAGGGAGAAACTAGAAGAAGTGTTGGTCAGATATGCCAAAGTGTTTGCTTGGTCCTATGAGGACATGCCTGGGGTAGACAGAAACATTGCCCAGCACACAATACCAACTTATCCGAATATGAGGCAGTAAACAGAAACTCCGACGGATGAGACCAGAATGGGCTGAGAAAGTCAGAGAGGAAGTTAAGAAACAGATAGATGTGGGGTTCCTGGAAGTAGTAAAATATCCAGAGTGGTTGGCTAATATAGTGCCGTACCAAAGAAAGATGGGAAGGTCAGAATGTGTGTAGACTACAGAGATCTCAACAAAGCTTGTCCGAAAGATGATTTTCCTTTGCCGCATATAGATGTTCTGGTTGATAGCGGGCTTTTATCTGCTATGTATTCATTTGCAGATGGATTTTCAGGTTACAATCAGGTTCTCATGGCTGAGGAGATAAACACAAGACTGCATTTTTACCGAGTGGGGTACTTATTGTTACAAGGTTATGCCGTTTGGACTTAAGAATGCGGGAGCTACTTATCAGCGGATGGCCACTACACTTTTCCATGACTTGATGCACAAAGAGATTGAGGTGTATGTGGATGACATGATGGTAAAATCAGAGACAAGAGTTTGGCATATTGAAGCACTGGAAAGGTTCTTCAGAGAGTTGACAGATACAACATGCGGCTTAACCCTAAGAAATGTGTGTTTGGGGTGACATCAGGGAAATTGCTTGGTCATACAGTGGAATGGGCGGAATAGAGGTAGACTCCGAAAAGATCAAGGCAATCACAGAAATGCCTGCACCGAAGACAGAAAAAGAAGTCAGAGCATTCTTGGGAAAGATTCAGTACATCAGTCGGTTCATTGCCAAGTTGACATCAGTATGTGAGCCTATCTTCAAACTGTTGAGAAAAGATCAGCCAGTGAGATGGAATGAACAGTGTCAGACAGCCTTCGACAAGATCAGAGAGTACTTGGTAAAGCCTCCTGTATTGAAACCTCCGAGACCGGGCAGACCTTTGGTATTGTATTTGGCTATAGAATCAGAAGCACTAGGGGCAATGATGGTACAGGCAGATGAGACAGGGGTAGAACATGCAGTTTACTATCTGAGTAAGAAGATGCTCCCGTAGGAGGCTCGGTATCAAGAAGTTGAGAAGATCTGTCTTGCAGTGGTATGGGCTTCCAGAAAATTGCGGCATTATTTCCAGTCATACAAGATCCAGATAGTGGCCAAGGAAAATCCTCTGAAATATCTTCATTCGGTGCCTTCGCTAGTGGGAAAGTTGGGCAGATGGTTGGTATTGCTGACAGAGTTTGACATTGAATATCTCACCTCCAAAGTGATCAAAGCAGAGTTTCTGGCAATGCAACCTGTTGAGGGGGATCAGTATAAGTTTGAATTTCCAGATGAAGAGATCCAAGCAATAACAGTTCAGAGATGGAAGATGTATTCGACGGAGCAGTGAATTACAAGGGAGCTGGAATTGGAATCGTGATAGTGACCCCCGAAGGGGAGACTTTGCCTTTGGCCAAGAGTTGACATTCAGAGTGACTAATAACATGGCCGAGTATGAAGCAATGTGCTTTTGGTTTTACGCATTGATAGCCTTGAAGGCCGGGAGTGTGGAAGTCTACGGAGATTCTATGTTGTAGTCCAGCAGATGCGAGGAGAATGGGAATTGAAAGAAGAACGGTTGAAACCTTACCTTTTTCAACTCAGAAAGTTGGCACAGGTTATCCCCGAGTGTAAGTTTCAGCATTTACCGAGAGAAGAGAATCAGATGGCAGATGCATTGGCTACACTTGCAGCAACTTGGGAAAATCCAGAAAAGTTAGTGATGAGACCGTTGATACTGACAACAGCGAGCAGACCTGTTTATGAGATAGAAAGAATTCTGGGAGTTGAGGTCGACGACGGTAAACCTTGGTATTATGACATTCAGAGGTATCTGGAACATGGTGAACTCCCGGAAGGGGCAGGCAGAAAAGACAGAATAGCCATTCAGAAGTTGGCTTCCCAGTATGTGATTTTGAAAGGGGAACTGTACAAGAGGCAGGCAAACGGTATCCAGTTGAAGTGTTTGAGAAAAGAAGAAGCTCAGCATGTAATGGAAGAAATACACGCCGGGGTATGTGGTCCGCACATGAACGGGTTGAATCTGTCCCGCAAGATAGTGAGACAAGGTTTTTATTGGTCAACCATGGAAACAGACTGCGCGAAGATGGTAAGCACTGTCATGACTGTCAAGCACATGGTAATTTGAATCACTTACCGCACACAGAGTTACACGGGCTGTCAGAGCCGTGGCCTTTCTCAGCATGGGGAATTGATATGATTGGAGAATTCGACCGAATGCATCAAATGGGCATCGCTTCATAGTAGTGGCAGTAGATTACTTCTCGAAGTGGGTGGAAGCCGAATCATTCCGTAATGTTACAGCAAAGCAGATGGCAAAGTTTATAGCTCGGAACCTCATTTGTCGGTATGTAATGCCGCATCATGTAGTGACAGACAACGGGGTCCAGTTTCAAGGAGAGACGAAGGCAATGTTACAGAGGTATGGGATAGGCCACCACAAGTCATCACCGTACAGGCCGCAGGCAAATGGGCAGTTGAGGCAGCCAACAAGACTATAAAGACAATTTTAGCCAAGATGACAGAAAATTGCAGAGATTGGGCCGAGAAACTACCATATGCTCTGTGGGGGTACAGAACATCAGTAAGGACAGCAACAGGGGCCACACCTTACTCTTTGGTCTATGGAATGGAAGCAGTATTGCCGGTAGAAGTGGAGATACAGTCTATGAGGGTATTAACAGAGGCAGAATTACCGGAACAGGATTGGGCCGCACAGAGGTTTGATCAGTTAGCACTATTGGATGAGAAGAGAACGAAGTCTTTGTATCACATGCAGTTGTATCAGAAGAGACTAGCCCGGGCATTCAACAAGAAAGTACGTCCCACCAAGATCAGAAAGGGTGATATGGTACTTAAGCAGTCGAGGCCGTCGACGACAGATCCAAGAGGAAATTCAGACCTAACTGGGAAGGACCTTACATAGTGCAGAAGTAATGGGAAATGGAGCAGTGAAGCTATCAAGATTGGAGGGAAACGAGTTCACCGAACCGATCAACGTAGACAGATTAAAAGCAATATTTGCCTGAGGAGAGAAGACCGCAGTCACTACGGGAATTGGCAGAAGACCTAACCCAACGGAATCAGAAAATATTCATGCATACACGTAACATTGCATTCTCTTCGTGTTTGTTTTTTTGTTGTTCGCAGGTTCAAAGAAAGGAGGAAGCGGCAGAAATGAGCCAAGCAGCGTCAACGCAATTTCAGTCTTTGGGGATGAGTCCCAAAGGGCGAGGCCTATCATGTCGGCTTGTGGGCGAGGCCCATATCAGCTTGAGGGCGAGGCCCTGTTGTCAGTTGTATTCCGGGTCGAGGTGCACAGGGTCGAGGTGCCCACTACATCATCAGTTCGAGGGCGAGTCCCTATTGTCAGCGGTGTTGGGTCGAGGTGCCCAGGGTCGAGGTGCCCCCGTTGTCAGTTGTAGTTCCGGGTCGAGGTGCCCAGGGTCGAGTTGCCCACTACATCATCAGTTCGAGGGCGAGGTCCCTATTGTCAGCGGTGTTGGTGGTCGAGGTTTGCCCAGGGTCGAGGTGCCCCCTTGTCAGTTGTAGTTCCGGGTCGAGGTGCCCAGGGTCGAGGTGCCCACTACATCATCAGTTCGAGGGCAGAGGTCCCTATTGTCAGCAGTGTTTGGGAGGTCGAGGTGCCAGAGTTTCGAGGTGCCTCCGTTGCCGTTGTAGGGATTCATAGTTCCGGTCGAGGTGTGCCCACTCACAGTACGTTCGATGGCGCGAGGTCCCTATTGGCGTGGTTTGGGTCGAGGTGCCCAGGGTCGAGGTGCCCCCGTTGTCGGTTGCAGTTATGGGGATGCGTCCCAGGATCGAGGTCCACTTGCAGCACCAACTCAGCTCGGCGAGGCATCAGACGAGCCAGGTAAGTGAAATGCATTGCATAACTTTGATAGGATTGTTCAAAGTCACACACTGCACAAGTCCCATCAAAGTGGGGGCGACTGTAGGCATTTTGCAGTGAAAACGATGACTGAGTGAGTCTCATTGGAGGCACTACCTTTTATAGCTAAGGATATTGCGGGAAACGGAGGTCGGAAGGGGAAATTCAGAATAAGTACGTCATCAAGTTTATTTCACAGCTCACTGTCTTCGTTAGTGCTGCGTTCGTTACTTCGTTCGAACGTCAGGCAGATTGCGGACGTTCGTGTGGCGTTCGAATTGGCGTTCAACGGCGTCGGTGTTTTCTGGTTTTGCTGCTACCGCCCTCGCACCCCAGCCCAATTAGCTCCCCAAAGCCCATAAAACACATCCCAATTAATTAAATTAAACATTAAATATTAAATAAAATATTTAAACCATTTACCAATTAAATAAAACACAAAATATAATCATACCTAATGAAGATAAATCAAATATATTAACTTCCAACTAAACAAATCACATACTAAATTAAAAAGATGTCATGCCTAATTAAAATCTATCATAACCAATTAAATTTTGATGACTTCCTAATCTAGCCAAGATTTGTCCCCCCTCATCTTTGACTTTCCTTGCTCAACACCAAATCAAATCCTCCCTTTAATGCACCAAATCCCTTCCTTGTGAGACAAGTGAAGCCCTACCCTTCTCTATATAAACAACCCCCAACCAAAGACATCCTCTCCTACACACAACATCATTCACGTAATAGCATAAAGAAGTAAAAACTTTCTCTCTCCTACACCCCCTTCAATAACCGAAGCACACATATCTCTCAAATCATGCCTAAGACACTCCTCCAAGCCTTCTCTTGCACGCCCAAGAGACCTCCAAACAGCAGCCCATTTACTTCTCAGAATTGCCGCACAATACCCTCTCCAAACAGTTCAATCCGTAGCCCACTTACACAAACCGAAACTGACCCAAACCAGTCCCTAAATCACGCCCAAACAACAGTAATTTAACCCCTAAAACAGCAGAAAAATACACTTTAAAACATTCCCTAAAAACTTTAAAGTATAACATAAAAAACTGCATTCATAATCCTTAAAATACTCACAAGACTACACTAAAAACCCACACAAAAACTTGGAACAGTTCATTGAAACGTCAAACAGGTGGCCTGAGCAGTGAGCAGCAAAACAGAGGCCGAACAGGAGCAGAACGGAGTTCGAACCGCAAGCAAAACAGCAAAGCAGTGAGCTAGGACGCTAAACCAGTGAACCGAGAGAAGTTGAGGAGCTGTGTACCCTTCCGACGTCCCCGTGAAACGCAAGCCTGAAAGTTGGCAAAAGGTTAGACCTGAGGGTATCTTTCACACTCGCTTTTTTTTACTATTTATTAAATTTGCTTGCGTGATTGTCATGTTGAAATGCATGTTGTGGCCCTTGAGTAGATAAATATGCATGAATTATGAGATGTTGTATGTTGTGGCTGTGGAATAAAATGAGAGATGTGTCAACTCTCGCTGTATATCGGATGGAAACCCGGACATAAATTTCATAGCCGATTCCGAATGGACGGTAATATGATATGTACTCGGGACACAACTCCACGTACCGCTTGAGTAAACGGCACCCTCTTTTGTTTTGTGTTTCTTTGGTTTATTTATTTTTCGTCACTTGAATTCTGTATGTTGCTTATTTATGCATGGTTCAATCGAGCACATGGGCTTAGTAAGTGGAATGAAAGATCCCCTATGGGGAGGGGTTAAAGCCCTTTACCACGATGCTTTGCCGCGCCGGTTGATGTGTGTTCGGTTGGATGCAAGATACGTTCAATCGGGCATACTTAGTTTGATATAATTGTCTTTATGTTTTTATGCATGATTCAATCGAGCGCATGGGCTTAGTAAGTGGAATGAAAGATCCCCTATGGGGAGGGGTTAAAGCCCTTTACCACGATGTTTTGTCGCGCCGGTTGATGTGTGTTCGATTGGATGTAAGATGTGTTCAATCGGGCATACTTAGTTTGATATGATTGTCTTTATCTTTTTATGCATGGTTCAATCAAGCGCATGGGCTTAGTAAGTGGAATGAAATATCCCTTATGGGGAGGGGTTAAAGTCTTTTACCACGATGTTTTGCCGCGCTGGTTGATGTGTGTTCGGATTGGATGTAAGATGTGTTCAATCGGGCATACTTGGTTTGATATGATTGTCTTTATGTTTGCATGCATGATATGATGAGCGCATGGGCTTAGCAAGTGGAATGAAAGATCCCTAGGGGGAGGGGTTAAAGCCCTTTACCAAGATGCTTTGCCGCCCATCGCATTGTACTATTCGCCATTTATATATTGCATCCCATTTCATGCATTAGGTCTGTTCTCGTTCGAACGCGTTTACGAACGCAACTCGAACGCGCAAGCATTTTGCCTTATCATACATCAGGTCTCTTTCTGTTCGAATGCGTTCACGAACGCCATACGAATGCGAGTATTTTGTTTCATTTCTGTCTTCGAACGCGTTCACAACGCCATACGAACGTGAGCATTCTGTTTCATTTCCGTTCGAACGCGTTTACGAACGCTACTCGAACGAGAATCTTCTGTTTACCGTTCGAACGCGTATACGAACGCTGCACGAACGCCCACGGTAAACAGATCCTCTTGCATCATATTACGACATGTCCATCTTAGCACATAGTTCCATTTTCTACGTTATGCATTTGTATTACCTCTCTAGTTGTCATTTCTGTTATGCGCTTAAATATCTTTTCTTAATATGCATGCTAGTAAGAATGCTATTTGTTTGCGCTTCTGTTTCCACCAATGTGTTCATTAACTTGTATGCTTGCCATATGATAAACCTTATGTATGCAAATTGAGACATAGATTACATGCAAATAGGCTGTATGCAAATTCGAATATGTGTTACATATAAATTTAGATGAACTTGTTGATGTATGTATGTGGATTTAGAAGCATGATATTCTTAGAAGTAAGTGTTACTTAAGCCTGATTAAATTATTATATAAATCTTTTCATTACAAGTGGCATAAGTAAGGGACCGTTCCGAACCCAATGGTTTGAGGTCTTCCCTTGCGAGGGGGGTGAGTGCGGCCTTAAATCTTTGTTCCCGGTCACACGGGTGGCGACTCCATTATTCTCCGGTTTAGTCCCCCATGACTACTCCGTACTCCCGACCGGGCCGCGAACCCGGGACAGCATGCGTCGCCCAGTTCCTGTGTTCCCACAATATGCTTATGAAAATATTGTATGCTTGTCTTTATGATTATTGCCTTCATGCATGTGAATTTAAAAGTAGAATACTCTTGAAAATATGTTGCGTAGATTCGATTAAATTAATGCACAAATCATTTCATTACAAGTGGCATAAGTAAGAGACCATTCTGAACCCAATGGTTTGAGGTCTTCCCTTGCGAGGGGTGAGTGCGGCCTTAAATCATTTTCCCGGTTCACATAGGGTGGCGACTCTATTATTCTTCGGTTTAGTCCCCCGCGGGCTACTCCGTACTCCCGACTAGGCCGCGAGCCTAGAACAACATGCGTCGCCCAGTTTCTGTGTCCCACAGCTAGTATTACACTTATGCGTGTAATGGAAGCGTAACGACATAGTTCTCGTATATTTGGTTATTGGATACTCATGCAAGTGTAATAGGAGGTTCTGTTTACCGATGGTACGGAAACAGCTTCGCTCTGGATAGACCTCTCGGAATCCCATTGGTAGTATGACTATATCTCTATGGGAATCCGAATCAGGGTAGGTGTATTTGGTCTTAACCTGAGACTTGCATCGCTAATACTTGCAAAAATCAATATACTTTGGTTTTGGTCGTCTGGGACTTTAACAGGTTCTGTGTACGCCTATTCTGGGTATATTGAGAATCGTAGTGTATTGGATGTGATGTCAAGATGGAAGTATCACTTCAGTCATATGGAGATGATGATCACGCAGAGATACATAACTGTTACTCTAAGTGCTATAGCCATCGGGGAAGTATGACTAGGTCATGACTTTCCGATCATAAAGAAACTAGTTGCTTGTGATCCGATATATGCTTCGTACGGGGCAGACACAACTCCAGCCCCAGGCCTAGCATGTGTCATCTGATACTGGATCGTAATACGCAATACTACGTATACTACGCCTGACAAAGATCATATATTCCGTAGTAGAATATTTCTGGAGAATTGGGTAGGCACGGTGCTTTGCTAGAAGCCAACCATGTCTTGTAAATCGGTAGAAACGTGGTACCGGGTACGCACGTGTTCGAATAGTCCGATGACAGTATTTACTGCCAACATATTCATGGATCTCTTGGGTCGCATCCCAAAGATTCACCGATGATGTTTGACTCGAACAAAATTAATTAGGATTAATTATGAGAGAGAATATTAATCTGGGATTAATTAAGAGAGAGAAAAATTAATCTGGGATTAATTACGGTAAGAATTAATATGGGATTAATTGTCAGAGAAATAATTATATGGGAATAATTACGTCGAGAATTTATCTGGGATTAAATTCGTCGAAGGGAGAGAACGCGATTAATTTGGAATTAATCGGTAAAATAAATTTAATAGTTAAATTAGATTTTACTAATTAATTTATTTAATTGGGCTAAATAATATATTAGATATATTACTTGAAATTGGATTTCAATGGTAAATTAAATTGGATTTTAATTTTAGCGAACGAATTAATTTGGAATTAATTCGCGAGAGATTTTCGTAAAATTTTACTGGGTATTATTATTTAATTAAATTGGATTTAATTATACCGCGACAGAAAATTCGTTTAATCGGATTAAACGAATCTGAGCCCGAAGTGTGTTGAGCAAGCCCACTTGAATTTTGAATTTAAAGGGGGCCCACTTCACTTACATCATTAGTCATTTTTGGTGATTAACATGAGTGATGAGTTTTGGTGGAATCTTGTAAAACACTCAACACATATAATTTTAGAAATTAATTACTCTCTCTCCCTAACATTTTAGGCCAAATGGCCTTTAATGCATTAGGCCGAATTGGCCTTTATATGATGCCGAATGGCCTTAATTGTGATTGGCCGAAAGCATTTTGGCTTACGTTTTGTTGCTTTTGTTGTTATATGGCCGTGTGGCCATTAAATATTCAATTGAATATAAAAAGCAACAGTCAGGCCAAAAGCAATTATTGAAAAAAAAATACAAAGGCATTTTTTTTGCTCTCTCTCTGAACGAGATTGGCGAGAAGCAATTTCTTTCTTTTGAAGATGAATTGGCTTCTGCTTTTTGAGAATAATAATGCCCCTGACTTCTCTCTATTAGGCCGAATGTAAGGCCACTGCCATTTTCAATTCTGGCCGAAAGCAATTGGCCTCTGTCTTTTGTAGACATGTCGATTGCTTACTTCTCTCCATAGGGAAAATTTGCTTCTCATTGGGAGATCAAATTTGTTCCATTTGTTCTTGTTAGCACATAAGGGAGTCAAAAAGATGGTGATAGGGATACTCACCCATGAGTTTGGAACCACAAGGAGGGCTTGGAAGCTTCAACATCCATGAAGAGTTTTGAAAGTCAAAGCCGATCAATGTAAGTTTATTCCGCAAACTTCTTGATTTATTCACACACGAATCACGCTTAGAGATCCCGTGACATGTCTAGGACACTAACAATGGTATCAGAGCGAGGTCTAAGCATGATTTGGATTCTAGGGTTTGTAAACTTTAATTTGCGATTATATGCTTGGAGTATGTATTTTCTTAAATTGATGGTTTGGTTGAGCTTGTATGATGTTTAATTGGATTTGTACATCATTGATTTTGGAATAAATTGATTAGATCAAAAATCACCAAAACCATGATTGGCCGATTACTACCCTAGGAGAGCTCATGGTTAATTTTGAATTAGACAATTAGATATGTTGATTCACATGAAATTGAATATTAATTGTTGATTTCATTAGATTGAAATCAAAATTGGATGTTAATTTCATGTATTGCCGTGAGATGTGAAGCATGTTATAGAATTGATTTTGCCCCAATTTTGTGTTGGACATGAATGTGGGAATTAGACATGAATGTGGGAATTAGGCATGATTAATTAGATTTAATTAATATTTTGGAAACATTAGGTTAATTAATTAATTATGGTGATTGCACTTTAATTGAATTAATATATAATTTGGAATAATGTATTAATTTAATTAATTGTTGTATTTGGGCTATTGGGTTTGGTTGGGCCAAATTTTAGTCTTGTTTGGGCCTAAACTATTTCCATAAAGTCCAAAATATAACTATTGAGACTTTAGTAATTTAATTGGGCCAAAATTGATTCTATGGCATATGGTGATTCCTATTGGGCCTAGGCATTATGGGTTAGATCCATTTTGGCCAAAAGCCCAAGCCTAAAGAATTAATTAAAAGCCTATTAGACTTTAATTAAATAGTATTATATACTAATTGGGCCTTTGAGACCTATTAAGATTGGATTTGGAATCCAAGTCTTTAAGGCACATAAATAAGTGTGATTATTTAATTTAGAATTAAATATGAATTAGTATCGGATAGAATTTAAATTGGATTTAAAATTGTAGTTCGATATAATTCAAGAATACTTACTTTGAGTATTTATTCTTAAACGAGTTTGACTCGCGCAATTCAAATCTTTGTATGAACATTGGATGGTCATTAATCAAAGATTAATTAATTGGATTAGATTAATTGAATAACATGCTTTGTGTGAATACTTGGATGTATGTATGAATAATGTATATCGGATGGATATTAGAAGGGTGAGGGAAATTTTGGAAATTGTTGTAATAAATTTAGAATTTATTAAATTGGACCTGCGTGTCCAGCCTATTACCTCTTTTCTCATTGTATTTCTCTTCTCACATATTCCCCTGAATGTAAATGAGGTTTCTTTAGAAGTATTATGTAATTAGGTAGAAGTATGAATAGTGCTAGCGGGAGAAAGGAAATTGAGAGATTTGTTCTAGGAACAAATTGTATTATATATTCATCCGCATATCATTATTAATTTATTTCGCGCCTTATTATGCTTTTAGAATGCATGCTTAAGGGTGTATTATGAGACCTAATCAAAGATAATAAATTGGTTGCCAATTTACGCGAAAAACCTTCAACAAATATTAAGCATTTTCCTTCCATTGAGTGATTCATTCTCAAGATCCAAGATTGGCACTGGTTTGTTGGCCAAAGTCAAGACCTTTGTCCATCGCGGATGTGTTTGAATCATGAAGGCTTTGTTCCATATCGTATGTCTTGTCCAAGTTGTGATTTGTTGGCCAAAGTCAAGATAACTTCTTGTCCATCGACATCGATTACGAAGCTTTCCAAAGTCAATGGGTCCCACTTAACTGGAATCATTAAGCTTGTTGTGCCAAAGCCAAAGCTTAGTTGATTCAGAGGAAAAGGTTTGGAAAATATATTGGTTATATTGGCATATATATTATATATATGTTTCGGACTTGGAGGTCCACCTACTGGATCTAGGAATTGGATGAGATCCAATTGATCTTAGAGATCTACCTAGTTAAGTTTCATACAACTTGTTGGCCAAAGTCAAGGTTGTGTGTTATTTAACGGGATCCTAGCCCACTAGGAAACTAGGTTGCCCGAGTACTCCACAGAGGGTTAGAGGCTCGCCGAAAAATAGTGGGAGTTAAGTATTAAATTTGCGATTTCATTTAGATACTTGCCAATACGCGCTCATTTTTATTCTTCGTCATTAATTTTATATATATTAGTTGGACTAATATTCAATTGTTGTTTTAATTTAACAGTTGGACTGTATTCAAACTACTTCATTTGTAGTTGGTTATATAATTGGATTATAGTAATCAATACATCTGAATGTAACCAATCAATTGTAGTTGATTATATAGTTAGACTATAGTAATCATTACATTTAATTGTACCTGAAAACGTTGATTGGATAGTTGGACTATAGCAATCAAGATGACTGAAAGATTAGCGTCAAAGGACATAATCATGGGGAAAATGTCCTTAACGGCTTTAATTTTCAGATTGGGAGTAGAGCCTCTCGAGCATGAGCCCGGAGTTGAGCGAATAGTAGAGCATGAGCTTGGGAAGACTCATTGTGATGATAACTTTACTGGTCAATCCTTTATGCATAGCTGGAGCTTCTTAAAAGGACATATCCCAAGTTGTCTGCCTAAACTGTGGCAAACGAGGTCACTAGAAGTGTGACTGCCGTATGGACAAGGCATACATGAAGGAATTGAAGACGGGACAAGGTTCGGCTTCAAGAATGTTTGTTATAAACATGTTCACTACTGGTTTTAAAAATTAGATTTTTGATACTAGATATGGTACATGAATATATGTACTGATCTGCGGGATTTACTGATAAGCAGGAAACTGGCTTCAGATGAGATCGACCTACAAGTCGGAAACATGACGAGAGTCATTGTTTTGGCCGTAGGAACCTAAGTTTTGGAACTGCCCTTTGGGCATGTACTTAAATTAAGAGACTGTTATAATGTATCTAGTTTGACTATGAACATTATCTCTGTATCTAGTTTAACCCGTTGCGGGTATACCTTTATATTCTGAAACACCAGGTGTTTTGTTTATAAAGATGATATCGAGATATCTACATTAGATGTAAATAATGATATTTATATTTAGAATATAAATGAATCTCAAACATATAATATGACAAACAATAGCTCAAATTGAATAAATCAAATGAGACTTATTTGTGGCATTGCCATCTGTGATGCATTAACAAGATTCGTATATCCACACTTTCGAAGAGTGAATACTAAGATGGATTTGATTCTAATTCAAATGATGTCTACGAATCTAATTTATTAGACAAAGTGCCTAAAACACATTTTACTTGGTAAAAGTGCAAGTGCCACCGATCTGTTAGCCCTATTTCATAGTGAGGTAAGTGAGCCCATGTCTAGCTAGGCTAGAGGTGGATATGAGTACTTCATAACCTTTACGGATGTGGCATCGCGTTACGGTTATGTGTATCTTATGAAAAACAAGTCAGAAATTTTTGATAAATTCAAAAAGTTTCGACACGAAGTAAAAAACAGATCGGTAAAAGTATTAGAACATTGCAGTTAGACCATGATGGACAATACTTAAACATATGAGTCGCTCTGAGCTACCAATTTCCTTCTGTGGATACGCATTAAACAGTGCAGTACTTATTTTGAATAAGGTTCCATAAAAAACTGTTAGACATACTTTATATTAGATATGAACAGGAAAGAAACCGGGTTTCTCATTACTGAAGATTTGGGAATGCTGGGCATACGTTTGGATGATACCAAACTAGAACCCAAATCGGATAAGTGCATATTTGTAGGTTATCCTAAGGAAACCAAAGTATAGTACTTATACAATTCACAAGATAACAATGTAATTGTTGCTCTTCATGCGGTTTTCCTAAGAGGAATTCCTATATGCAGTGGTAAGTGGGAGGAAAGTAAAACTCGATGAAAATTAGAGAAATACTATTCCCGGCACCGACTCCTTTACAGAACATAAATAGTTCATCAGGGATGAAACTGTACCAATAATCTTCGAATACACAAGAACCGTGTAGGTCGGAGAGAATCAGAAAACAACCTGGGAGGTATGGGTTTCTGATATCACCTCATGTAGATGTCAATCTATTGAGGAAGACGAACTGGCTACGTATGAGGAAGTGATACAAGGTATGGATCGACTCTTTTATGGCAAAGTGCCATGAAGTCCGAAATGGATTCCATGTATACCAACTAAGTTGGACACTGGTTGATGTACCAGAAGGCATTGTGCCTATTGGTACTATATGAGTCTTCAAGGAAGACATACATGTATGACAACATACAATGTACATAGCTAGGCTTGTACAGAAAGGGTATCGTCAAAGACATAATGTCGACTACGACGAAACTTTTTCACCTGTTGCCATGATTAAATCCATTAGGATAATGCTTGCTATAACTGTATATTTCATTATTAAATATGACAACTGGACGCCAAAATCGCTTTCCTTAACGGAAACCTTTTGGAGGATGTTTATATACATCCTGACGTTTTGTCGCGCTAAAACATGCAAACAAGGTTTACAAGTTAAATCGATCCATTTATGGATTGAAGCAAACATTGCGTTCTTGGAACCATCGTTTTGATGTAATCATAATGGTATATGATTTAATTCAAAACGAAAAATTCTTGTGTATATAAGAAGGTTAGTGGGAGCGCACTGACAATGAATGTCCTATAAGTTGATGATGTATTGCTTCTTAGCAATAACATTCCCATACTAAAATCGGTGAAAGCTTCGCTTTCATGAAAAATTCTCCATAGAATACTTGGGAGAAGCAAGCTTTATTCTAGGAATAAAGATCTACTGGGATAATCTAGAAAGATGTTGACACTCTCTCAGTGTTCGTACTTTTTGATATGTACGTGACCTGATGTCTCATATGCTTTGAGCATATATAGACGCAATTAGGCCAATCGAAGTGATGGTCACTAGATTGATGTAAAGAACATCCTTGAGTATCTTGGACGAACTAAAGATGCTTTCTTTGAATATGGGGAAATGAGAACTTGAGGTGACTGGGTTCACCGCTGTAAGTTTCCAAACTGATAAAAACGATTGTAAGTCACAACAAGGGTACGTATATAGTTTGAATAACTGAACAGTGAGCTTGAAATCTTCCAAGCAATATACTTTTGCCAAATAAACAACAAAAGCGGAATATTGCTGCAGCTGAGGCAGCAAAAGAAGCATTTTGCATCTAAATAATCCTAATTAGATTAGGAGTAATTCTGTTAGCAGCTGGGCTAGGTACAACACAGGCTAAAGAATCACGGTCTCATCAACGATCCAAGTATGTACTTCAACTAGTTCATCTGATTCGTTCGATCATACATCGTGGCGATGTGATGATCGAATAAATCGCATCAGATGATAATCTTGCAAATCCGCTGACGAAAGCTGTTTCTCAGCAGAAGTTTGAGCGACCTGTACATAGTTCAGGTGTAGGACACCTAAGTGATTGGCTATAGGCCAATTGGGAGATTGTTGGACAATTATGACGCATAGCATCACTATTTGTACAGAACATGGTGTTGTTGTACAAATTAACTATGTGACAAAAGGAAATTGCTCTTTTATCATTTGTAATTGGATTACCTAGATATATAAATGATAAAAGTCCTTATGATTAGTTCCGGATTAATAAGATATGAGACTGTATTAATCACAAAGGTTTAATCATTAAATATCCCTAGTAGTAGTATTATCGAGACTGTACATCGATAATGCGGAATAGGCTAGTATTACACTTGTGCGTGTTATGGAAGCGTAACGGCATAGTTCTCGTATATTTGGGTATTAGATACTCATGCAAGTGTAATAGGAGGTTCTGTTTACCGATGGTACGGAAACAACTTCGCTCTGGATAGACCCCTCAGAATCCCATTGGTAGTATGACTATGTGTCTATGGGAATCCGAATCAGGGTAGGTGTATTTGGTCTTAACCTGAGACTTGCATCACTAATACTTGCGACAATCAATATACTTTGGTTTTGGTCGTCCAGGACTTTAACAGGTTCTGTGTACGTCTCTTCTGGGTATACTGAGAATCGTAGTGTATTGGATGTGATGTCAAGATGGAAGTATCACTTCAGTCATATGGAGATGATGACCACCCAATGATACAGAACTGGTACTCTAAGTGCTATAGCCATCGGGGAAGTATGACTAGGTCATGACTTTCCGATCATAAAGAGACTGTTGCTTATGATCCGATATATGCTTCGTACGGGGCAGACACAACTTCAGCCCCAGGCCTAGCATGTGACATCTGATACTGGATCGTAATACGCAATACTACGTATACTACACCTGACAAAGATCATGCATTTCGTAGCAGAATATTTCTGTAGAATTGGGTAGGCACGGTGCTTTGCTAGAAGCCAACCATGTCTTGTAAATCGGTAGAAATGTGGTACCGGGTACGCACGTGTTCGGATAGTCTGATGACCGTATTTACTGCCAACATATTCAGGGATCTCTTGGGTCGCATCCCAAATATTCATCGATGATGTTTGACTCGAACAAAATTAATCTAGGATTAATTATGAGAGAGAATATTAATCTGGGATTAATTAAGAGAGAGAAAATTAATATGTGATTAATTACGGTAAGAATTAATCTGGGATTAATTGTCAGAGAAAGAATTAATCTGGGATTAATACGTTGAGAAATTATCTAGGATTAAATTCGTCGAAGGGAGAGAACGCGATTAATTTGGAATTAATCGGTAAAATAAATTTAATAGTTAAATTAGATTTTACTAATTAATTTATTTAATTGGGCTAAATAATATATTAGATATATTAATTGAAATTGGATTTCAATGGTAAATTAAATTGGATTTTAATTTTAGTGAACGAATTAATTTGGAATTAATTCGCGAGCAATTTTCGTAATAATTTTATTAGGTATTATTATTTAATTAAATTGTATTTAATTATACCGCGACGGAAAATTCGTTTAATCGGATTAAACGAATCCAAGCCCGAAGTATGTTGAGCAAGCCCACTTGAATTTTGAATTTAAAGTGGGGCCCACTTCACTTACATCATTAGTCATTTTTGGTGATTGACATGAGTGATGGGTTTTGGTGGAATCTTATAAAACACTCAACACATTTAATTTTAGAAATTAATTACTCTCTCCCTGACATTTTAGGCCGAATGACCTTTAATGCATTAGGCCGAATTGGCCTTTATATGATGCCGAATGGCCTTAATTGTGATTGGCCGAAAGCCTTTTGGCTTACGTTTTGTTGCTTTTGTTGTTATATGGCTGTGTGGCCATTAAATATTCAATTGAATATAAAAAGCAATAGTCAGGCCAAAAGCAATTATTGAAAAAAAAATACAAAGCCATTTTTTTGCTCTCTCTCTGAACAAGATTGGCGAGAAGTAATTTCTTTCTTTTGAAGATGAATTGGCTTCTGCTTTTTGAGAATAATAATGCCTCTGACTTCTCTCTATTAGGCCGAATGTAAGGCCACTGCCATTTTCAATTCTGGCCGAAAGCAATTGGCCTCTGTCTTTTGTAGACATGCCGATTGCTTTACTTCTCTCCATAGGGAAAATTTGCTTCTCCTTGTGAGATCAATTTGTTTCATTTATTCTTGCTAGCACATAAGGGAGTAAAAAATATGGTGATAGAGATACTCACCAATGAGTTTGGAACCACAAGGAGGGCTTGGAAGCTTCAACATCCATGAAGAGTTTTAAAAGTCAAAGCCGATCAATGTAAGTTTATTCCGCAAACTTCTTGATTTATTCACACACGAATCACGCTTAGAGATCCCGTGGCATGTCTAAGACACTAACAAAGGCCATATGAACAGTTTTTCTAGATATCCCTAATGGATTTAAACTAATTTTACATGACCGATATTATGTTCCCTCTTTTATCAGACAAATAATTTCACTACCGATAATGGATAAAAAGGGATATAAAATAAACATTAAAGATGGTGCTTTATGTTTATTTTATAAAGACAACTATTTGATATGTGAATAGTCTTTATCTAACGGTCATTATGTTTTGGAGACATATTGAGATGAATTTAATGTAGAGGAAAATACAAGTAAAAGATCTGAATTAAATAATACTGAATTATAACATATGAGATTGGGCCACATAGGTGTTAGACGTCTATCAAAATTGGTTAATGATGTTTGATTGAAGATCTCACCTTAGATCCTTATCCGATTTGTGAGTCATGTATCCAATGGAAAATGACAAAGGCCTCATTTCTTGGTATTGGACATTGTGCTGAAGATTTATTGGAGATAATACACAGTGATATGTGTGGTTAGATGAATCATGCCGCTCATGATGATTCAACATACTTCGTGACTTTCACGGATGATAAGTCAAGAAATGAATATGTCTATTTGATGAGACATAAATTGGAAATATTTGAAAATTTCAAAATATTATGAAACGAAGTAGAAAAACAAACTGGTAAATTTATCAAGTGCCTTCAATCAGATCTAGGTGATGAATTTATGAGCGGCGAATTCAGAAGTTATTTATGGGAGAATGGGATTCTCACCCAATATAGCCCACCAAGAACTCCTAAACACAATGGTGTGTCTGAGTTGAGAAATCGTAATTTATTGGATATGATACGATTTAAGATGAGCTATACAGATATTCCATATTACCTTTGGGGTTATGCTTTACTTACTACTGCCCACATACTTAATAGGGTTCCATCGAAAGTTGTTTCTACGACCCATATTAGATATGGTACGGTAGAAATCCAAGTCTTAGATATTTAAAGATTTGGGGTTGTCCTATATACGTTAGAGTTACGGAGCGGGATAAACTAGCACCCAGTGGGTATAAAAATAGGTTGTTTGATATCAATTCTACGATTCTGAGCAACAAAATCTATTTGTTGCTCGTTTTACCATTTTTCTTGAAAATGATTTTTTGAGAGATAGTGAGAATTGTAGAAAAATTGAACTCGATGAGTTTGAACCCAACATTGAGGAACTTGAGATGGAACCAGAGACTCAACTATGTGAAGAATTTACAACACAAGTTATACGTAAGTCGAATAGAATATCAACGCCTCCTGAGAGATTATTTTTAACATCTGATGTGAGACTTGATGTTATCCTCTTAGAGGAAACAGATCTGACTACGTATAAATAGGTGATATTTGATATCGATTCGGGAAAATGGCAGGAAGCCCGGAAGTTCAAGATGGATTCTATGCATGACGATCAAGTCTAGGATTTGATTGAACTTCCTAAAGGAGTTAAACCTATTGGTTGTAAATGGGTTTATAAAAGGAAGCGAGGGCCTAATGGAAAGGTGGAAACCTATAAGGCCCGACTAGTAGTGAAAGGTTACACTCAACATCATGGGATTGACTATGAGGAAACATTTTCACCAGCAGCCATACTAAAATCCATTAGAATTCTTTAAGTCATTATTGAATATCACGATTATGAGATATGGCAGATGGATGTGAAAACTGTTTTCCTAAATTTATTCCTTGAGGAGGATATCTATATGGAATGACCATAAGGTTTCATATCCAGTGAGACTTCAAAAGTAGTTTGTAAGCTCAAGAAGTCTATTTATAGACTTAAACAAGCATCCTGAAGCTGGAATCGTCATTTTGATGAGATAATTAGATTATCTGGAGTCATTAGGAATGAGGAAGAATCGTGTGTTTATAAGAAAGTTAGTAGGAACATGATAATATTCATTGGTTTGTATGTAGATGATATTCTTATCATTGGAAATGATATAGGATTGATGCAAAGTGTGAAAGCCTACCTTTGTAAGAACATCTCCATGAAATAAATGGGTGAAACTTCTTATATATAGCGTATAAGGCTCTATCGAGATAGAGTAAGAAAGCTTATAGGGTGTCGCAATCCACGTACATAGATAAAATATTATAAATGTATGGTTTTACCAACTATAATACAGTAAATGTACCTTTTCGATACGGCATACATCTTTCGAAGAAAATGGCACCTCAGATTAAGGAAGAGAGAGGTAGAATGTCTAACTTGCCATATGCTTCTTGTATTGAAAGCATTATGTACGCTATGCTATGTACAAGACCTGGCATAAGTTTTGGAATTAGTATAACTAGCCGATATTACTCTGATCCAGGTAATGATCATTAGACAGCCGTGAAACATATCCTGAAATATCTCAATGGTACTAAGGATAAGTTTCTAATTTATGGAGAAAGCTACAAGTTAAGGGTTATACAAACTCTGATTTCCAAGGAGATCCGAATGATAGAAATTCTACATCTGGATACATATACCCTTAATAGTGGTGCAATTAGATAGATATGTTCAAAGCAAGGGTCAATAACTAATTACACCACTGAGGTGGAGTTTATAGCGGTTTTGGAAGCTGTTAAAGAAGCTGTTTGGATTAAAAATTTTATCACATAACTAAGCATTGTGTCAAGTATTTCGGATTCGATCCCATTATATTGTGATAATAGTGGAGCCATTGCACAGGCTAAGAAGCCGAGAACGCATTCCAAGTATAAACAAGTGGAAAAGAAATATACCGTGATTAGAGAGATCATTGAATGAAAAGACATAGTGGTCATAAAGGTTCAAAGACAAGACAACATAACATACCCGCTAACTAAGGCCTTACTACCTAAGTTAATCGATAAACATATGGAGAAGATGGGACTTCGGAACCATCCAGATTGGTACAAAGAAAGTGAGAGTTTATTGGAGTTGGTGCTTGGAGCGCCAATCCGAATAATGTATTGTACATTATATTTTATTATTTACTAATAAAATAACTACATTTTCATTTCAAGACTTATTAATGGTAATGTCATATGCATATTAGATTGATATATAAATATGCTAAGAATGACTTCGACCTTAGAATAGTCATGTAGTAATATTGGACACTAGGTAGTCTGATATTGGGATAATATTACTATTGTAAACTATTCTTAAAGTAAATATTCCTAGTTATTTATTTTAGAATACGGTCGAATTCCTATAACCCAGAAGACTAGCACATGTCGTGTATTAGAATTGAGTTCCAATGGTTTAACCCAATGTACCATGAGCAAGGGAAACTCATATAGACATGTGGGTATTCGTTGGAGCGAATACTGAATGACTCAAAGGTGATTCTAAATAGTTGGAAGTACACACCACCATCAATAGGAATCTCATTGAGTCGAGTAGTATATGTGATCCTTTGACTATAGGATAATATTGATTTTGTGTATGATCTTCCACACTTTGATGCCATATATGTCAGTGACCTTTCATGGTCTAACCTCTAGATGTTTATTGGGTGTGGACCGATGCACTCATTAATCAAGTACGTACTAAGTTAGGATCAGTTGGCCTGTATGTGTACCATAAGGGGTTTAGGTATCTATGTGGGTAAGTCACGATTCTTAAGACTTTGGCCAAAGTCGATCATCTAGGGTGGATCGCATATATCAGAAATGGTGTTCCGATTAGTTGTAAAGAATCATGGACATGTCGACATGAGATATGCGCCTCAGAAACTTAATGGTGTAATCTATATTTCCTAAGCACAACTCGGATAGCCTACGACGGAGGGATTGTTAAGCATATGTGATGACCTCGACTTGTATAGTTCAGAAAGGTCGTTTATGTTCTTCACGATGTCGATGGTGGCCGAATTACGTACATATAACTTATGCTTATATGACGAACGTGTCTGGACTTAGAGAATCCCACAATATGAAGTGTACTCGTTGAGCACTTGGGTAGCCAATCATGTTTGATAATAAATAATATTTGATATTATAATGATCAATTAAAATAATTAAGTGTTATTGGATAACATTAATTATTTACTTTGACCCAATTGGATAATTTGATTAATCCAAAATCACACAAGGGCTTTGTTGTAATTTTATAAATATCTCTACCATTGGAGGATATTTTGGTAATTACAAATGTGTAATAATAGGTTTATTTTTCTTAATTTAAATTGACTAATCAAAGTTATAAACAATGAACTAATCCATTTGTTTAACTTTATCTTGATTTAATTGGATTAAATCAAAGTGGCAGACAAATGTGATTAGTTACACCTAATTATATATATTTTGACAAATTGGATTAATCCCACCTAAAAGTTAATTAAGACTTTTATTAATTAAAAATTACATAAGTTTTGCTATAAAAAGGCAAACTTGCGCAAATTTTTAATTAAGCTTGAGTTTAAGAAAGTTAAGCTTGTTAAAGCTAAAACAAATAAGATTTAGAAATATTAGCCTAAGTAAAAGAAGTGTTTAGAGAAGCTTTGGAAGTTATCTACAATATTTCAATAAGGAGAAATCAAGATTGGATCTTGGAATCAAGCTTGCTAATTTTCGAATCAAGATTGGATCTTGGAATCAATCTTGCTAACTTTAGAAGTTCTTTACAATATTTCAACAAGGAGAAGCAGATTGGATCTTAGTATCAAGCTTACTAGGTAAGTTTGATATTCTCTAAATCTATGTTTTTCATTAGTGAGTTATCATTAGTGAAACAAATATGGATGCATTATGTATTGAATACATAATAACATAGCTTGATATTGAAATTAGGCTAATAAATTGTGTATGGATGCTTTGGAAGTATAAACACAATACACTTGTGATTGGTCAAAATATTTATGTTGGACATAAACATAAAATTAGAGTTTGGAACTCTAGAAAATAGCTTGGAGCTATGGCTACCATTCTAAAATCACCTGACCACCTCTGGGTGACCTAGAATTTTTCATGAGTCATTTCATTATGGGATTCTATTTTAATTTGTGTTTTGATTCAAAAATACACACACACACACATATATATTTAGAATATATATGTGTTTGTTGTATAATATGTATTAAGGTTGGTTTTGAAATAAAAATTTTATTTGGGTGATTTTTGAAAGTGTTTAAGGATTTAAGAAATAAAAAAGTGATCAACCCGAGAGGGTTGTATTGTAGCGCATGATGTACATGTAGGGTGTTGTTGCATGTAACATGCGATGCATGTAGCGGATGCGCGCTAGGCCGGTACTAGGTGCGTATGACCCGATTCTCCCATTTTTAATTTTTTCGGACTCTGATTTATTCCCGATTTTCCCTACACACTCGTAATGGAATATAATATTTCATTAAATTATTTAAAATTACACCCATGTTTGATATCCATGGGTTAGACCCATTTTTACTGCGTGGGGTACCGATCTAACCATAAGGATTCCACATCCCCCTAACACTGTTAACTTTTGTTGAAATAATTCATTCTTATGAGATGATGAACTTATGTAAACAATTATCAACTCTTTTGGAATAGCAGTTGGATTATCCATGACAAGAGGCTTACCTGCCTTTTTATATGGAGTAACAGGAGCGACATGGTAGATCTAGCAATATCCTTTCTCTCTATACAAATAAATTTTTCTTATCTCCCTCATATTAGTTTCCAAGTTCTCTATCCTAGATCCAATTTTTAAAAGAAAATATGTGATATATCTTAGTTTGCCCTCTATGCTTTTGTAACATCCATTTTCTAGAGTTGCTATCAACTGGTGACGCATCCCCACCATCACCCTAAGCCTCTGACTAATGCTTATCTTACTCTAATATTCCTTATATTACGTAAACATAACCATATATACTTGACCATTTCATAATCCAACCAATAATACCTGAATAATTTTATTAATATTGATAAAATATTTATACACTTTTATTCTTATATTGTACAATTGAACTTGACTCGTACTGACATACATGCATTCTATTTGAATGCGACCGACAAAATTTACTTGATGGACCCACTTTCTGGTGACTGCAGTATGTCTCATTTCCTAGATCCAAGACTCATAATCAACTATGGCTCACCATATGTATCTGCCTATAAAACTGATGAGTGGGAAAATGTGAGTTCTAAAAACCCAGTGAGTGGAGCCAAAAATAATAACACAAAGGTTTAATAATAATATCATAAAAGTCATTCAAATAAGATCTCTGAAGTTAGAAAACTAATAGCTCAAAATCAAATCTTGATGTATTATCATGTCCCTTAAGTTAAAGGAAATCTGTTATCAAAAGTCTCAATAAGAAGATCATGTGGCAACCGAAGAACTTGTCTGGAAATTTGGTACCTGAAATCTCACCTGAAAAGTTAAACAGAAAAACTAATATACAAAACTGCTCATTAAACCAAGTCTCTCATCTGGGACCCAACTTAAGTGGACGAATCGAGTGACAAATGGTGTTATGTCTCACTGTCCCCTAGTCACTCTCAAGGAATATTTGGTGTCTTGGTGTTTTACGTCGCACTATCTCCCAAGACACATAATCAGTTGTCCATTCTCCCATAAATGTCCCAACTGGGGTGGGTATAATCCAATAACCATCCATGTGCTTATTGGAATCCACATTCGTCAATTCATATTCCGTCAATTCCATATTCAGTCAATCCAAATATTTTAAAAAAAAAATTGTAAACCAACTCACATAATCATAAAACCAATCAACTTATCAAATATCTTAAAACATATTCCAATCTCACCAAAATCTTTAAATATATCTAAATCAATTTAAAACTCAAGTAAATCAAAATTCAAATCAAAATCAAATGAGATAAAGTAATTTAAATAACTTTATCATAGTCTAAAACTATAGATAAAAGAAAAAAGAATCAATTCAAAAATGAAATATCAAACTGAAAAAAATAAAGCATCCACTCACAGTGTTAAATTGATCTGGGTAAGCTTTATGGAAATGGCGAGTACTACTAGTCATGACTTCATCTAAAACCAATACAATTCGTTAGGTCTCATTACACGTAATACTTTTCATATTACAAAATAGTAAGAGACACATGAACACTTAATCTTGTTATAAAGTTGGAATATCTAAGTCATTTATGTATTTTACAGGTCTTAATTTAAGGTTATGTAAATGAGAATATGAAAATTCATGTTTTTCCTAGCCGTTGAAAATTCTGCCTACCCGCTGAAATTTATTGCTCAATGGATAAATTTGAAAATTTTCTATAATTATTTGGGATTGAATCAGAGGTTGAAATTTTAATAGGATGAACCTTAATGTGTCTAGTTTATGCAAGTTTTTATGAATTTCAATTTAGACTTCTGAAACTGAAGTTACAAGCTAATCTTCAGGAGCTGCTAAAATAAAATAGAATACAGTGGGCTGCTAGGAAGTCCATTTCATAAATTCGGCCTAAACTTATTTTACGTCCAACAACTCCGATTTTTGGATATGTTGCTCTCTCATGTGTCTAATCTGCTTAGAATTTTACGGTTTATCAATTTGACGTCTAAACACATCTTATAAGTGAAACATTGTGACCTGCCCAGAAAGCATCGCAAACCAAACTCGCTACGTAACTTTCCTAATTCGCCACCTTATTTAATACATTCAATCCAGTAACCCTCATCATATTTTTCAATATTCTAAATACATAAAAAGAATAAAAATAATATAGTGGATTGGCCCATCATTTGACAATTGCATTGGATTATTAAATGCAATGTAATTATCAACATTAACAGGTGTTGAGCACCTCTTGCTATAAATAGAGGTGATCATCACCTTATTTCAGCAGTCTGAATTCTATACTTTTCTTTGAGAATTTATGGAGTTTCAGTTATTGTGTGTTTTATTTTTCAAGTTTTGTTGTAATTTTTTTTTCTTTCAGTAATAAAATTATGTGTGTTTTTATTCAAAGCAATAGTAGTTAATTCCATTCTGCTGGGTAAAGGGTGAAGCTTTTAATATGAGAATATAGATTAATCTTACTTATATTATAATATATAGGGGTGAGCAAAACCGGTTCCTACCCAATTAAATAGGGTACCCTATTATTCGGTTCCGGTCCGGTTCCGAATTACACTATTAATATAACATTATCATTTAATAGCAAGTAAGCGATTAAAGAAGTTTTGTAATTTATAGCATAACTCAATTGTCACCACTCGCAGTTTATGTGTTGCATTAACAGTGGAACCGATTCAACAATATAAACTCCACTCCAGCGCCTCTCATTTGAATATGCGTAATTCCAAAAGTGGTGTCATAGTAAATGGTCCTGATGAACAGGTATTGTTCTTTAACATGTTCCTCAATCCCTTTTGATGATTTAATCTTTCGCTTGCATTCGTTCATAAGCATGAATATATCTAATTTTAATTTTCCTGCATGTGTATCTGTGGGTATAACAATGACTTGACAGGCTTTATGGTTGGCAGCATGCATATTGAATTGGGTTGTCGATTATTTTTAGGAGAAAACAATTATGTTTTTTATCCATTAATTGTGTTCATTTTTATTCTAATTTTATCAATATTATTAGTTTATGTTCTTGGCACACATCATTTGAAAAGCTTGTAGGTACTTTGGTCTCAGTTTTGTATATTCATTGCAGGTGATGAGTGGATCAAGAAGGCATATGGAGAAGAAAAGGAGTACTACAGATAAAAATATGAGCTTAAGTAATCGGCAGCAATACTAATCGGGTCCAAATCCGGGTATCAAAATCGGGTATCTAATCCGGTTCTCAAATGCGGTTCTGATTCTGGTTCTATGGTTCGGTTCCGGTAATTCTAGAACCGGAACCGAACTTGTTACAACCGGTTCCTTATATTTGGAATCGGAACCAGACCGGTTACAACCGGTTCCGGTTCCAAACTCAAATTTCTAGTCCGGTTCCAACCGATTTCGGGTAGACCCGGATCCGATGCTCACCCCTAATAATAGATGAATTATAGTCTAAAGACTAATATTTAATTTAAATCTAGATTAATTATTGATAAACCTTTTTACCGCCTAAATGGCTGATTTTATATATTTGGCATAATTAAGTACCTAATTGGACTTATTATAGATAAATATTATCATTGCCTTTATGATTGATTTTATATGTTTTGGCATAATTAAATCCGAAGTAAATTAACTTGGTAATAATAAAAATTTATATATTATAAATTGTAAAAGTTCTCTAAATTTGAAATATTAAGAGTGGATCTCTTAGCCCCCAACATTTTATTTTATTGTTGTAGTCCAACTTAAAATTATCCATCATTTCAAACAATTCAACCTTTTTATTTTTTCACTTGAATTATTATTTTATTTTTCTAAATATATTCCCTATGGATCAACCCCGAACTTACAGGATTATTTTATTACTTAGACACTTTTATACTTGGGAGTAAAGAACCACTTTGTGAGTGTGTCTAGTTTTTGGCGCCGTTGTCGGGGAATATAATTTAGTATATAGAATAATAATTTAACATCCTACCGAGATCATGTCCTAATGATGATGAACTACTTCAATATGATTGAAACCCATGGAGTTCATATTGATGAATGGAGCCAGATGGTCATGATCATGGAAACTCTTTCGAAATGTTTCGTGTAGTTTAAGAACAACTGTGTTATGAACAAGTTGACATTCACTCTCATACAACTACTGAATGAGCTCACTTCTTATGACTCCCTGCTGATGGACAATCATAAGCCTAGTGGAGAGGCAAATGTTGCTAAATCTTCCAAATATGCAAAGAATATGAATAAGAACACTGGAAAGGTTAAGGCTAAACCCAAGAAGAATAAGAAAGATTCCAAGGATGTCAAGCCAAAGGAAAATGTTTCCATTGCAATAAAGGTTGTCATTGGAAAAGGAATTGTCCTAAGTACCTTGCAGAGCTAGAAACGAAAAAGGCCATAGGTAAATATGATTTACTTGTAATTCAATCTTTATTAGTGGAAGATGATAAATCAACATGGATTATAGATTCTGAAGCCATTAACATGTTTATTCTTCTTTACAGTTACTTGATTCATGGAGAGACCTTGTTAAAGGTGATTTTACCTTGAGAATCGGGATATGGATTGTTGTTTCAGTAAGAGCAGTAGGAGTTGTGAGTTTCAATTTTTTAAAATAATTGTTATTTGAATTTAGACAATGTGTTGTTCATTATTGGTTTTCGTAGGAATTTGATTTCTATTTCTAAACTTTTGGATGATGGTTTTTTTTGTTTCTTTTAATAATAATCTAGTTGTTATTTCTAGAAATGGATTGCAAAACCTAAAACTTGGAAAGAAATTTATATATGTTAAGATCGTTATCACAAAACTCACTACTCAACACTGAATTATTCAAGGTTGAAAACCTAAAACTAAATGGAAAATGATTTCTCGCGATGACACATATCTGTGGTATCTTAGACTTTCCCATATTAACCTTGACATGATAGATATGTTAGTAAATAGTAAATTTTTAAGCTAGTTAAAGGTCGACACTTTACCAGTCTGCGAGTTTTGTCTAGAAGACAAAATTACCAAGACCTTTTATTGGAAAATGACTAAAAGCCAATGAACCACTTGAGCTTGTATACTCGGATGTATGCGGTCCAATAAATGTAAGATCAATAGGTAGTTATGAAAACTTCATCACATTTATTAATGATTATTCTATATATGGTTATATTTACATGATGCATCACAAATCAGATACTTTAGAAAAGTTCAAATAGTATCGTATTGAAGTTGAGAATCGGTTAGGTAAAACCATCAAAACTTTACGATCAAATCGTGGAGGTGAATACCTCGATATAGAATTCGAGGAATTCTTGGTTGAACACGGGATAATATCCCAATTCACAGCACCTGAAACACCAAGGTAGAATGATGTTGCAGAAAGGAGAAATCTAACACTACTAGACATGATGAGATCAATGTTTAGTTAATGTTATTTACCTAGTTCATTTTGGGGATATGCATTACAGATAATAATGTATATCCATAAAGTAGTTCTATCTAAGTGTATTCCTAAGACACCCTTAGATTTATGAAACGGTTGCAAAGCTAATTTGTGATATTTTAACATATGGGTATATCCAGCACATTTTCTGAAGAATAAGCCTTTAAAGTTTTAACTTGTTCACATGTGTACCTATTTGCGGCTATCATAAAAAGACTATGAGTGGATTCTTCTATAGGCCTGAAGATAACAAAATGTTCATATTAACAAACGCCACGTTTCTTGAGGAATACTATATGAGCGAATTCAAGAGGAATTATTTTTGGATCGACCAGTACACAGTTTACAATAATTATTGACAATAACATAGCACCTTCGATATGTGAACTTCATATGCAACTACATCGGAATGATCTACTACTTAGATACAGTGGGACGATTATTTTGGAGTTGGTGCTTGGAGCGCAAATCCGAATAATATATTATACTTTAAATTTTATTATTTATTAGTAAAAAAACTACATTTTCATTTCAACCTTGTTAATGATAATTATTATGTCATAATTCATATAAGTTATATATATAAATATACTGAGAATGACATTGATCTTAGAATAGTCATGTAGCAATACTGGACACTGGTGGTTCGATATTGGGATAGTAATACTATTATAAACTGTTAATTCTATATTTGTTGACAATGATCGTAACAAAATAAATTCAACTGAGTTGTAATGAGTCTTAAATATCTCAAAGTAATTGGATTGGTATTTGGCAGATTGTACGTGAATGAATCAGATATGTGTTAGTGCTGCGTTCGTGTTTGCGTTTGAACGAGTGGCATTTGTGTCATGTTTATATTTTGGTTCGAACCAAACTTGGCAAAAGGTTCCTATGCTTAATGCGTTCATCTTTTCGTTTGAACAAAATCTTCTAGTGTTTTTGCGTTCCAGGTGCGTTCGAAACTACGTTCTAACGAGTTTCCGAAACAACGCGCGTTTGACATGCGTTCTTGTGGCGTTCGAATACATGTACGTATGTAGGTTATTTTAGATGCATTTTTAAGCCTGTTTTGTACAAGAAAATTTTTTCCTTCTCCTTACATATATAAACAAACTTACAGCCACCTTCAAAAGGGTTGAAAACACATTAGTTAAAGCTTAAGATCTTCATTGCTTTCAACCTTCTTGATATTCACCTTGAAGACTCTTTTGATTACCTTGTCTTCTTTCTTTTAGTGAGATTGAATTTTAAGTGACTATCAATACAGAAACACAACCCTAACCCAATTTCCTAAGCCTTCAGAGTTCTCAATGAGGAAGAATGGTAGTTGGAGTTCTGGCGTTGCGAGTTTGCATGGTTGATCCGCTTAGAGACTTCAGAGGTTCTGGAGAAGGCCGCTTGGTACGGGCTCGAGGAGTTCTTCGGGTTATTATATTCTAGAGGTATTCGAGTCAGTGGAGTTGTTACCATTGGTCTTATACCATCACTGTTAGTTTTTCTCATTATAATGGTTTTTGGCTGGTAGTCTAGATACCCGAAGTGATTTTTTACTCGCACGAGTTTTCCGCTTCATTAACAAAATTACTTGTGTTGTTTTTGTTTTATGCTTTTGTTTATTTTCATTATTCATAATTCTTCGACTTAAGGGTGGTTGATAATTTGGTTAATCCATAGTAAACATAATTAGTATTTATCTTAATAATTGTGTTTAATTCCGCATAGGGTCAGAATCTTAGATGATGTATGAATTTTCAATTGGTATCGGAGCCTGACCGTGATCCTTGACTCATTTAGCTATGAAGAGAAGTCAACCCTTAAATTGTCCATCATTCATTGATGGGACTGAGTACCTGCATTGGAAGGTTCGCATGAGAGCGTTCCTTAAGTCCTAAGATGAGATGGTCCAGATTTCAGTAGAGTACGGGTGGAAATCTCCCGTGGTTATGGTTGATGGGGTTTCTTCCCCTAAAGATAAAATGACATGGACTAAGGAAGAATTTAACGCTGCCAACAGGAACAGCAAGACAATTAATACCATTCATGCTGCTATTTGCTCCGCTGAGTTTAGGAGAATCTTAATGTGCGAGATAGCCAATAATACATGGGAAATCCTTTAGATTATGCATGAGGGCGCACTGTCTGTTAAAATATTAGACTCCAAGAACTTGCCAATAGGTTTGAGGTCGCTAGGATGAAGGATGATGAGACCTTTGATGAATTTTATGTTGAGATTAATGATATTTTTTACTTAAGCTTTAACCTAGGCGAGACTATTTCTATGAATATGATAGTTAGGAAAATTCTTAGATCCATGTCTGATAAGTTTTTACCAAAGATCACAGCCATCGAGGAGTAATGACCTAGATCATCTTAAACTAGAGGACCTTATAGGAAAACTATAGGTGTATGAGAAAAAAACTTCCTGGATATAGAAAGCCCAAAACCATAGTGATGAAGATCATAAAGGGAGTTGGTCATGATTCGACAAGTGATGATAATGATAATACCCTTACGGATTCAAACTTGGTCATGTTTGCTAAAAGGTTTAGGAAATTTCTTAAGATGAAGAGAGTGGTTGTAGCACTGATAGAGATATGGAGAACAAGCCTAGAGAGAGTAGGCGTAGTAGGAAAGAGTCTAGAGAGGATAAGGATAGAAAACCTCACGCTATCCAATGCCATGAATGTGAGGGGTATGGGAATATTAGGTCTGAATGTCCCACATACCTTAAGTCAAAGGGAATGAAGGTTATTGTAGCCTCTCTTAGTGATTCTGAAGATGGTTATATTTCTGTTGAGTCTCCTAATAAGAAAAGTAATTTTATTACTTTTACTGCTAGTGTGGTCGGTAAGAGAGATGGTAAAGTTAATGATGTGGAGAACACCAGGCAGAAACCGAAGAGAGTTTCAAGGAGTATGTGGACCGCTGGAGAAGCCAGCTCTTAAAGATACAGACCAGGCCCTCAGAGAATGACCAGATAAAAATGATCATCAAGGGCACCAAGCCCTCCATCTATGGGAAGCTAAGGAGGATGACCTCCATGATTACTAATTTTCAACAGTTGAGGGAAAATGTCATGGATATTGAAGAAGAAGAGGCCGAGAATAGAAAATTCTATGGTCTGAACAAGAGGCCCATTGGGGGGACATCGGGAACAAAGCCCGTTTCTGCTGAGATTGCCGCTATCCGAAACCAGAGATTCTCCAACTTGGGTAGACCCCTGTCCATGGTATTGGAGAAATTGAAGAGACAAGGACTTCTGAAACCCCTAGAAACCAAACCACTCCCAAACCCTCCACCACCACATCTCAACCTAAACCGATATTGCCAATTCCACCAATAGAAAGGCCACGATACCGACAACTGTGCCCGACTCCGCCATGAAATCCAGGACCTTATAGACTCAAAAAAGATACCCGACGCTAAAACAGAACACCCCAACACACACCAGAACCCTATACAAAATTACCACTATATCCCGCCACCAACCTATATGATAAACTCTGGCCTACCTGAGAACCTTGTCCTCAAATCCTTTGACCTCCAAGCCGTTTGCCTTGGGATTTGGGATAGTAACAGCGAAGATGAAACTGAACATGGGAAAATTTTCTAGGCAGACTTCTCTAGTAGTGATGAAGAAGAAGTGAGGGGTATGACACGCAGCGGGCGTTTCTACAATGATATGAGTGATAAGGGTAAAGAAGTGTTGACTGGAGGAAGAGAAGTTGCAGAAAATGGGGATAATGCCGATGAAGATGTAGTACCGCAGCAGTTGAGGAAAACCCGAGCATAAATGAGTATCTGGGATTTGTTGTGTGCATCTCAAGAGCACAGGCGGGCCATGGTTGAGGCCTTAAGAAGATAGTGGTAACAGAAGATGCCAACCCTGCAATATTTGTTGGGTCAGTGCAGAAGGAGGCTCTGCAGGCAATCATTTTTCTGAGGAAGAACTCCCAGCTGAGGGGAGAAATCATAATAGACCCTTGTTTATCAGAGCAGAAACGAGAGGTAAGAGGACCTCTTGTGTGATGGTGGATGATGGCTCGTCCATCAATGTGTGCCCGTTGAAGATTTTAGCCAAGCTAGGTATGAAAACAACAGATCTGGATCCCTCTAGTATGACTACCAATGCTTATGATGATAGTAAGTAAGGAGTTGAGGGTACCTTTGTAGCATCAGTCAAGGTTGGTCCTATTGAGGACTAAGTTGAGTTCACAATGCTGGACATCCCAGCCACTTTTGCCTTACTGTTGGGAAGGCCTTGGTTTCATAAGCTTGGGGGCGTGCCCTCCACTCTGCATCAGATGATTAAGTTCTCATATGGAGGAGAAATTGCCACCATCCGAGCTGAGGTAGACATGTTGTGGCTGCTTTGGAAATACAACCTTTCACGAGGTTCCAAGTGTCGGCAACTTTTGAGGAATTGGTGGATCCTAAGGTAGCTAGGATCATGGAAAAATGAAGTTCGAGCCGGGTGAGGTTCAAAACTGCCTGACTTCAGATGACATACTACTCGAAGGGGTTTGGGGTACAAATCTGATGAAGAAAAGCCGAAGGTTAAAAAAAAGGGTTGAAACTGGTAGATTGTTTTGTGAAGGCTTCAGGGTATCAGGGTGAGCCCGAACCAATAGAAGTTAACGGGATTGTGGTGCCTGGTTTCGAGATCTTCCAAGAGATGCTGGGTAAGAAGCTGCTGACCGAAGAAGTTGTGGAAGAAGCAGAGAATTGGGAAGAAGAATTGATGAAGTTGGAGAGCCTGACTCTGGAGAGGATAAAAAGCTTGACGAAAACCTGGTTGCAGAGGAAGAAGTGTCTATAGATGAAGAATACATTTACCTTCCTGATTTGTTTGAATGTACTTCTGCACTATCCAATAATAAAGACATTTCTTTTGCTTACTTGCCTGAGTCATTTCCATTTGCTCTACATGAATAAAGCATATTTGATATCAGTTCAGCCAGAACTACTGCATTTAACTTGGGTACATCTGAGAACCCCAAGGAAATTCTGATTGCAAGTGAAGTTACCTCTGAGGATAGGGAGAAATTAGAAGAAGTATTGGTCAGATATGCCAAAGTATTTGCTTGGTCTTATGAGGACATGCCTGGGGTGGACAGAAGCATTGCCCAGCACACAATACCCACTTATCTGAATATGAGGCCAGTGAAACAGAAAATCCGACGGATGAGACCTGAGTGGGCCGAGAAGGTCAGAGAAGAGGTTAAGAAACAGATATATGTAGGGTTCCTGGAAGTAGTGAAGTATCCTGAGTGGTTAGCAATATTGTGCCAGTACCGAAGAAGACGGGAAAGTCAGAATGTGTGTGGATTACAGAGATCTCAACAAGGCTTGCCCGAAAGATGATTTTCCTCTACCGCATATAGATGTTCTAGTTGATAGTGCGGCTTTATCTGCTATGTATTCATTTGCAGACGGGTTTTCAGGTTACAATAAGGTGCTAATGGATGAGGAAGATAAGCACAAGACTGCCTTTGTTACCGAGTGGGGTACTTATTGTTACACGGTAATGTCGTTTGGGCTCAAGAATGCGGGAGCTACGTATCAACGGATGGACACTACCTTATTTCATGACTTGATGCACAAAGAGATTGAATGTATGTGGATGACATGATGGTGAAATCAGAGACATGAATTGGGCATATAAGACACTAGAGAGGTTTCTTCAGAGAGTTGACAAGTACAACCTGCGGCTGAACCCCAAGAAATGTGTTTTGGGTGACATCAGGAAAATGCTAGGACATACAGTGGGAATGGAAGAATTGAGGTAGACTCTGAAAAGATCAAGCAATCACAGAGATGCCAGCACCGAAGACTGAGAATGAGTCAGAGCATTCTTGGGGAAGATTCAGTACATCAGTCGGTTCATCGCCAAGTTGACGTCAGTGTGTGAGCCTATCTTCAAACTGTTGAGAAAAGATCAGCCGTTAAGTGGAATGAGCAGTGTCAAGCAGCCTTCGACAAGATCAGAGAGTACTTGGTAAAGCCTCATGTTTGAAACCTCCGAGATTGGGCAGACCTTTGATATTATATTTGGCCATAGAATCAGAAGCACTGGGGGCAATGATGGTACAGGCAGATGAGACAGGGGTAAAAACATAGTTTACTATCTGAGTAAGAAATGCTCCCGTATGAGGCTCGATATCAGGAAGTAGAGAAGATCTGTCTTGTAGTGGTATGTGCTTCCAGAAAATTACGGTATTACTTCCAGTCTTACAAGATCCAGGTAGTGGCAAAGGAGAATCCTGTGAAATATCTGCATTCAGTGCTTTCGCTAGTGGGGAAATTGGGCAGATTTAGTATTGCTGACATAGTTTGACATTGAGTATCTCACCACCAAAGTGGTCAAAGGGCGAGCAGTAGCACAGTTTCTGGCATTGCAACCTGTTGAAGGGGATCAGTATAAGTTTGAATTTCCAGATGAAGAGATCCAAGCAATAACAGTTCAGAGATGGAAAATGTATTTTGACGGAGCAGTGAATTACAAGGGATCCGAATCGAGATTGTGATAGTGACCCCCGAAGGAGAAACCTTGCCTTTGGAAAAAGGTTGACATTCAGAGTAACAAACATGGCCGAGTATGAAGCATGTGCTTTTGGTTTGACTGCATTGATAGCCTTGAAGCCGAGAGTGTGGAAGTCTACAGAGATTCTATGTTGGTAGTCCAGCAGATGCGAGGAGAATGGGAATTGAAAGAAGAACGGTTGAAACCTTACCTTTTTACCCTCAGAAAGTTGCGCAGGTCATCCCCGATTGTAAGTTTCACACTTGCCTATAGAAGAGAATCAGATGGCATATGCATTGGCTACACTTGCAGCGACTTGAGAAAATCCAGAAAAGTTAGTGATGAGACCGTTGATACTGACAACAGCAAGAAAACATGTTTATGAGATAGAGAGAATTCTGGAAATAGAGGTCGATGATGATAAACCTTGGTATTATGACATTCAGAGGTATCTGGAAAGTGGGGAACTCCCAGAATGAGCAGACAGAAAAGACAGAATAGCCATTCAGAGGTTAGCTTCCCAGTATGTGATTTTGAAAAGGGAACTGTACAAGAGGCAAGCAAACGGTATTCAGTTGAAATTTGTGAGAAAAGAAGTGCTCAGCAGGTAATGGAAGAAGTACGCCTGGGGTATGTTGTCTGCACATGAACGGGTTGAATCTGTCCCGCAAGATAGTAAGACAAGGTTTTTACTGGTCAACCATGGAGACTGACTGCGCGAAGATGGTAAAGCATTGTCATGATTGTCAAGCACACGGTAATTTGAATCATTTGCCACACACAAAGTTACACGGGTTGTCAGAGCCGTGGCCTTTCTCCCATGGGGAATTGATATGATTGGAGAGATTCGACCGAATGCATCGAATGAGCATCGCTTCATAGTAGTGGCATTAGATTATTTCTCAAAGTGGGTGGAAGCCGAGTCATTCTGCAATGTTACAGCGAAACAGATGGCAAAGTTTATAGCTCGAAATCTCATTTTCGGTATGGTATGCCGCACCATGTAGTGACGGACAACAGAGTTCAATTCCAGGGAGAAACGAAGGTAATGCTACAGAAATACGGGATAGGCCATCACAAGTCATCACCGTATAGGCCGCAGGAAAATGGGGCAGTTGAGGTAGCCAACAAGAATATAAAGACGATTTTAGCCAAGATGAAAGAAAACTGCAGACATTGGGCCGACAAACTACCGTATGCTTTATGGGGGTACAGAACATCAGTAAGAACAGCAACAGGGGCCACACCTTACTCTTTGGTCTATGGAATGGAAGCAGTATTGCCAGTGGAAGTGGAAATACAGTCTATGAGGGTATTAACAGAGGCATAGTTACCGGAACAAGAATGGGCTGCACAGAGGTTTGATCAATTAGTATTGCTGGATGAGAAGAGAACGAAGTCTTTGTATCACATGCAGTTGTATCAAAAGAGATTGGCCCGAGCATTCAACAAGAAAGTACGTCCCACCAAGATCAGAAAGGGTGATTTGGTACTTAACCAGTCGAGGCCGTCGACGACAGATCCGAGAGGAAAGTTCAGACGTAACTGGGAAGGACCTTACATAGTGCAAAAAGTAATGGGAAATGGGGCAGTGAAACTGTCAAACTTGGAAGGTAACGAGTTCACTGAGCCGATCAACGTGGACAGATTGAAGCAGTATTTTGCCTAAGAAAGAGAAGACTTGGCATGCAAATTCAGACATAGATTATAAGCAAATAGGTTGTATGCAAATATGAAAATGTGTTACATGTGAACTTAGATGAACTTTTGATGTATGCATGCGAACTTAAGAGTAAAATTATCCTTGGAAATATGTTGCTTAGGCTTAGTTGAATTATTCCACAATCATTATTACAAGTGACATAAGTAAGGGACCATTCCGAACCCAATGGTTTGAGGTCTTCCCTTGCGAGGGGTGAGTGCGGCCTTAAATCTTTGTCCCGGTTCACACCGGGTGGCGACTCTATTATTCTCCGTTTTAGTCCCCCGCGGGCTATTCCGTACTTCCAACTAGCCGCGAGCCAGAACAGTATGCGTCGCCCAGTTTCTGTGTCCTACACTATTGAGTGAACATTTTAAAAAATAAAAACTGAAATACTTTACAAAACATTCATTTGTTTCTGAAATAAAAAATCATTTTCAAGAAAACAATCTTTTCCAAAAACTCTTTCGTATCTGAAAACCGATCTCTTTCTGTGAAACTTTCTGGAAACTCTTTTATATCTGTAAAACTCTGAGTCTTTTTATAAAACTGCTTTTTCTAAATCTCTTTTTATAAAACCATCATTTTTGAAAACCATATTTCTGAAAATCTTATCAGTAGAAAACCTGACGTATGAGGGCGTTATGTATCGCCATCCCCCCATACGTCTAGAAAATCTGTAGAAAACCTGACGTATGGGGGCGTTACGTATCGTCGTCCCCCCATACGCCGAACTAGTAGTCTTGGGGCATTACGTATCACCGTCTCTGAAGCCACTGAACTAGAGCCAAGTGTGCAAATCCATGTCATTAGGGCATTACATATCACCGTCTCACAATGCATGCCACCATCATTCCCTGAATCTAGGGTCTAGGGGCGTTACGTATCGCCGTCCCCCTAGCCTTGAAATCTAGGATCTACGGGCGTTACTTATTGTCATCACTCTAGTTCTGCTCTATATATGCACATATTCTGAATCTGTCAATTCCTGTAACCCTCAATTCTAATATTTGTACCAAATTACGTCTGAGGTGAGTTTTCCCCCCATTCCCCAAAATCAAAAAATCATACTTTGAAATTAATCTTTCTAAAAAACATTATCAATTTGTATAGCATTTGAAATCAAACTTGGCTAATGTCATATGTGCTTGAAATGTAAATCTCAATTTAAAAACATATAAGTTGAAATCAATTTGAGAAAAGGGTTCACTCATTGATTTGGAATCTGGTTGGCATTACTTTATTTCACCGAAGGAAGTTGTGGTTCCTGCGATGATCATGCTAGGAATGAAGCTTGAGATCATTATGTCAATCTTCAAAAATGGCATTGGAGAATGAAGAAATTTGAGAGGAAGTTCCTTAAGCCATTACCGTTTTTGGCTTTGAAAGAGAGATGAATGAATAGTCCTCTATTTATAGGAAGAGGGCTGATGTTTTGTGATGAAATTAGTGGTTGAGATTGTGCCACATCACCCAATTATAGTCCATTCTCGAATTTCACTATAGTAGTCACGGAAAACATGATTTTTGACCTGCTTCTGATTCGAATTTTGAAAAATATCTAACGTGGAAGTTGTCGATCTCGGTCTCTGATTTTTGATAGTATAACTTTCATAATTATCGAAGGTTGTATGAAAAAGTTACGGTCTAAATACTAAGGGTTTGCTGGAGTAGAACCAAAATAAATTTCATATAGAAACTGCAAAGGACACATCAAATATCTGAAACATAATTCCTCAAATATATATAGGGTTGAGCATGATTATGCCTCTATAACCTAGTAGTCATCAGAATTTACCGGGGTGTTACACTTTAGTTGTGTCCCGTTCATAAAATAAGGTCGTAAGTCGTGATTTATTGTGCACTTATTTTAACACAAGTTCTTGCTATGCTTTGCTGTTTATGTCATATGTATGCATGTAGTATTTAGCAAGACCTAAAGTGCTGCATATTATTTCATATCATAAATGGCAGAATATCGATTGGGTATCATTGTACTTGCTTGAAGTGTTGTTTCAGTCATTTTTGATTTATTTTTCTTTAACTCATGGTGTACTTGTGTGTGTTTCCTGTCATGGCATACCATTTTTCTTTGTTGTATATTTCAGCATTTTTACTTCCCCGTGTATTTTTTTTACTAACTGAGTAGAGCTGTTAGTGATGGGCAGTAAGTTAAAGTTGCATCTTCTCTTGCATGTGTTTCTAATTTACCCATTGTCATTTCTTGACAAAAAGAGGGAGTAGTATATCCATGTTCCATGTTTGATTCGGATTAAGGGGGGAGTATGATATCTATATTTACTTTCATGAGGTTTTTATTTAGTATATCCATGTTCTATGTTTGAGTCGGATTAAGAGGGAGTATGATATCTACCTTTACATAAATATGGTTTTTATTTTTTTTATATGCTATTTATATTCCATGTGCTTTTTCACGGTATATTGTTGTCTGTGGATGTTTCAGGAAAGCAGATTAGTGGCTGAGGTGGCATCAACTTCAAGACTACTTAGTTAGGTATTAGATCGAGTCATATTGTAATATGTCACTATCTTGATCGTTGGCAGTAGGCTATTTTCCTTTTGGGTCTTTTACTGTAGTATTTGTATTAAGAAGTGTTTTGTCACAAAATGCCAAATGGTAGATTGTTAGTTCCATATTTGTTGGCAATGTCCATAACAAAACAAGTTCAATTGAGTTGTAATGAGTGTAGGAATCTATTTCCTGGCACCGCGGAAACACGTTAGGCACCCGGGATCGGACTTGAAAAATTATTCTACCCTTCTTGTCGGAATATGACCAGCTGCTTCACTGAATTATTTCTTCTTTTTTAAGAAAATTTCAGCCCTGGAACAGCCCACGAACATCAGCTTAAAACTAGACTGTTTTGGACCCGAAATGGGCCCAGCACAACCCTGAAACAGCCCATAATTTACGCATGCACCAATAAAGTTTCAGGTCTAATTTTTCTATTTAAAACAACCACAAAACAATCTTAAAACACCCCTTAATGTTTCCCAATTTTTCTGGATTAAAAACAAAATAAACTGAGCCCCGTTACACAAAGTGATATGCGAAAGTGAGCAGAAAATTGGTCACGACTGTGTGGTGTATTGAGAAGAAGAAGATGATGAATTATTTGTCGACACCAAATAGTATTTCGTACTATATCTCGTTACCAACAGAATATAAAGTGGGTTATACTCACAATCAAATCTCTAAACTCTTTGAAGATTAAAGTGTCACACAAGTTTTCTCTTTTGGTTTTTCTTGTTCATGTTTTTTCTTCTTTTCTTTCAACTCTTGAGATAAAAATGAACTAGGGTGGCTAGGATTTGATAAAAAAGAATTAGGGTGAAAAGGAAAGAAAACTTAACCTTTTATACTTAGAGTTTTATTTTATAAAATAAAACAAACTCTTCCCCTCCCCTTGTGATAAGTTTCGTCTAGCCCTAATCCAAGAATAAAAATTTTACAATAAAAAATCCTTTATTTAATGTAATCATATGTTACAAAAATAAACATTTTACCATTCCAACCAAAGGTTTCCAAAAACCTATTTTTGAAAATACAAAATTTAAACCTTTATTAAATTATATAATATAATTTAATAACTTATAATAAATATTTATCATATAGTCATTTTTTTATAAAACCATAAATTAAAATTAATATATAGTTACAAGTGTGACAAAAATAATATTATTAATAATATTAATAATATATATATATATATATATATAATATATATATATATGTGAGTATATAATTGGACTATGTCAATTATATTTAATTTGCTACAGTATGTCGAGCTGTACGGGGACCAAATGGACCTACGATTCCTAGCTCAAATAATCCTGGAATATTAATTAAACTCTTAATTAAATATTCTCAATTATTAACTTCGGGTTATTCCACTAAAAATCTGAAGCTGCACTCTTGTTACCGCAGATAGATAGTTTAAGCCAAACCATGTCGGTGTCCATCGATATAATCATTACATCTGAATTAGCCCTTCACAAGTATCTCATAATTAGAGCTGCCCCCTCTAATTAATTTTACCTTAAGTACCATTGATTCTCTAATGAGAGATTTATTCATAACCATTATGAATGTTAATCTTTCTATTCGTAACAAAAAGACTTGAGCACTCTAACCGTTCAAGTACCGAATCAACCCTTAAGGAAGATACTCATATAATTCTCACAAGAATGACTGAATTCCTTATCTATGTAAAACGTCCTCAGTTACACACCAAATCATGTCCCCAAAGTACGTAGCTGTTGGTCGGGATCGCTACACCAACCTCACCTTTGTAAATCAAAAGACATAGTCTGTCATGCAGGAGTTCGTAGTACACTCAGGATTCAAATCAATCCATATATGACCATCTAGTAGATTGAAATGAATTTCTTTATTTAACGAATATTACAAGAAACTCATTTCTATCTGGGTCCAGTCCTATATGATCACATCATATAAAGTGCCTCCATTCTCATGTCTCCATATGGACGATCCCGGATCAAGATCGCCATACAATTATAGAATGGACTGCAGCTATAGATAAATCACAAATAAACTACTCATTTATTTTACTCTCAATTGACTATTTTAGATTACTAACTTCAGACTTCAATCCACTTGTGTATGACACTCATACACTAAGTCTAAAGGTACATGAGTAATCTATTTTAAACAAGATAATTTACAACATGTGATTATTAAACAAACACTTTGATAAATAAATAATGCATCTTTTTATTTCATAAACTATAATTTTGTTTACATTACAAGAAGCTCTAAGGCATATATCCCGACAATCTCCAATTTGCATTAGAGTAAATAGGTCATGTCATGTAACCCTAGACCATCTAGGTGATCTTCAAACACTGTATCCGATAAGGTCTTTGCAAATGGATCATCCAGGTTCTCTGCAGATACATTCTTCGTGATAGTAACGTCTCATATTTACACTATCTCCTTGATGACATGATATTTTCTCTCTATATGCTTTCCTCTCTTATGGCTTCTTGATTCTTTGGAATTCGCCATTGCACCACGATTATCGCAATAAAGTATGAGTGGTTTATCCATATCTGGAACAACTTCCTGATCTCCCAAGAACTTCCAAGAGCCAGACTACTTCCTTAGCCGCTTCGCAAGCTGCTACATAATCAGCCTCCATGGTGGAGTCAAGAATACAAGATTGCTTTATGCTCCTCCACACAATGACCCTACTATTAGACATTATGACCCATAGCGTCACTGTTTTGTAAATGATATTGTATTATTGTACGAAATTAACTATGTGATAATGAAATTGCCTTTTGCCGTTTTGTAAAATATTTACTTTAATATATTAATGGCAAAAGTCCATATGATTAGTTCCGTATTGAGATGATATGAGACAGTATCAATATAAAAGGTTTAATCATTAAATATCCCTAGTCGGAGTATTATCGAGATCGGACATCGATAATGCGGAATAGACTAGTATTGCACTTGTGCGCGTTGTGATGGCACAACGGCATAGTTCTCATATATTTAAGTATTGGATACTTATGCAAGTGCGATAGGAGGTTGTGTTTTACCGATGGTACGGAAAACAGCTTCGCTCTGGATAGACCCCGCGGAATCCCATTGGTAGTATGTCTGCGTGTCTATGGGAGGCCGTATCAGGGTAGGTGTATATGGTCTTAACCTAAGACTTGCATCGCTAGTACTTGCGACAATCGGTAAACTTTGGTTTTGGTGGTTCGGGGCTTTAACCGGTTCTGTGTACACCTCTTCTGGGTTTATCGAGAATCGTAGTGTACTGGATGTGATGTCAAGATGGAAGTATCACTTCAGACATATGGAGATGATGATCACGCAGGATACAGAACTAGTACTCTATAAAAGGTTGCAACCGTCGGGACAATGTGACCAGGTCAGGATTGTCCGATTTAAAGAGACTAGTTGTTTGATGTCCGATATATGTTTCGTACGGGGCAGACACATTTCCAGCCCCAGGCCTAACATGTGATCGTCTGATACTGGATCGATGTACGCGATACTACGGTATACTACGCTTGATAAAGATCTAATATTCCAATAAGAATATTTCTGGAGAATTGGGTAGGCATGGCGCTTTGCTAGAAGCCAACCTTATCTTGTAAATCGGTAAAAACGTAGTACGAGGTACGTACGTGTTCGGATTATCCGACGACCGTATTTACTGCCAACATATCCGGAGATCTCTTGGGTCGCTTCCTGAAGATTCACCTATGATGTTTGATTCGAACTTTATTAATCTTGGATTAATTACGGAGAAACTTTATCTTGGATAAAATGCCTAATTAGGAGAGAGAACGATTAATTTGGAATAAATCGATAAAATAATATATTCGATATATTAAACGAAATTAGATTTCGACGCGGAATTAAAATCGGATTTTAATTCGGGCAAACGAATTAATTTAGAATTAATTCGTTAGCGATGTGAATAGTAATTTTGCTAGGCATAATTATTTAATTTACGTCGCGACGGAAATTCGTTAATTCGAAATTAGCGAAACCGAGCCCGAAAGTGTTTGCGACACATTCGTATTTTGAAACGAGTGGGACCCGCAAATCACATCGCGAAGTCTCATCACTTGACACGACTAGTTGATGGATGTAACAAGTCACCTTTATTGAGTGACACATTGTCACTATTCACGATGTAAGTGGGTGAGGCCATTTAATGGCTTTTTGGAGGAAAACTTTTCACCTTTTTGGAAGCGTATTTACCAAATATTTTGGTAATTATTATCACACTTCTCACGGTTTTTGGAAAACAAGAAAGAGAAAAGTAAAGCATACCAAAAGCCTTCTCTCCCTCTTCTTTTTGCTCACGCCAAGAGCTTCAACAGGGCAAGAAAATTTTTTTTTCATCTTCTCCATTTTTGCTAGCACAATGAAGGATCAATGAGGTGATAGGGAAACAACCTTGGAGCTTGGAATACTAAAAGGCTTGAAGCTTCTCTCCCTTTTGTTCTTGGCCGAAAGTTTCCTCCTTGAAGACTCAAGGATTTTCTTCATCATTTTTCGTCACAAGCTTTGTAAGTATGATTCCGCCATGCTTCAAGCTTTGCATGTATAAATCGTGTGTTTCATTGGCTTATACTTTCTTTGGGACTAATAATAGAAACCAACACCTACCACCTATGGTAAACACTGATCCAGATGTTCATTTCCTAGAATCAACATTTGTCTGAAAATTAGAGTCTGTACATCCCCTGAGGATCATATCCTCATAAGAATATACAAGCATATAATTTCTCGTTCTTTTAGATACTTAAGAATATATTTCACAACCACTCATTGATCTTATCCTAGGTTAGACTGAAACCTACTGACTACTCCCACTGCAATGCAGATTTTCGGTCTCGTGCATGTTAGTGTCCTAGACATGCCAAAGATCTCTAAACATTGATTCGTGTGTGAATATATCAAGAAAGTTTGAGGAAAAAACTAACATTGATCGGTTCAAGTTCAAAACGTTTTCTTTGGATGTAGAAGCTCCATGGCCTTGAAATGAATTCCAAACTCAAGGGTGAGTTTCCATATCTCCTTTCTTTGACACCTTAAGTGCTAGCTTGGATGAAATTTTGCAACAAAATTTCAAGAACAATAAGAGGTAAATTCAGCCAAGGGAGAGGAAGAGAGAATGAGATGAATAGTTAACTTCTAAAGTGACTTAACTTTTAAAAACTTAGTGTTGTGTTTTCCAAAAACCAACTTAAGTGTGTTGGAAGAAAAATACATTAAATGCATCCAACCACTTCCATCAACTAATGACTATTGATGTAAGTTGGTGGGTCCCACCACTTTGAATTCAAAATTCAAGTTGGCTTACACAACACACTTTGAGCTCGGGTTCGTTTAATCTGATTAAACGAATTTTCCTTCGCGAGGTAATTAAATCCAATTTAATTAAATAATAATGCCTAGCAAAATTATTACGAAAGTCGCTTACGAATTAATTCCAAATTAATTTGTTCGCTAGCATTAAAATCCAATTTTAATTCCGTATTGAAATCCAATTTCAATTAATATATCCGATATATTATTTTAGCCCAATTAAATAAATTAAATAGTAAAATCCAATTTAACTATTAAATTTACTTTGCCGATTAATTCCAAATTAATTGCGTTCTCTCTTCTAGATGAATTAATCTAAGATTAATTCTTACCGCAATTAATCCCAGATTAATTTTCTCTTTCATAATTAATCCCAGATTAATTTTCTCTCTCATAATTAATCCAGATTAATTCTGTTCAAGTCAAATGTCATCGGTGAATGTTTGGGAAGCGACCCAAGAGATCCCTGGATATGTTGGCAGTAAATACAGTTGTCAGACTATCCGACACGTGCGTACCCCGTACCACGTTATCACCGATTTACAAGACATGGTTGGCTTTAGCAAACCACCGTGCCTCCCCAATTCTCCAGAAATATTCAACGAGGAATATAGAATATGTATCAGGCGTAGTAAACAATGTATTGCGTAATACGATCCAGTATCGGATGTCACATGCTAGGCCTATGGCTGGAATTGTGTCTGCCCCGTACGAAGCATATATCGGATCACTAGCAACTAGTCTCTGTAATCGGATAATCATGACCTAGTCATACTATCTCGATAGCTGCAGTATTTAAGAGTATTAGTTCTGTATACTGCGTGATCATCATCTTCATATGACTGAAGTGATACTTCCATCTTGACATCACACCCAATACATTACGATTCTCAGCATACCAAGAAGAGGCGTACGCAGAACCTGTTAAAGCTTCGGACGACCAAAACAAAAGCATACTGATTGTCGCAAGTATTAGCGATGAAAGTCTCAGGTTAAGACCACATACACCTATCCTGATTCAGATTCCCATAGACACATAGTCATACTACCAATGGGACTCTGAGGGGTCTATCCAGAGCGAAGCTGTTCCCGGTCCAACAGCTAACATAATCTCCTATCACACTTGCATAAGTATCCAATACTCAATATATGGAACTATGCCGTTAAGCTTCCATAACGCGCACAAGTGTAATACTAGTCTATTCCGCATTATCGATGTTCAGTCTCGATAATACTACGACTAGGGATATTTAATGATTAAACCTTTTGTGGATTAATATTGTCTCATTTCTAATTAATCTGGTACTAATCATATGGACTTTTATCATTTATATATCTAGGTAATCCAATTACAAAATGATAAAAGAACAATTTCCTTTGTCACATAGTTAATTTGTACAAAAACACCATGTCTTTTACAAATAGTGATGTTATGGGTCATAATTGTCCAACAATCTCCCACTTGGCCTATAGCCAATCACTCAAGTTTCCAACACTTGAACTATGTACGGGTCGCTCAAACTTTTACTAAGATATAGCTTTCGTCAGCGGATATGCAAGGTTATCATCTGAAACGATCTTGTCGATCTTGACATCGTCACGATGTATGATCTAACGAATCAGATGAAACCATCGAAGTACATACCTGGATCATTGATGAGACCATAATTCTTTAGCCTGTGCTGTAGACCAGCTCAGCTGCTAACAGAACTACTCCTAATCCAATTAGAAATCTTATAAATCCAAAATGCTTCTTTTGCTGCTTCAGCCGCAGTAATATATTCTGCTTTATTGTTGAATCAGAAATAATATCTTGCTCGGAAGATTTCCAGCTCACTGTTTCGTTGTTCAAATAAAATATGTACCCTTATTACGACTTACAATCATCTTTATCGGTTTGGAAACTTGCATTGGTGAACCCAGTCACCTCAAGTTCTCCTTCTCAATGATTTAAGAAAGCATCCTTAGTTCGTCTAAGATACTCAAGGATGTTCTTAACATCAATCCAGTGACTATCACCTGTATCGGCCTGATAGTGACTCAAAATGCTCAAAGCATATGAGACACCAGGTCACGTATATGTCTAACAATGTACGAGTTCTCGGAGGGTGCCAACAACTTTTAGATTTATCCCAGTAGATCCTTATTCCTAGAATAAAGGTTGCCTCTCCTAAGAATTTCATGGAGAATTTTAATGAAAACCAAGCTTTCACCGATTGTAGCATGAGAATTTCATTGCTAAGAAGCAATACATCATCAATATATAGGACAATCAATGTCAGTGCGCTCCCACTAACCTTCTTATATACACAAGAATCATCTTCATTTTGAATGAAACCATATTGTAATATGATCTCATCAAAACGTTGGTTCCAAGAACGCAATGCTTGCTTCAATCCATAAATGGATCGATTAAACTTGCAAACCTTGTTTGCATGTTTTGGCACGACAAAACCGTCAGGGTGTTGTATATAAACATCCTCCAAAAGGTTTCCATTAAGGAAAGCAGTTTTGACGTCCATCTGTCATATTTCATAATCGAAATATGTAGCATTAGCAAGCATTATCCGAATGGATTTAATCATGGCAATGGGTAAAAGGTTTCGTCATAATCGACACCATGTTGATGACGATACCCTTTCGCTACAAGCCTAGCTTTGTACATTTATATGTTGTCATCCATGTCTGTCTTCACAATGAAGACCCATTTGCTACTAATAGGCACAATGCCTGGTATACATGGAATCCATTTCAGACTTCATGGAATCTTGCCATAAAATGGAGTCGATACCTTGTATCGCTTCCTCATACGTAGCCGGTTTGTATTCCTCAATAAGATTAATAACTACATGAGGTGAGATCAGAAACCCATACCTCTAAGGATGTTTTCTGACTCTCTCCGACCTACGCGGTTTTTGTGTATTAGAAAATTATGGAACAGTCTCATCCCTGATGAACTATTTGTGTTCCGTGAGAAGATCGGTGCCAGGAACAGTATCACTCTGATTTTCATCGAGTTCTACTTTCCTCTCACTTACCACTGGATTTAGGAATTCCTATAAGGAAAACCGCATGGAGAGCAACAAATATTTTATTCTCTTATGGGTTGTTGAAATAATATCCTTTGGTTTCCCTAGGATAACCAATTACAAATAGGCACTTATCTGATTTGGGTTCTAGTTTGGTACCATCCAAATGCTTAATATATGCCCAGCATCCTCAAATCTTCAGGAATGAGAACCCAGTTTCTTTCCTGTCCATATTTCATATGGAGTCTGTCCAACAGACTTTGACGGAACCTTATTCAAAATAAGTATTGCACTGTTCAATGCTTATCCCTAGAAGGAAATTAGCAGCTCAGTGTGACTCATCATTGACCTTACCATGTCCAACAAAGTTTGGTTCCTCCGTTCGGACACACTATTCAATTGAGGTGTTCCGGGAGGAGTCCATTGTGAAAGAATACCATACTCTTTCAAGTAATCTTGATACTCATTGCTTAAGTATTCTCCACCACAGTCCGACCGCAATATTTTAATACTTTAGCCGGTCTATTTTTCTACTTCGTGTCGAAACTCTTTGAATTTAACCATAACGCGATGTAACATCTGTAAAGGTTACGAAGTATTCATAACCATCTCTAGCCTAGCTAGACATGGGCCCGTATATGTCACTATGATCGAGGGTTAACAGCTCGATGGCACGTACACATTTACCGCTAAAAAGCATTTTAGGCGCTTTGCCTAATAAACAAGATTCAAAAAAGTCATATGAATTAGGATCAAATCCGTCCAAGTATCCACTCTTCAAAAGTGTGGATATGCGAGTTTTGTTAATGTGTCCCAGACAAAAAAGCCACAAATAAGTTTCATCTGTTTTACTCAATTTGAGCCTTTTGTCTGTCATGTTATATGTTTGAGATTCATTTATATTCAAAATATAAAGATTATTATTAACATCTGATGTACATATCAAAATGTTATCTTTATATATAAAACTCCCAGTGTTCTGGAATACAAAGGTATACCCGCAACAGGTTAAACAAAATGCAGAGATGATGTTCCTAGTCAAACTAGGTACGAAATAACAGTCATCTAATGTAATTACATGCCCCAAGGTCAGATATAAAACATAGGTCCCAACGGCTAAAACAGCGACTCTCGTCCCATTTCTGACTCGTAGGTCGATCTCATTTGAAGCCAGTATCCTGCTAATTAGCAGATCATGCACACCAGTACATATGTGAGTACCACATCCAGAATCAAAAATCCAATTTTTTAAAACTAGTAGTGGACATGTTTATAACAAACATACCTGAAGCCGGAGCCTTGACCGTCTTCACTTCCTTCAACTCTGCCTTGTACGCATGACAGTCACACTTCCAGTGACATTGTTTGCCACAATGTAGGCAGACGTCTTGGGATATGTCCTTAGTCTTCCCAGAAGACTGTGATGATTTAGCCTTGCCATTTTTCTTCCTTTTCTTCACACCCCAGAAGCCTTTGACCAAACATTGGCCTTCTGGAATGTCGAAGTAAGGTGCGCCTCGCACTTCTTGCCCTTCAGAAGCTCTGTCTCTGCTTTTTTCAGCATCGCCATTACTCTCCAAGAGTCTTCTCTTGGTTCATCATATTGTAGTTTATGATGAACCCGCCCCAGCAGCCGGGCAGAGATTGTAAGATCAAATCTATGGAAGTCTCATCCTCGATTCCTTACTCAGGCCATCCCTAATGAAATTAATCTTATCTTCGCGGTTATCAGACACCATTCCTAAAGAATGACAACGAGTAAGACAAAACATACGAGCACATTTATAACAACACACATTCTTTTGGCTCTTCTCTTTTTAGCATAGGTTCTCCTTCCTAAACCAGGCAGATGTGAAATAAAAGAGTCAGAAGACTCACCTGCCAATCGGACCCGTGCTTCAATAATCCAACAAATGTCAGTAAGAATACCTTTGATCATCAGTAACCTCGTCCATTCCAAGCGAGCTTTGTAGACTTTTATCAAAGATTTTTTAGGGAGAGAAGGAAATTGCTTGTGAAGATTTGCGAGAGCTTCTTCCATCGTGAAAGGACTTAATTTGCAAAAACTAAACACACCAAATTAAATCACAATATATACACAAATTGCATGGGTTGCCTCCCTTCGAGCGCTAAGTTTAAAGTCGTCAGCTAGACGTGACTTCTCGAACGTTAAGCTGGATCTGAAAGTGTGACACTTTCTTTTTTTCGCTCAAATGATTCTTCCCAGTAGTGCTTAACACACTTGTTTTTAACCATGAATGTTTTGTTGGAGTCGGGATCATGTAACTCAACGGCTCTATCTGGTAAAACCTTGGTGATTAAGAATGGACCTGACCATTGTGATTTCAGATTCCATGGAAAGAATTTCACCCTTGATTTGTTTAACAGTACCTTCTGCCCTGGTTCCAGTTGTATGCGCACTAACTTCTCATCATGTCTTTTCTTTGCCTTTTATATGTACAATTAATGCCTTCTCCTCAAAAGGCTGATTGTGAAATTCCTCCAATTTGTTGAACTGGTGGAACTTTTTCTCTTATGTTGCTTGTAGTGCAAGAATTGGCCTTTTTAGTGCAAAAGATGTTTTATCTTCAGGCTCCACAGGCAATTGACATGTTTTAAGTTTGTCAGTAAAACTTTGCATTGCATTGGAGTTCTGAATGGTACTGTGTATCACATCAAGTCTGAAACATTCCTCATTCTTTTCATCATCTGGGAAATTAATGGCCTTGAAAACATTAAATGTTACTTCTTGGTCATGTACTCTCATTGTTAATTCTCCTTTTTGTACATCAATAATGGTTCGACCTATAGCCAAGAATGGTCTCCCGAGGATGATTGGCACGTCTGCGTCTTCCTCCATATCAATGACAATAAAATCTGCTGGGAAAATGAATTTGTGAACCTTGACCAGAACATCCTCAACTACGCCTCTTGGAAATACGAGCGTTCTATTAGCAAGTTGTAGAGAGACTGAAGTTGGCATTGTTTCTCCAATCTGCAATTTCCTGAAAATAGAAAAAGGCATCAAGTTAACACTTGCACCTAAATCACATAAAGCCTTACCAAAGTTATGTTCTCATATGATGCAAGGAACAGTGAAACTGCCAGGATCTTTCAACTTTGGAGGAAGTTTTCTCTGAATGATGGCACTGCATTCTTCTGATAATGCTACTATCTCATAATCTCTCAATCTCCGCTTTCGTGAAAGAATGTCTTTCATGAATTTGGCATAGCTTTTGAACACCTCCAAGAATCGAGCAAACTGCTTGTCCAGTTTTTTTTTCTGAAGACGCTGAGGAAAAGGTGGAGGTGGAGTGATATGTTCTTTTTCCTTTGCTTCTTTTTCCTCCATCTGTTGCTTTGTTTCTTTTGGAACTTCCTCAGTAGTTGTTTTGGCTCCAACATCTTTGTTGATTTCAGTACCGCTTTTTAACATGATGGCATGACACTGCTCCTTCCCTATGTTCCTTGGATTTGGTTCTGTGTTGCTGGGAAGATTACCTGGCGGTCTGTAACTCTAAGCATTGGCCAGTTGTCCTATTTGATTCTCCAGTGCTTTAATAGAAGCAGATTGACTTTGAATTAATGCTGCCTGGGATTGAAACATAGCATCATATCTTGCTGCTTGAGAGTCGTGTTTTGCTTATATCTTTTTCAAGTAGGTCAACACTTCTATTATTCCTGATTCATTTGCCTGCTCCTGGCCTTTGTTCTGTTGTTGGAATCCGGATGGTGGGTTGTTCATTTGCCCTGAATTGTTGCTAAATGTGAAATTGGGATGATTCCTCCACCCTGGGTTGTAGGTGTTGGAATATGGATTGTTCCTCTCTCTGTTGAAATTGTTGACATAATTCACCGTCTCTCCAAGTTGGTTTGGTTCTGGTGCTCCTCCATATGGTGAACTTGTGGATCCAGTGCTGAGAGTCTCCATGAATTTGCATATCTGATCCAGCTTGGCGTTGACTGCTGTATTGGATCCACTTTCATAAATTCCTGCAATTCTTTGGATCATGCTCCTTTCTGTTGGCCACAAGGAATTGTTGTTGGCCATTTCTTCGATTAGTTCCCAGGCTTGATCTTCTCCTTTCGCCATTAAAGCTCCTCCAGCAGCAGCATCGATTGTGGTTCTCATTATTCCAGAAAGTCCATTATAGAAGGTTTGGGCCATTTTGGAATCTCATGGTGAGGACATTTCCGGAGCAAATCTTTGTACCTTTCCCAAGCTTCGTAGAGAGTTTCTGAGTCTTGTTGTACAAAGGATTTGATGTCATTCCTCAGTTTTTCAGTTCTGGCTGGTGGAAAGTACTTTGCAAGAAATTTGGTGGCTAAAGTGTTCCAAGTTGTGATGGAACCTGCTGGTAGTGAATGTAGCCAAGCTTTGGCTCTGTCTTTCAAGGAGTATGGAAAAATACGCAGTCTCATTGCTTCTACAGCTTCTCGGTTGTAATTGAAAGTGCCGCAAACTTCCAGGAAGTTGCTGATGTGGGCATTAGGATCTTCAGTTGCATTCCCCCCAAACTGAACTGACTGCTGAATCATCTGAATGCATGTTTTGATGTCACTCGCATTTGCTGGTAAGGGAGGAAGTACAACAAAAGAAATGAGTCTGTCAATCACCGGAATGGTTCTGTCTCGAATGGGAATTGGTGGTGCAACCTCCAAAGGTTCAGGTTGCATGTTGACTAAAGTTTCTTGGTCTTCTCGCCTTTCCCTTCTCAACTGTATGATGGTTCTTTCAATTTCCGGATCAAGAGGTCGGAGTTCAAAGCTTCTGGTTCGTCTCATGAAGTTTCTGAGAACCTGAAACACAAGAAAACAAAAAAAAATAAGTAAAAATAAAATTAGATACAAGTAAAGGTATCTAACCTTAAAACTAATAGTGAAAGATAAATAAGTACCCGGCAACGGCGCCAAAAACTTGACCGGCGTAAACACACACGTATAACGCAAGCGTACGTATCGTTCAAGTAGTATAAAAAGTATCGATCCCACGAGGAGTTAATACCTAAGCTATTAATTTTATGAGGTCAAATGATTACTAGTATCTAACAGGTTGTTTGATTGATTTGAAAAGGTGACGATTCTAAATTTAAAAACAAGTAAATAAAATTGTTCGAAAGTAGGTTTAAAAAAATTCAATATTAAAAACTATCTGTGGTTGTGATTTCTTCCAATATCATTTTAAAGATGAAGTGGTTATTTCAAGTTTGTGTAATAAATTGGTTTACTAACCTGGAACACTAAATTATGCGAAAGCCTCTGTCGATGGTCAGACGCAAATACCAAGTTTAACCCTATTGAACCATATGTCTATGTCAACCAAATTATCTGGATTCATTAAGTTTAAGTTCCAATTATGGCTACCCCCGCCCGACAAGCATATGTCTATCCTGTAAGGAAATCTATTAAAGGGTTATCTATCCTCAAGGAAGATCGTGGGCTATTAAGTCTAAGGCTGCAACCAAAAATATCTATGTCTAGTTAATTTTAGATTTACCAGATCAATCTTATTAGTGGCCAATTAACAAGACGCATTAAGCTTAAGACTTAATAAGTAAACCTTTAAATTACCCAAACTATAAAATAACCTCTTATAAACCGGTGATATTAAAAGTCATCCGAACCCCAGATAACTAACTTAGTTACAACACATAACTAGGGCTTTAAAAGACATAAAGTAAAAAATACTGAAAAGTAATTGCGGTAAAGTAAAAACTGAAAAGTAAATTGCAATAAAATAAAATGCTAAGGTAAAAGGATCAACTTTTCTCTATTTACTATTTAGATATCTCTCATAATATAATATATAAACTTATGATTATTTTACCAACCAGCCATATAAGCGGTAACCTGATTAAGTCAAATTAAGTCCAACCAGCCATAAAGGCGGAACCAAAATAAACCTGCCATATAGGCGGTAAGAAAATTTAATTACCAATCGACCAATCTAGCGGTATCCTTGATTAGTCAGGTTTAAACAAGATTAAAATGAATTACCAACCGACCAATCCGGCGGTATCCTTTTTAAGTCAAATTTTAAATAGTGAATATATTATATTTAAAGGAGATTAATCTAAATAGCAATAGTAAAAGAATTTCCTTTCACCCTAGCTGGGGAAGTTACCTCCTCATGGTGAATAGTAAAAACTATAAAAAGTAAGAAAGTAAATTACTATTATTACAGAACGTAATTAAAATTAATTACAAAACTAAAATTTAAAAGAAACGAGATAGAAAACTCCTTATTTACATAAGAGGAATTAGAGAGGATGTACATTTGAAACTGAAACATCGAGCTGAATTTATAGGCCTCGATAAGCTCTGGGCGTCGCGACGCCAAGGCTTTTGGCGTCACGACGCCAGCCTCTTTTGGTCGTGGCATGCTGAAGTGATGACACGTGGCGATTTTGGATAATGTGGTAAGGTGAAATGTGGCAAGGTGGTTGGAGCTCAATTATTGTGACACGTGGCGGCTTCTGATTGGTCGGCTCAGATTCTTATCCGCCACGTGTCAGATACGGATAAGTGAGTCAATGATTGATCCTGATGTGGTGCTGACGTGGCGACACGTGGCAAAGTAACTGTCGGCACCATAGAATTGTGACACGTGGCACTTCATGATTGGTTGATGATGACGTGGCGGTGAGGTGGCACGTTGACTCGGTCAACTGATGATGTGGACGATGATGTAGCTGACAGATGGAGTGACACGTGGCGATGGTGACTGTCGGCACCGTAGGATGATGACACGTGGCACGACGCATGTTAGTAGATCGGTTGTGATGGTGACACGTGGCACGGCGCATGTTAGCAAAGTCAAACTTTTCTCAGATTCTGACACGTGGCCCCGACGCACGTTAGCGCTGAAGGTCTTGGCGTCGCGACGCAAAAATTACCAAAATGCCATTTTCGCCAATTTTCACTGTTTTGCTCCAAATCACCTCCAGAATGTCCTGAAACTTTATTTATCTACAAAATAACACAAAACATATCAAAATATTAACAAAACTCAAGAAACTATACAAAATATTAGGTTAAATGAGTGGGAAATAGTGATATAATTACCACTCATCAATACCCAGCTGACCTAGCTGTTCGATGTCAGCAATCATCTGCGACACATAGTGCTCGACAGATGTACCCTCTGACATACGCGAGCGAAAAAGCTTCTTTTGCAATTCATACTTCTGAGATTTAAGGTTAGATCTATGAAGATCCTTCAATTTCAACATCATACTGTAAGGATCCAATCCTTTGTTCTGACGACGAAACTGAGGAGTCTTTGCGGCAAGCATGACAGATTGAGCACTAAAGTTATCATCATGATTAGTCTTCCAAAGCTCGTGCTATACTATTTGCTTAACTCCGGGCTCAGGCTTGAGAGGTTTCTCTATGACATAGAGTAACTTCTCGGCTCCCAGGACTCTCTTGAGATTCATCTTCCAATCCAGAAAATTGGAGCTGTTAAAGACATTATCACCCAGGATGATGTCCCTAACGCTAATCTTTTCAGCCATCTCAATTGCAATAGTCAAACTATACAATCAGCGATATCGGGTACACTCAAAATGTAATGGTTACTATAGTCTAACTATATAACCAACTACAAGTGGAGTAGTGTGAAAACAGTCCAACTTTTCAATGAAAGCAATAAAAGATATTAGTTCAACTAAGATATATTTATAACGACGATAAATAAAATAAAATAGCACGTTTAGCAAGTATTAAACGAAATTACAAATTTAATACTGGCCTCCCACTATTTTTCAGCGAGTCTCTAACCCTCTGTGGAGTACTCGGGAAACCCAGTTTCCTAGTGGGCTAGGATCCCGTTAAATAACATGAAACCTTGAGTTTGGCCAACAAGCTGTATGAAACTTAACTAGGTAGATCTCTAAGATCAATTAGATCACATCCAATTCCTAGATCCGATAGGTGGACCTCCAAGTCCAAAACATATATCCAATATATTTCCTAACATTTTCCTCTGAATCAACTAAGCCTTGGCTTTGGCTCAACAAGCTTAATGATTCCAGTTAAGCGTGACCCATTGACAGTGGGAAAGCTTCGTAATCCACGTCGATGTACAGAAGTGACCTTGACATTGGCCAACAAGTCACAACTGCCCAAGACATGCGATATATAACAAGCTTTCGTGTTTCAAACACATCCACGATAGACAATGATCTTGACTTTGGCTAAAAAACCAATGCCAATCTTGGATCTTGAGAAAGAACCACTCAATGGAAGGAAAAAGCATAATATTAAAGTGATGGTTTTACGCGTAAATTGGCAACCAATTTATTATCTTTGATTAGGTTTCATTATACACCCTTAAACATGCATTCTAAAATCATAATAAGGCATGATAAAATAATAATGATATGCAGATGGATATATAACATTTGTTCCTAGAATAAATCTCTCCATTTCCTCTCTCCCGCTAGCACTTTACATTCTTCTACCCAATTACATAACCCTAAAAGAAACCTCATTTGCATTTAGGGGAATTGGTGAGAAGAGAAATACAATGAGATAATGAGGTGAAATGTTGGACACGCAGGTCCAATTTAATAAAAAAAGTACCATACTTACAACAATTTCCAAAATTGCCCCACCCATCTAATATCCATCCGATATACATTATTCATACAAATACATCCAAGTATTCACACAAAGCATGCTATCAATCAATCTAATCCAATTAATTAATCTTTGATTAATGACCATCCAATGTTCATACAACGAAAATGATTTGGGCGAGTCCAACTCGTTTAAGAATAAATACTCAAAGTAAGTATTCTGGAATTATATCGAACTACAATTTTAAATTCAATTTCAATTGTATCCAATACTAATTCTTATTTAATTCCAAATTAAACAATTACACTTATTTTAGTGCCTTTTGGACCTGGATTCCAAATCCAATCCAATTGGGTCTCAAAGGCCCAATTAGCATCCAATACCAATTCAATTAAAGTCCAATGGGCTTTCAATTAATTCTTTAGGCATGGGCTTTGGCAATTATGGATCCAACCCAAGATGCCAAGGCCCAAGTTAGGAATCACCCTATGCCACAAAATCAATTTAGCCTACTAGGCCCAATTAAATTATTAAAGGCCCAAAAGTCATATTTGGACTTTATGGAAATGGTTTTAGGCCCAATTGGATCCAACCCAATTGTCCAAAATCAAACTTGGCCCAACCAAGCCCATTAGCCCAAATATAACAAATTAGCCCAATCCAATTTTAAAGACTAATTTATATTAACATAATATTCCAAATATCACATTAATTTTAATTTAAAGTGCGATAACCACAATTAATTAATTAATCTAATATTTCCAAAATATCAATTAATCTAATTAATCATGTTTAATTCTCAAATCCATGTCCAACAAAAAATTGAGGCAAAATCAATTCATCCAACATGCTCAAGCTCACGGCAATACATGAAATTAACTGTAGGAAACGCTTTCCTTGAGCAGCGGAAGAGATTAGGCACACGGATCAGACTTGAAAAAATTTTATGATTTCCCTTTCCTTTTGCCGAATCTGTCCAGCAGGTATACTGAAATTTTCCTTCTGTTTCGGACAAGATTTCAGCCCCGGAATACCCCCGAAACAGTCCCCGAACAGCCCCTGAACTGCAGTGAAAAACCGGACTGTTTTGGACCCGTTACACAACGGAACTGCACACAAATCAGTCCCTAATTATGGTGAACTGCAAGGGTGATTAGATTTGATTTTCCACTCAAAAAAAATCTCAACTCAGCCCCAAAATATCCCCAAAGTGTTTCCCAAAAACCCGAATTAAAACAAAACAAAACAAGTCCCGAATCAAACAACCAAGGTGCGGCAACGAGGTAATACAAAGCCTCACTGCCGTGACCTAAGAGAATAGAGGAAGAAGATGATTTTTTCGTCACCAAAAAGTCTTCCGTGCTATGACTCGTAACCAACGGAAAGTAGTGTGGGCTACACTCACAAAACAAATCCCTAAACGATTTTAGAGATTCAATCACACACTTAGTATTTTATTTTTCTTCTTTTTGTTCTTCAATGGAGTTTCTCAACTTTTGAGAGAATGGTAGAGAAGAAGAAAAAGGTGGATAAGGTTCCAAGAATGAGAGTTCTACACAAAAGAAAATCAAATTTTCTTTTTATACTTAAGTTAATTGTTTTCAAAACAAAACAACCAATCTCCTTCTCTTTAGTGCAATAATCGGCCAAGGTAGGAAGTGAATATTAATTTTTTGTAACATCAATCAAGTATTGAATGACAAAATAAATTACAAATATTAACTTAGTAATTTGCCTTTTCAAATTTTGATAACTTCCAAAGCCATCAAAACTTCCCTTTAATTCCTTGACAAAATCGGCAATGGCATAATTCTTTTCATTAATTTTGTAACAATTATATTAAGTTTCCATGAAGAAAATATATGTTACAAAATTGAATATTTGACATCCAATTAAATGGTGTGACTTCCAAAATAATGCCAAGGTTTCCAAAACCTTTTAATTTTGAAATTACAACTTTAGCCTTCATTAAATTATTGTAGGAAACGCTTTCCTCGCGTAGCGGCAGCGATTAGGCACACGGATCGGACTTGAATTTTTTTTTCTGCTTTCCCTTTCCTTTTACCGAATCTTTCCAGCAAGTATACTGAAATTTTGCTTCTGTTTCGGACAAGATTTCAGCCACGGAATACCCCCGAAACAGTCCCCGAATAGCCCCCGAACTGCAGTGAAAAACTGAACTGTCTTGGACCCGTTACACAACGGAAATGCACACAAATCAGTCCCTAATTTGCGTGAACTGCAAGGGTGATTTAGATCTGATTTTTCCACTCAAAAACATTCTCAACTGAGCTCCAAAATATCCCCAAAGTGTTTCCCAAAAACCCGAATTAAAACAAAACAAAACAAGTCCCTAATCAAACAACCAAGGTACGGCAATGAGGTAATACAAAGCCTCACTGCGGTGACCTAAGAGAATAGAGGAAGAAGATGATTTGTTCGTCACCAAAAGTCTTCCGTGCTATGACTCGTAACCAACGGAATTAGTGTGGGCTATGTTGGCAAATTCTAAGGTCCCAAGATCTTAAACAAGCATGAAAAATGAAGTGCGAATAGATCGACGATGTCGCAGAATACTCACATCGATCGGTTGAGCGACGCGGAGGCAAACGAGGCAACAAAAACGAACTGTTGTCCTCCTTCACTGGTTCGGCAGTGTGCAGTCCAAGCTCACTGGTTTGGCTTTGTTTTTGGTCCTTCGTCAAGCTCCAAGCTTCGTCGAATGGTTCCCGGCTCATGGGTGAGCTTCCCTATCACCTTCGCATATCTCATAGTGTGCTAGCACTTGAGATTTTGCCACAAAATCCCACTCCAAGCCTCCCAAACTCACATAATTTTGATGAAAATGCAGTGAACATTTTGCCTCCATGGGCGTGAGAAGAAAAAGAAATGGAGAGAGAGAGGTGTGAAATGTATTCCAAATTTGTGTATCTTATACACACATTTGAATTTGCATTTCATTTCATGTGCATTTGGCTTTCAAAAGTCAAACAATTAAAGCCCAACCACTCACATCACTTCAATCCATCAACTTGTCAAGTCACATCACTCAAAGTGACAAGTGATTTGACGCTTGATGCGACTGGTGATTTGACGCTTGATTTGACGTGCCGCACTCGAATTCGAAATGTGAATGCGCTCGCAAATCATCTCGGGCTCGGGTTCGCTAATTCTAAATTAACAAATTTTCCGTCGCATCGTAATTAAATGATTACGCCTAGCGAAATCACTATTCATGTCGTTAATGAATTAATTCTAAATTAATTCGTTCGCCCGAATTAAAATCTAATTTTAATTCCGCGTCGAAATCCAATTTCGTTTAATATATCAAATATATTAATTTTTTGATTAATTCCAAATTAATCGTTATCTCTCTTTAAATGAAATTTTATCCCAGATAAAATATCTCCGCAATTAATCCTAGATTAATTTTCTCTCTCTTCTAATTAATCCCAGATTAATTTAGAGTGCGAGTTATACGTCATCGGTGAATCTTTGGGAAGCGACCAATGAGATCCCCGGATATGTTGGCAGTAAATTCTGTCGTCGGACTATCCGAACACGTAAGTACCTCGTACTACGTTTATACCGAATTACAAGACAAGGTTGGCCTTTAGCAAAACGCCATGCCTACCAAATTCTCCAGAAATATCTTTACAGGAATAAAGGATCTGTATCAAGCGTAGTATACCGTAGTATTGCGTATTTCTGTCCAGTATCGGATGATCACGTGCTAGGCCTGGGGCTGGAATTGTGTCTGCCCCGTACGAAGCACATGTCAGATGTCTGGCGACTAGTCTCTATAATCGGATATACATGACCTAGTCATAATATCCCGATAGCTGCACATCATTTAAGAGAACCAGTCATGTATCCTATGTGACCATCATCTCCAAATGACTAGAGTGACACTTCCGTCTTCACACACCCCAACACACTACGATTCTCGATATACCCAGAATCGGTGTACACAGAAACCCGTTAAAGCCCTGGACGACCTCAACCAAAGTATATTGATTGTCGTATGTATTAGCCGTGCAAGTCTCAGGTTAAGACCAAATACACCTACCCTGATTTCGGACTTCCATAGACACATAGTCATACTACCAATGGAATTTCGATGGGGTCTTATCCAGAGCGAAGCTGTTTCCCGTACCATCGGTAAAACACAACCTCCTATTACACTTGCATGAGTATCCTATACCCAAATATATGAGAACTATGTCGTTGTGCCCTCACAATGCGCACAAGTGTAATACTAGTCTTTTACGTATTTATCGATGTCCAATCTCGATAATACTCTGACTAGGGATATTTAATGATTTATCATTCGTGAACTGATACTGTCTCATATCATTCTCCGTCCAGGAACAATCACAAGGACCTCTCATCATTTATATATCTAGGTTATCTAATCACAAATGATAAGAGTGCAATCTCCTTTGCCACATAATTAATTTATACAACAACACCATGAACTGTACAAATAGTGACGCTATGGGTCATAATTGTCAAACAGGCTACACTCACAAAACAAATCCCTAAACGATTTAGAGATTCAATCACACACTTAGTATTTTATTTTCTTCTTTTTGTTCCTCAATGGAGTTTCTCAACTTTTGAGAGAATGGTAGAGAAGAAGAAGAAGGTGGCTAGCGTTCCAAGAATGAGAGTTCTACACAAAAGAAAATCAAATTTTCTTTTTATACTTAGGTTAATTGTTTCCAAAACAAAACAACCAATCCCATCCCCTTTAATGCAATAATCGGCCAAGGTAGGAAGTGAATATTAGTTTTTTGTAAAATCAATCAAGTATTGAATGACAAAATAAATTACAAATATTAACTAAGTAATTTGCCTTTTCAAATTTTGATAACTTCTAAAGCCATCAAAACTTCCCTTTAATTCCTTGACAAAATCGGCAATGGCATAATTCTTTTCATTAATTTTGTAACAATTATATTAACTTTCCATAAAGAAAATATATGTTACAAAATTGAATATTTGACATCCAATTAAATGGTGTGACTTCCAAAATAATGCCAAGGGTTTCCAAAACCTTTTAATTTGAAATTACAACTTTAGCCTTCATTAAATTATATCATATATAATTTAATTATTAACAATAATAATTATCGTATAATCATTTATCATATATTAACTTTTAATATATAGTTACAATTGTGACTTAATTAATATTATTAATCATATTAATAATATTTATTCTTTTGTAAGTATAAAATTGGACTATCGAATTATACTAAATCCGCTATAGTATATCGAGCTAGCACGGGGACCAAATGGACCTACGGTTCCGAGCTCCAATAATCTCGAAATATTAATTCAGCTCTTAATTAAATATTCTGAATTATTAACTCCGGGTTATTCCACTAAAAACCGCAGTTGCACTCTCGTTGCCGCAGATGATATATTAAGGCGAACCAAGTCGGTGTCCATTGATATAGTCATTACATACGAATTGACCCTTCACGAGTATCTCGTAATTAGAGTCGGGTCATAATGTCCGTTATACCTCTCTAATTATTTTTTACCTTAAAAACCATTGATTTTCTAATGAACGATTTATTCATAACTATTATGAATTTTAATATTTCTATTCGTAATAGAAAGACTTGAGCGCTCAAATCGTTCAAGCACCGAATCAACCCTTAAGAAAGATACTCCTCTACTTTTCGTAAGAAGGAGTGAACTCCATGTCTATGTAAAACGTTCCCAGCTACACAACAAACCATGCCCCCAAAGTACGTAGCTATTGGTCGGGACTGCTACACCAACCTCACCTTTGTAAATCAAAGGACATAGCCTGCCATAGTTAATTTGTACAACAACACCATGATCTGTACAAATAGTGACACTATGGGTCATAATTGTCCAACAATCTCCCACTTGGCCTAGCCAGTCACTCGAGTGCTTGACACCCGAACTATGTACGGTTGGCTCAAATTACTGAGAAAAGGTTTTCATCAGCGGATTGACATGATTATCGTCTGATGCGATTTATTCGATCATTACATCGCCACGATGTATGATCCGAACGAATCAGTTGAATATCGAAGTATGTATCTCGATCGTTGATGATACCATTAATTCTTTAACCTGTGCTCAAGCCTAGCTTAGCTGCTAACATAATTATATCTAATCTAATTAGATTATTATCGACCCAAAAGGCTTTTATTGCCGCCTCAGCTGCAGCAATAACCCGCATTTGTTGTTTATTCGGTAATAGTATCTTGCTTGGAAGATTTCCAGCTCACTGTACCGTTATTCAAACTGTATAGTACCGTTTGCGACTTATAGTCGTTTTATCGGTTTAGGAAACTTGCTACAGTGACCCCAGTCACTTCAAGTTCTCCTTCTCCATAGACTAAGACATCATCCTTAGTTCTCTAAGATACTAACGGATGTTCTTAACATCAATCCAGTGACTATCACTTGGATTAGCCTGTTTGTGAATCCATATGCTCAAAGCGTATGAGACATCAGGTCACGTATATTTTTCAATGTACGATTTCTCGGAGAGTTTTCTCGAAAGCCAAGCTTTCACCGATAGTTTTTATGGGAATATCATTTCCAAGAAATGACATATTATCATTATTATTTAGGACAGCCACTGTCAGTGCGCTCCCACTAACCCTTTCATTTACACAAGAATCTTTTCGTTTTGAATTAAATCATACTCCATTATGATTACATCAAAATGATAATTCCAAAAACCTATGATTGCCTCAATCCAAACATGGATCGAATAACCTGAAAACCTTGTTTGCTAGTTTTGGTACGACAAAACCGTCAGGATATTGTAAACATCCTCCTAAAGGTTTCCTTTTAAGGAAAGCGATTTTCCCGTTAACTTGACATATTTCATAAATGAAATACGCAGCTTTAGCAAGCATTATCCATGTATGTCTTCCTTGAAGACTTATAGTACCAATAGGCACAATGTCTTGCGGTACATCAACTAGTATCCAAACTTGGTTGATATACATGGAATCCAATTCGGACTCATGACACTTTGTCATAATAGGGAATCGATACCTTGTATCACTTCCTTATACGTAGTCAGTTGGTATACCTCAAAAGATTAACATCTTCACGAGGTGAGATCAGAAACCCATACCCCAGGTTGTTTTCTGACTCTCTCTGACATACGCAGTTTTTATGTATACGAAGATTAATGGTATAGTTTCATCCTTGATGAACTATTTTGTGTTCCATTAGGATTCGATGCCTGGAATAGTATTACTCCGATTTTCATCGAGTTTTACTATCATCTCACTTACCACTGCATATCGGTATTCCTCTCAGGAAAATCGCATGGTGAGCAACAATCTAATTATTCTCAATTGAGTTGTATAAGTACAATACTTTGGTATCCCTAGGATAACCTACAATTGACACTTATCCAATTTGGGTTTCAGTTTGGTATCACCCAAACGTATGCCCAGCATACCCAAATCTTAAGGAATGTGAAACCCGGTTTTTTTCCCATTCATATCTAATATGATGTCTGTCAAAAAGATTTTTAATGGAACCTTATTCAAAATAAGTTCTTGCACTGTTAATGCTTATCCGTTGATGGAAATGGTAGCTCAGAGCGACTAATGATTAACCTAATTATGTCCAACAAAATTTGGTTACTCAGTTCGGACACACCGTCAACCTGACGTGTTCCGGGAGGAGTCCTCATTTGAAAGAATGCTTTACTCTTTCAAGTATATTAGAAACTTATTGCTTAAGTAATTTCCATTACGGTCTTACCGTGACGGTTTAATACTTTAGCCGATCTGTATGTCTATTTCGTGTCGAAACTTTAAAAGTTTCTGATTTGTGTTCTTCAAAAGAAACACATAACCATAACGTGATGCCACATCCGTAAGGTCACGAAATATTCATATCCACCTCTAGCCTAGCTAGACATGGGCCCACATGCTTCACCATGAACTAGGGCTAACAGATAGGTGGCTTTTACACTTTTACCAAGTAAAGGTGTTTTAGGCACATTGCCCAATAAACTAGATTCGTAGACTTTATTTGAATGAGATCAAATTAGTCCGAGTACCCACTCTTCAAAAGTGTGGATATACGAGTCTTGTTTAATTGTGTCCCCGAAAACAATGCCACAATTAGTTTTATCTGATCAAATCAGTTTGAGCTAGTTTCTCATGTTATATGTTTGAGATTTATTTATATTCAAAATATAAATTATGTTATTCACATCTAATGTGTTTATCTCAATATCATCTTTATCTAATGAAACACTTTAGTGTTCTAGAATATAAAGGTTCACCCGCAGTGGGTTAAACACTGATATAGAGATAATATATCTAGTCAAACTAGTTACATTATAACAGTTTCCAAATTTAGGTACACACCCGAAGGTAGTTCCTAAACTTAGATATTTACGGTTAAAACAGCGACTTTCATCCCGTTTCCAATTCGCAGATAAATCTCAATTGAAGTCAGTATCCTGTTCAAAACAGATTCTGAACATCAATATATATTTATGCACCTAACTAAGTATTCAAAATCAAATTTTAATACTAGTAGTGAACATAATGTTGACAAACATATTTGAAGTCAGAGCCTTGCTCGTCTTCAATTCCTTCATGTCTGCTTTGTCCAAACGGCAGTCACGCTTCCGCGATCCCGTTTGCCACATTTAGGCAGACATTTTGGGATATGTCATTTATCTTCCTAGAAGATTATAATGATTTTGCCTTTGCCAGTTTCAACACTCCAGAAGCCTTTGGCCAAGCCTTGGCCTTCTAGAATATCGAAGTAAAGTGCGCCTAGCGCTACTTGCCTTATTGTAAATTTTGACTTTATCTCCTTGAGAATAGTCATTAACCCTCCAAGAGTTTACTTTCGCAATTTAGTACTTCTATAATCTAAAGATAGATTTATGAAGATCCTTCAGTTTCAGTACATACTTTAAGGATCTAATCCTTAGTTCTGATTTAGAAATTAAGGAGTCTACTGCGTCAAGCTAAATGGATTAAGCACTTAAGTTATCATTACATAATCTTCCAAAGATTATGCTCTACTATTTGCTTAACTCCGAGCTTAGGCATAATATTATTTTATCAAAAAAAATAACTTATCATTTTCCAGGACCATCCTGAAATTTTATTCCCAATTTGAAAATTAAACCATTTAAATACATTTTCCTTAGGATTATGTATTAAACGTCAATCTTTCAATTTAATCTTGATTTTAATAGTCCAACTACTTAATCAACGATTTTGGTACCCTTTTAAATATAATGATTATTATAGTCCAACTATATTAATCAACTATATTTAAATTGTTTGAATATAGTCCAACTATTTATTAAAACAACATTTAAATATTAGTCCAACTAACATTTAATATCTTTGACAAATGATATTTGTTTGAGCGCGTATGGCGAGTAATTAAACGAATATTGCAAATTCAATTCTTGCCTCCCACTATTTTTTGGCGAGCCTCTAACCCTCTGTCGAGTACTCGGGAAACCGTGTTTCCTAGTGGGCTAGGATCCCATTAAATATCACACAATCTTGACTTTGGCCAACAAATTGTATGATAATTAACTAGGTAGATCTCTAAGATCGATTGGATCCAATCCAATTCCTAGATCCGGTAGGGGGACATCCAAGTCCGAAACATATATCTTATATATGCCAATACATCCAATGTATTACCTAACTTTTTTCCTCTGAATCAACTAAGCCTTGGCTTTGGCACAACAAACTTAGTGATCCCAGTCAAGCGTGACCCATTGACCATAGAAAGCTTCGTAATCAATGTCGATGGACAAGAAGTGGTCTTGACTTTGGCCAACAAACCACAACTTGGACAAGACACTGACATGTAATAAAACCTTCATGATTCAAACACATCTTGAACAGACAAAGGCCTTGACTTTGGCCAACAAGCCAATGCCGTCTTAGATCTTGAGTGAGAATCACTCAATGGAAGGAAAAACGCTTAATATTTTGCGATAGTTTTTGCGTGCAAATTGGCAACCAATTTATTATCTTTGTTAAGGTCTCATCATCATACACCCTTAAACATGCATTCTAAACACATAATAAAGCGTATATGAAAAATAATAATGATATGCGGATGGATACTTTACACAATTGATCCTAGATCAAATCTCTCATTTTCTCTCTCCCGCTAGCACAAGTATCACTTCTACCCGTTACACTACACTTCTAAAGAAACCTCATTTACATTGAGGGGAATAGGTGAGAAGAGAATACAAAGAAATGAGAGGTAATAAGGCTGGACACGCAGGTCCAATTTAATAAATCAAATTTATTACAACAATTTCTAAAATTGTCCCACCCATCTAATATCCATCTGATATACATTATTCATGCATCGCAACCATGTATTCACACAAGCATGTTATCAATCAATCTAATCAAATTAATTAATCTGATAATTAGTGACCATCCAATGTTCAAACAACGATTTGATTTTGTTCGAGTCAAACTCGTTTTTGCGAATAAGTACTCAAAGTACGAATTCACGAATTAAATTAAACTACATCATTAAATCCAATTTAATATGCATTCAATTCTAATTCACTATTTAATTTCAAATTAAATACAACAGTTTAATTAATGAACTTTTACGACTTAAATTCCAAATTTATCGTTGTACGGGCCAAATTTGGGCCAGGGGTAAAATCGACTTTTACCACCAAAGCCAGCTGCAAGACCTGAAGCCCAGAAGAAGATCCATGGGCCGCCTCATGAGCCCAAATTCATTAAAGACAGACAAACGGACACCAGTTACTAAGATCAGAGAATGGATCCGAATTCATGACCGTCATCATGAAATCAACGGTTATGAGATCTAAAAGACCTGAAATTATGAGATCACGAAAGAGGTCTCCAACGGGCAGAAGAGGAATCCTATAAAAGAGCAAGGCAAAGAATAAAGAGGGGATCCAGAAAAAGAACTCCTAACATCAAATAATATCCAATAGTCCGCCCTCACGGCAAACGATCAGTGGTTTAGGTATCCTAACACCTGAACCCTTTCTACTTAAATTCTCTCATTCTTCGGCTAACTTGAGCGTCGGAGAGCCTACGGTTTCCATCACACCGGTGGGCAGTAAATCTCTTTTGCTCTATTCTTATTTTGCAGGTTCGCTTGTGCCCCCCCTACACATTCTCAATTGTGGACCTCGACCGAAATCAGGATCAACAATTTGGCGCCCACCGTGGGGCCTACCAAGCGAATTTCGTAAAAGTAAGACATAGCAACGCAGCAAATGGCCTCGAGCAATGAGCAAAACCCAAATCCCATGATGGCACAGCTTGCCATGCTCCAAGAACGGTTGCAAGCCCTAGAAGAAGAAAATCAAACGATGCGGAGTGCCAATGACAATCTACAGAGAAAGATGGAGCTGATGTCATCCAATCCTCCGCATACTAATACTTGAGCCAAACAAGCAATCCAGACGACCAGAGCAACCCAACAATCCCGCTTATGACAGAAGGTCCAAACAACAATCAACAGCCAATCTTGCAAGAACCGGTCTCTCTCATCGATCCAACCCAACAGATTGCCACTTCAATCAGGAAGGAGATGATCGAATTCAAGGAAGCAATAATGTCGAGACTACCAGGGGTAAGGTTGCCGGTTAGGAAAAGTAGGGCTGGAGCGATTTCTGACACCCCATTTGCGGAGTCTATTGTTGCTATTGATTTACCCCGAAAATTCAGCCCTCCGGAGATGAAGCCGTATGATGGATCTGCCGATCCAGACGACCATGTCGTACACTACAAATACAAGATGATGTCCACCGGCCTGTCCCCAAGTCAGTGGGAGGCTGGAATGTGCAGATGCTTTGGCGAGACTCTGGCAGGACCTGCCCTTACTTGGTTCATCAACCTTCCCTACAGGTCAATCGAGTCCTACCAAGAGCTAGCTGACAAGTTTGTGCAACACTTTGCAAGTTCATGCAAAATAGAAAAAACTTCGGACGACCTTAATTCTATACAACAAGGAAGGGGAGAATCTCTGCGGAGCTACGTTGCTCGATTCAACCGAGAGAGAATCACGGTTCCAGATCTCCACCAACCTACAGCAGTAGAAGCCTTCCGGAACGGACTACTTTATGACAGCGGACTCTACAAGAAGTTGACGAAATTTCGATGCTACAACATGGAACAAGTAATGGCACGGGCCCAGGTAGAAATAAGGTGGGAAGAAGATAAAAGAAATAACGGAAGGGCAGATGTTGCGAATACCCGGATTGACCGAAGGCCTGTTGCTCCCAGGCCGCACGATAGCAATGTCCATTCTCATAGGGAAAAGAGGAACCAACAAAGGGGTGAGCGGCGACCATACTACCCAAATGTCGAAAAAAGACAAAGGTCACACAGGGACGAGCAACCAGCAGCAAACTCAACTCAGGCTACCGGACTACAACTTTACGATCTCTCCAGGGGAACTGGTCACCGTGCTTAAGAAGATGGGGAATGAAGTAAAGTGGCCTCCGCGCAGCAGAGACAATTCGACGAAAAAACACCAGGAAGTGGTGTGAGTTCCACAGAGACTACGGTCACACGACAGCGGAGTGCGTAGCCTTGAGATTAGAGGTTTTGGAGTTACTAAACAAAGGCTTCCTCAGGGACTTGCTAACAGATAAGGGAAAGGCAACCATGTCACGAAGGGAGGAGAAAACCAACCAGGGAGAAGATCCTGTCCTACCACCCCCTATAAATAACACAGTCAACGTTATTTCAGGAGGTTCGGGAATTAGTGGAACAACTTACTCGGCTGCCAAGCGACATACAAGGGCTCTGATCAATAATGTTTCTCATACTACATACGTCTGTCTGAGAAAAAGCTTTCACAGAATTGACCTTGGAGTTCCCAGACGATGAAAAATCTCACACCCTAAACCCGCACCATGATGCACTGGTCATTTCTTTGCAGGTGGCGAATTTTTGGTCAAACGGGTGTTGATTGATACAGGTTCCTCGGCGACGTAATTTTCGCCAGCGCCCTCGCCGACATGGGGACAGAGTTGGATAAAAATCAATCGGCGGACGACAGTGTTGATCGGGTTCAGTGGGGAACAGAAGATCACGATGGGTGAAATTTCACTTCCGGTATACGTTGCTGGAATCAACAAACTGACTACATTTCTAGTCATGGAATGCCCATCCGCATATAACCTGATAATGGGGAGGCCCTGGATTCATGATATGAGAGCGGTTTCGTCAACCTACCATCAGGTAATGAAATTCCCTACTAAATGGGGGGTACAAGAAATCAGAGGCGACAGGTTGGCATCCAGGAGTTGTTACCAGACTACTCTGAAAGCGAAGGACGAGTCAGCATAGCAATTACAGGTCGAACCTCGAGTTTCAGAGCCGACGTTACCGAACATAGAGAAGCTCGACGAGGTTCAGATTCATCCACAGTTTGAAGATCACAAGGCGTTAATTGGAGCTGGACTAGATCCGAAATTCGAGCCGACATCATAGAGTTTCTGAAGAGCCGACACGACAGTTTTGCATGGTCCCACAGAGATATGACAGGGATCGACCCAACGCTCATGACCCACGAATTGCATGTGGATCCAGCGTATGCCCCGGTTAGGCAGAAAAGAAGAAAATTTGCCCCAGAACGGAACCGGATCATCGACGAAGAAGTCCAGAAGTTATTAGAGAATGGAGCTATAAAAGAAGTCCAATTTCCGGAATGGCTCGCAAATGTCGTTGTGGTGAAGAAAAAGAACGGGAAATGGAGAGTTTGCATCGACTTCACAGATTTGAATAAGGCCTGTCCAAAGGATTCATTTCCACTTCCACACATAGACTCTATGGTCGACGCGACGGCGGGACATGAGTTATTAAGTTTCATGGATGCATACTCAGGCTACAACCAGATCTTCATGCACCCGGGCGATCAAGAAAAGACAGCCTTCGTAACCAACAAGGGAATTTTTTGTTATAAAGTAATGCCCTTTGGCCTAAAGAACGCAGGAGCAACGTATCAAAGACTCGTCAACAAGATGTTCGACAGCCAAATTGGGAAAACCATGGAAGTGTACATCGACGATATGCTGGTGAAGTCGATCAAATCGGAGCAGCACCTAAATCATCTGAAAGAAGCATTCGACATCATGGATAGGTATGGAATGAAACTAAATCCAACTAAATGTGCTTTCGGTGTTGCTTCAGGAAAATTTTTGGGGTACGTGGTCACTCGACGAGGGGTCGAAGCGAATCCGGAACAGATCAGATCGATCCTCGACATCCCGTCTCCATCCAGCCCAAAATGTCATGAGACTAACTGGGAGAATCGCAGCTCTAAATAGGTTTATTTCCAAATCTACAGATAAGAGCTTTTTGTTCTTTTCAGCCTTGAAGAAAGGAAACAGCTTTGACTGGACACCCGCCTGTGAGGAAGCATTGACAAAGCTCAAATTGTACCTCACCACACCACCTTTGCTGTCCAAACCACACGACTTGGAAGACTTTTCCTATATTTGGGTGTTTCGGAGCAGGCGGTCAGTGGAGTCTTAGTAAGAGAAGAAGCAGGAGACCAGCAACCAGTCTACTACGTGAGCAAAGCATTGTTGGGTGCAGAGTCGCGTTACCCTTTGATGGAGAAATTAGCCTTCGCCCTCATTACCGCAGCAAGAAAACTCAGACCCTACTTCCCAGGGGCACCCGATCACGGTGTACACGACCTATCCTTTGAGAAGGATACTTCATAAACCGGAAATGTCAGGACGGTTGATGAAGTGGGCAATCGAACTCGGAGAGCACGACATCACTTACCAGCCCAGAACCGCTATCAAATCACAGGCGCTGGCTGACTTTGTAGCCGACTTTACCCCCAGTTTACTTACGGCAACCGAAGTCAATATCAACTGCATCCATCGAAAGATACCTTGGAAATTAGCGGTCGACGGGGCAAGTAATAAAAAGGGGTGCGGTCTTGGGGTCATGCTTATAACTCCAACCGGCGACATAATACAGCAAGCAATCAAGTGCGGATTTCGAGTTACAAATAACGAGGCGGAATACGAAGCATTGGTAGCTGGGCTGTCACTAGCTAAAGAATTGGGGGCTAGAGATATTGAAGTAAAAACTGATTCCCAGTTGATTGTGAACCAGATTGAAGGGTCGTATCAAGCCAGAGGACAAGCCATGGCTTCTTATCTACGAAAGGTAAGAGACCTACGATCGAGCTTTGAGAAATTTTCCATCATACAGGTCCCAAGAAGCGAAAACTGCCAGGCTGACGCATGGCAACCCTTGGTTCGACAATGGAGGGGAACGAGTCACGAACGATTCCAATCGTGTACTTAAACTGGCCCGCGATTTGTAATGAAGAAGCGATTGTAGCGGCGCTCGACACTGTCGACAGTTGGATGACACCGATCATAAAGTATCTGCAAGACGGCATACTTCCAGATGACAGAATTCAAGCAAAGAAAATTCAGAGACAGTCAGCCAGATTTGTGTTGTTCGACGGACATCTGTTAAAAAGATCGATCACTGGACCTTACTTGAAATGTCTCACTCCTAACGAAGCGCAACATGTTCTGTCAGAGTTGCATGAAGGGGAATGTGGGAATCATTCTGGTGGCAGGAGCCTAGCCCAACGAGCGCACACGACAGGATATTACTGGCCTTCAATGAGATTCGATTCATCTGAATACACAAAGAAGTGCGATAAATGCCAGAGATTCGCACCAATACCTCACCTCCCTCCGGAGAAACTGAACCCCATCTTGTCGCCATGGCCATTTATGAAGTGGGGGATGGACATTGTTGGGAAACTCCCAACGGCACCTGGCCAACGAGTGTACATGCTCGTCATGACAGACTACTACTCAAAGTGGATAGAAGCAGAAGCATTTGCCAGAATACGCGACAAGGAAGCCCAAACTTTCGTGTGGAAAAACATCATCTGCCGATTCGGCATACCAAAGGAGATCGTGACCGACAACGGAGCACAGTTCATTAGCCACCACTTTCAAGACTTTTGCAGGAATTGGGGCATAAAGTTGAACTTCTCCACCCCTCGCTTTCCACAGGCGAACGGACAAGCCGAATCATCCAACAAAACGATCCTGAACACCCTGAAGAAAAGGTTGGAGAAAGCTAAAGGAGCCTGGGCCGACGAACTGCCAGGGGTATTATGGTCATACAGGACAACGACGAGGTCTTCAACAGGCGAAACCCCTTTCGCGTTAGCATTTGGAACGGAAGCCGTCATACCTACTGAAGAAGTTATTCCTTCAACACGCTACCAATATCTCAACGAAGAAAACAATCAACGACTGATGAATTTCAATCTCGACACGATTGAAGAAGCAAGAGATCGAGCTTCCATTCGACTGGCAGCATATCAACAGAGAATGGCCAGATACTTCGACAAAAACGTTAGAAGTAGGAATTTCAAGGCTGGAGATTGGGTCTTACGGAGAGTGTTCCAGAACACCAGGAAGTAGGCGACGGGAAATTGGGTCCGAATTGGGAAGGCCCTTACCTCGTCACGAAAGTCGTTGGGAAAGGTGCATACAAGCTACAGAATCTAGAAGGGGTTCTCGTACGTAATAGTTGGAACGCAATGCATCTCAAGCGATTTAACCGGTAACACTTATGTTTTTTATTATATGCTCAGTTAGTTTTTTTTTGTTGAGATTGAATAAAGGAATCAGCAGTAGTCATTCGAATAAAAGCAAAGTTTGTCACATTAACAAATCAACCGACTTTTACAAACACATCACAATATCGTTCTCCTAATCCCATACGACATAAACAACACATACAAAATGTAATCACAGTTTTCCTGACAAAATCTACGACTTAATTTCAGACGACATTTTAATGCTAATTTTAGAATTGAACAACCTAGACGTTGTCTGGTGCTTCATCGGTAGGCGCAGGAAGACTTGCGGGCGCATCGCCTTGGGTTTCAGTAGCTTCCTCCATGACTTCTTCCCCCTCCACATTTCTTCCGACTTCTTCTGTTTCGGCAGCGACGAGTCTGTCTATTTCTGCCCCATTCTTCTTTGATTCAACCTCCAATCCTTTCTCTTCGGAAGCATCATCTGTCGAAGAAGAGACCCCGGCCTCGCGCCTCTCATACTCTCTAATCCACTTCTCAGGTTTCCAGTCGACATGTTTCCCAGCCAAGAAATCCCTCATTAAATCACACCTGTTTCTCAACATGGAATCAATGGCGATATCCTCCATTTGCTCTAACAATAGCTCCTTCTCTTTCTTCACATTGTCGAAACCTTCTTTGTAGCTGTCGATTGTCAATTCAGCAGTTTCTTTCTCCAATTGCAAAGCAGCCCTAACTTCCTTCAATTCTTTTTCAAGAGCTCTTTCATTCCTTTGAGAAGCAATGATTCCAGACTTCAACTCTGACGATTCCTTCCTCATCACCGACAGCGACTTCTCCAGCTCCTTTGTCCTTCTTTGATTAGATTCCACATTTTTCCGCATGAATAGACTGCATTCCAGTGCCTACGACAGCCGAGTATATTTTAAAAAAAAAAAAGGGAAAAAGAATAATAATAGTAATATATTAGTAATTGAGGCTGCTACTTACTTGATAATTCAGTGCGATGGCTTTTTTCATGACTTCCGTGGGACCAATCTGTGCCAATCTTACTTCATCCCCCTCGAGGAGAAGTCCCCCTACGAACGAATCGATACTTGAAGGATCGGATATAGCAGTCGACTCCCGAGGAACCTTTAAGGTGAGATTATCAGAATCATCTTCTTCCTCGACCTCGGGAACAAACCTCCTCTTTTTCCCCGCAGAAACCGTCGCGGTCGACTTCACCTTCTCCGCTTCAATTTCTCTTTGTTGAGACCCAGCCTCTTTTTCAGCCTCCGACTCTTTCTTCTTCAATTTCCTTGATTTTTTCCGGCTCTTCATTTCATCAAGTGAAGCTACGGTGAAAGGCCCAGTCATCATTTCCTCTGCGCATAAAAATTCCTCGGATTTTAAGGGCTCTCGATATCTATTTCCCCCATATAACTTTTGACACGACCATCTACTATTTATCACGGACAAAACGTCGTTACATAAGGCCAGAACTTTACCTTCTCGGTGAAAGATTTCTTTCCACAATGGAGTCGACCTTAACCTCTTTTCCGTTAAAATAGTTTTGCAATCCCTTTTTTCGACCGGCAGTGACAAGATGGCTTTGGTGTTGGAGGTTGCACGTACAGTCTTGACGAATGACTTGTTCTGAAGAGGACCTGCAACAATAAGTTCATAATTACTCAAAGACAAATGAACGACTCAAAGATTGAAGAAAAGCGAGAGCTCGTTACTCACTCGACAAACACCAAAACTCCGGGATTCGACCAACCCCGGCCGATCCAAATATACCCTCACCCTTCACAAAGAAATAGTAAGACTGCCAATTTCCCCTATCATTAGTTGGTAATCCAGTGACTAGTTGCGTCTTTCTTTGACGAAGAATCAACGTATACCTTCCCTTCTCCTTCAAATGTTCCTTCAGATAGTACGTCTCTAAAACGTCCTTCACCTCGAAGAGTACCCCCAGCTCAAAGGCTAAACATTCAATCGACAATAAGATCCTCCATGCATTCGGCATCAGCTGTGAAGGAGCTACTCGGAAATGATCCAAAACCTCCCAAACCAATCTCGGAATGGGAAACCTCAGACCTATAAAAAATGGACGCACATAGAATCCCATCCACCCAGGAACCCGATAATCAATTCTTTCATTCGACAAAGGCACCCGGAGTTCCAAAGTGTTAGGGAACCTATACATACAGCTAAGTTCCCTCAATACCTTCCCAGTCATTCGACTTGCAGGATTCTTTGATAATAAGTTGGTAGGCTCACTCGTACAAGGTAATTCGCTCGACTCCCCAATTGCGGGCAGAGACCTCAACGGAATAGCCTCGGCAGGGATCACTGGTGGAGAAGGCATAGCTAAGGTAACAGCACCACTTTCGATAAAATCTTGATACGACTTATTTCCACACTCTACTAACTCCTTACTTTCACTTGTTGATCCCTCTGTCTCACTTGATAATTCGACATATTTATCAATCTTGGCACCTAAGCTGCCTAAGGATTCACTACTCGACATATTCCAGACGACAAGCATTAAACAACTAAAACCTATAAGTAGCCCACCTCCCAAAGATCAAAACCCACAAACATAAATTGAAAACTAATCACAGAGACCAGGAGATCAAACAACTTAACTTTTCTAAGAACAGCTTGAGTATTCAATATGAATGTTTAAAGGAATGAAGAACAAGAAGAAGATTTCGAAGAATACCTCGAGAACTCTTGAGAGCACACCTTTTACTCGACTTCCGGATAAGGCGAAATGAAACAACCGAGGTTCCTTTATACAAGCTACCTGAAAATCTGGCGCCAAAGATTCCCGCCCAAAATGGACGCCTCGTAACTCGCATTAGGTTTTGCAGCATCAGATGACGCGTGTACAGAGCCAGAACCATTTTCAAACTGGAATCGTCGAATGGAATACCAGTGCCGTCAAACATTTACAACAAACTCGACAATGTACCTCCTGATTCAGTCGACCAGGGGACATCCCCCACATGATCCATGCAGTCATGGAGTCGTGGAGTATTATCGATTCATACGACGTGTCGAATAATATTAACCCTGCACCACCATCTGGTTCAGTCGACCAGGGGACATCCCCCACATGATTCATTCAGTCATGGAGTATTATCGACTCATACGACGTGTCGAAAATATTAATCCTGAACCACCATCTAGTTCAGTCGACCAGGGGACATCCCCCACATCATCCATGCAATCATGGAGTCATGAAGTATTATCGACTCATACGACGTGTCGAATAATATTAATCCTGAACCACCATCTGGTTCAGTCGACCAGGGGACATCCCCCACATGATCCATGCAGTCATGGAGTCATGAAGTATTATCGACTCATACGACGTGTCGAATAATATTAATCCTGAACCACCATCTGGTTCAGTCGACCAGGGGACATCCCCCACATGATCCATGCAGTCATGGAGTCATGGAGTATTATCGACTCATACGACGTGTCGAATAATATTAACCCTGCACCACCATCTGGTTCAGTCGACCAGGGGACATCCCCCACATGATTCATTCAGTCATGGAGTATTATCGACTCATACGACGTGTCGAATAATATTAATCCTGAACCACCATCTGGTTCAGTCGACCAGGGGACATCCCCCACATGATCCATGCAGTCATGGAGTCATGAAGTATTATCGACTCATACGACGTGTCGAATAATATTAATCCTGAACCACCATCTGGTTCAGTCGACCAGGGGACATCCCCCACATGATCAATGCAGTCATGGAGTCATGAACTATTATCGACTCATACGACGTGTCGAATAATATTAATCCTGAACCACCATCTGGTTCAGTCGACCAGGGGACATCCCCCGCATGATCCATGCAGTCATGGAGTCATGAAGTATTATCGACTCATACGACGTGTCGAATAATATTAATCCTGGACCACAATCCGGTTCAGTCGACCAGGGGACATCCCCCATATGATCCATGCAGTCATGGAGTCATGGAGTATTATCGACTCATACGACGTGTCGAATAATATTAATCCTGAACCACCATCTGGTTCAGTCGACCAGGGGACATCCCCCACATGATCCATGCAGTCATGGAGTCATGAAGTATTATCGACTCATACGACGTGTCGAATAATATTAACCCTGAACCACCATCTGGTTCAGTCGACCAGGGGACATCCCCCACATGATCCATGCAGTCATGGAGTCATGAGTATTATCGACTCATACGACGTGTCGAATATATTAACCCTGAACCACCATCTGGTTCAGTCGACCAGGGGACATCCCCACATGATTCATGCAGTCATGAAGTCATGAAGTATTATCGACTCATACGACGTGTCGAATAATATTAACCCTGAACCACCATCTGGTTCAGTCGACCAGGGGACATCCCCCACATGATTCATGCAGTCATGAAGTCATGGAATATTATCGACTCATACGACGTGTCGAATAAAATTAACCCTGGACCACCATCCGGTTCAGTCGACCAGGTGACAGTCCACACATGATTCATGCAATCAGGGAAACATGAAATACGCACGACTCAGACGACAAGTCGAGTGATGTCGTTCCTGAACCACCATATGTTTCAGTCGACCAGGGGACATCCCCTACATGATTCATGCCAAGTCGTATAATCATGAAATACGTACGACACATTCAACATGTCGAATGCGATCCTGAGCCAACTGGCTCGAGTCGACCTAGGAACATCCCTGATGACTCTTGTCGAGTCAGATACAGTCAATTCAACACCTACGTCATGTCGAATGCGGTCGTGAGCCAACTAGCTCAAATCGACCTAGAGACCCCTGATGACCCGTGTCGAATCCAAAACAATCGTAAACACACTCAACACTTGCGACATGTCGAGTGTGGTCCTTAGCCATCGTCTGGTTCAAGTCAACCAATGGACTTCCCACATACGACAAAGATGAGTAGATCTGAAAACCTTCCATCGCCAAAATCAGGGGAGTAATCATTCAAACCGCGACGCACCGACAGATGATACTCTCAAAGTCAGGGACAATCCAGACTTAGAGAGTAGGGGACAAACTGTACGGGCCAAATTTGGGCCAGGGGTAAAATCGACTTTTACCACCAAAGCCAGCTGCAAGACCTGAAGCCCAGAAGAAGATCCATGGGCCGCCTCATGAGCCCAAATTCATTAAAGACAGACAAACGGACACCAGTTACTAAGATCAGAGAATGGATCCGAATTCATGACCGTCATCATGAAATCAACGGTTATGAGATCTAAAAGACCTGAAATTATGAGATCACGAAAGAGGTCTCCAACGGGCAGAAGAGGAATCCTATAAAAGAGCAAGGCAAAGAATAAAGAGGGGATCGAGAAGAAAGAACTCCTAACATCAAATAATATCCAATAGTCCGCCCTCACGGCAAACGATCAGTGGTTTAGGTATCCTAACACCCGAACCCTTTCTACTTAAAATTCTCTCATTCTTCGGCTAACTTGAGCGTCGGAGAGCCTACGGTTTCCATCACACCGGTGGGCAGTAAATCTCTTTTGCTCTACTCTTATTTTGCAGGTTCGCTTGTGCCCCCCCCCCCTACACATTTCTCAATTGTGGACCTCGACCGAAATCAGGATCACAATCGTACGGGTTCTCAAAAGCCCGATTTACGTCTAACGTCATTTAATTAAGTCCAATCGCTTTATTAATTTTCTTAAGGCGTGGACTTTTGTCAACTCGGGTCAAACCGATAACCAAAGTCCAATCCGGGAGTTACCCCTATAAGCCTAGAAATCAATCTTGGCCCATTAGGCCAATAAACTTTAAAGTCCATTAAGTCGCATTGGGCTTTATGGAACGTTTTTGGGCCCAATTGGATCCACCAATTTTGCCTAAACCCAACTTTGTACAACAAAGCCCAACAAGCCCAATTACACACAAAAGCCCAAATCCAATTTTAAGGCCAATAATTAAACATAAAAAATTCCAATTTCACATTTAATTAACCAAAGTGCATTAACATAATTATCATCACCCAAATCATTATTTCCAAAACACAAATTAGGCTAATTAATCATGCTTATCTACATCAATTAGTGTCCAACACAAATTGATTAAAATCAAACCCAATTTACATGCTATAAGTCTCGGCCAATTTGGGGATTTTTCGTCCGATTCGAATTCAATCCAATTAATTCCACAATCGACATTAAATCACCATCCTAATTGATTCTAACTCATCCAATGAATTAAAATCAAAAAATTCCAAGACTAAATAGGGCTTTATCTCTCGGCAATTAGGGTTTATAATGTCAAATTACAAATCCAATCCAATTGAATCAAATTCAACATTAAATCAACATTCCTTAATGATTTCCAACACATCTAATGAATCAAAAATCAAAATCACCAAGACATATTGTATGACCTAGCATTCGGCCAACATCAAATTTGGGGAAAAATTATTCCAAATCAATTTTCATGAAATTGATCCAATCAAACTTCAATACTACATGTATTAAGCATACTCAAACATCCAATTTATTCAAACCATGCTTAAATACAAATTACCCAAATTTTAAGCCCTAAATTAATTCATGCTCAAACCTTGCTCTGAATACCATGGTTGGCAAATTCTAAGGTCCCAAGATCATAAACAAGCATGAAAAATGAAGTGCGAATACATCGACGAAGTCGTGGAATACTCACATCGATCGGTTGAGCGACGCGGAGGCAAACGAGGCAACAAAAACGAACTGCTGTCCTCCTTCACTGGTTCGGCAGTGTGCAGTCCAAGCTCACTGGTTTGGCTTCGTTTTTGGTCCTTCGTCAAGCTCCAAGCTTCGTCGAATGGATCCCGGCTCATGGGTGGCTTCCCTATCACCTTCGCATATCTCGTAGTGTGCTAGCACTTGAGATTTTGCCACAAAATCCCACTCCAAGCCTCCCAAACTCACAGCATTTTGATGAAAATGCAGTGAGCATTTTGCCTCCATGGGCGTGAGAAAGAAAAAGAAATGGAGAGAGAGAGATGTGAAATGTATTCCAAATTTGTGTATCTTATACACATATTTGAATTTGCATTTCATTTCATGTGCATTTGGCTTTCAAAAGTCAAACAATTAAAGCCTAACCACTCATATCACTTAAATCCATCAACTTGTCAAGTCACATCACTCAAAGTGACAAGTGATTTGATGCTTGATGCGACTAGTGATTTGACGCTTGATTTGACGTGCCGCACTCGAATTCGAAATGTGAATGCGCTCGTAAATCATCTAGGGCTCGGGTTCGCTAATTCTAAATTAACGTATTTTATGTCGCGTCGTAATTAAATGATTACGCCTAGCGAAATCACTATTCATGTCGTTAACCAATTAATTCTAAATTAATTCGTTCGCTCGAATTAAAATCTAATTTTAATTCCGCGACAAAATCCAATTTCGTTTAATATATCAAATATATTAATTTCTCGATTAATTCCAAATTAATCGTTATCTCTCTTTAAATGATATTTTATCCCAGATAAAATATCTCTGTAATTAATTCCAGATTAATTTTCTCTCTCTTCTAATTAATCCCAGATTAATTTAGAGTGCGAGTTATACGTCATCGGTGAATCTTTGGGAAGCGACCCATGAGATCCCCGGATATGTTGGCAGTAAATTTGGTCGTCGGACTATCCGAACACGTAAGTACCTCATACTACGTTTATACTGAATTACAAGACAAGGTTGGCCTCTAGCAAAGCGCCATGCCTAACCAATTCTCCAGAAATATCCTTAAAGGAATAAAGGATCTGTATCAAGCGTAGTATACCGTAGTATTGCGTATTTCTGTCCAGTATCGGATGATCACGTGCTAGGGCTGGGGCTGGAATTGTGTCTGCCACGAACGAAGCACATGTCGGATGTCTGGCGACTAGTCTCTATAATTGGATATACATGACCTAGTCATAATATCCTGATAGTTGCGCAGCATTTAAGAGAACCAGTCCCGTATCCTACGTGACCATCATCTCCAAATGACTAGAGTGACACTTCCGTCTTGACATCACACCCAACACACTACGATTCTCGATATACCAAGAATCGGCGTACACAGAAACTGGTTAAAGCCCTGGACGACCTCAACCAAAGTATATTGATTGTCGTATGTATTAGCGGTGCAAGTCTCAGATTAAGACCAAATACACTTTCCCTGATTTCGGACTTCCATAGACACATAGTCATACTACCAATGGAATTCCGAGGGGGTCTTATCCAGAGCGAATCTGTTTCCCGTACCATCGGTAAAACACAACCTCCTATTACACTTGCATGAGTATCCTAAACCCAAATATATGAAAACTATGATGTTGTGCCCTCACAATGCGCACAAGTGTAATACTAGTCTTTTACGTATTTATCGATGTCCAATCTCGATAATACTCTGACTAGGGATATTTAATGATTTATCCTTTGTGGACTGATACTGTCTCATATCATTCTCCGTCCAGGAACAAATCACAATGACCTCTCATCATTTATATATCTAAGTGATCTAATCACAAATGATAAGAGTTCAATCTCCTTTGCCACATATTTAATTTGTACAACAACACCATGATCTGTACAAATAGTGACGCTATGGGTCATAATTGTCCAACATGCTACACTCACAAAACAAATCCCTAAACGATTTAGAGATTCAATCACACACTTAGTATTTTATTTTTCTTCTTTTTGTTCTTCAATGGAGTTTCTCAACTTTTGAGAGAATGGTAGAGAGGAAGAAGAAGGTGGCTAGCGTTCCAAGAATGAGAGTTCTACACAAAAGAAAATCAAATTTTCTTTTTATACTTAGGTTAATTGTTTCCAAAACAAAACAACCAATCCCCTCCCTTTAATGCAATAATCGGCCAAGGTAGGAAGTGAATATTAGTTTTTTGTAAAATCAATCAAGTATTGAATGACAAAATAAATTACAAATATTAACTAAGTAATTTGCCTTTTCAAATTTTGATAACTCCAAAGCCATCAAAACTTCCCTTTAATTCCTTGACAAAATCGGCAATGGCATAATTCTTTTCATTAATTTTGTAACAATTATATTAACTTTCCATAAATAAAATATATGTTACAAAATTGAATATTTGACATCCAATTAAACGGTGTGACTTCCAAAATAATGCCAATGGTTTCCAAAACCTTTTAATTTGGAAATTACAACTTTAGCCTTCATTAAATTATATCATATATAATTTAATTATTAACAATAAATAATTATCATATAATCATTTATCATATATTAACTTTTAATATATAGTTACAAGTGTGACTTAATTAATATTATTAATCATATTAATACTATTTATTCTTTTGTAAGTATATAATTGGACTATCGAATTATACTAAATCCGCTATAGTATATCGAGCTAGCACGGGAACCAAATGGACCTACGGTTCCGAGCTCCAATAATCTCGAAATATTAATTAACCTCTTAATTAAATATTCTGAATTATTAACTCCGGGTTATTCCACTAAAAACCCGCAGTTGCACTCTCTTGCCGCAGATGATATATTAAGCCGAACCAAGTCGGTATCCATTGATATAGTCATTACATACGAATTGACCTTTCACGAGTATCTCGTAATTAGAGTCGGGTCATAATGTCCGTTATACCTCTCTAATTATTTTTTACCTTAAGTACCATTGATTCTCTAATGAACGATTTATTCATAACTATTATGAATTTTAATCTTTCTATTCGTAATAGAGAGACTTGAGCGCTCAAATCGTTCAAGCTTCGAATCAACCCTTAAGAAAGATACTCCTCTACTTCTCGCAAGAAGAAGTGAACTCCATGTCTATGTAAAACGTTCCCAGGTACACAACAAACCATGCCCCCAAAGTACGTAGCTATTGGTCGGGACTGCTACACCAACCTCACCTTGTAAATCAAAGGACATAGCCTGCCATGCAGGAGTTCGTAGTACATTCAGGATTAAGATCAATCTATATATGACCATCTAGTAGATCAAAATGACTCTCTTAGTTTAACGGATATTATAAGAATGTCATTTCCATCTGGGTCCAGTCCTATATGATCGCATCATACAAGGTGCCTCCATTTACATGTCTCTACATGGACGATCCGGATCAGGATTGCCATACAAATATAGAATGGACCACATCTATAGATAAAACACAAACAAAGTACCCATTTTATTTGCTCTCTATGGACTATTTAAGATTACTAACTTCATACTTAATTCCTCTTATGTATGACACTCATACACTAAGTCTGAAGGCACATAAGGAATCTAGGGTATTTAAGATGATATATAATATGCGAAAATTAAACAAAAATTTGATAAATGAATAATGCATCGTTTTATTTCAAAACATATAACATGTAGCTCTAGGGAATACATTCCAACAATCTCCCACTTGCACTAGAGTAAATGGGACATGTTACGTAATCCTAGACCATCTAGGTGACCTTCAAAAACCTTAGCCGGTAAGGTCTTTGTAAACGGATCATCCAGGTTCTCTGCTGATGCAATCTTTGTGACAGTAACGTCTCATATCTGCACTATCTCCCTGATGAGATGATATTTCATCTCTATATGCTTTCCCCTCTTGTGGCTTCTTGGTTCTTTGGAGTTTGCCACTGCACCACTATTATCGCAATAGAGTGTGAGTGGTCTATCCATATCTGGAATAACTTCCAGATCTCCCAAGAATTTACGGAGCCAGACTACTTCCTTAGTTGTTTCACAAGCTGCTACATATTCAGCCTCCATGGTGGAGTCAGCAATACAAGATTACTTTATACTCTGCCATACTATGGCCCCACCATATATGGTGAACACTGATCCAGATGTAGATTTCCTAGAATCGACATCTGTGTAAAAATCAGAGTCTGTATATCCCCTTGGGATCATATCCTCACAAGAATACACGAGCATATAATCTCTCGTTCTCTTAAGATACTTGAGAATGTGTTTCACAGCCACCCAGTGATCCAATCCTAGGTTTGACTGAAACCTACTGGCTACTCCGACTACAAAACAGATGTCTGGTCTCGTGCATAACATAGCATACATGAGACTACCAACTACTGAGGCGTATGGGATATGTCTCATTTCCTCAACATCTTGAGGTGTCTTAGGAGACTGTTCCTTTGACAAATGAATTCTATTCCGATAAGGCAGATTGCCTTTCTTGGAATTCTGCATCCCAAGTCGCACAAGGATCTTGTCGATATAGGATGCCGGAGACATAGCTAAATGTCGTTTCTTGCGATACCGAAGTATCTGAATCCCAAGAATATAACTAGCCTCTCCCAAATCTTTCATTTGGAATTGATTAGCTAGCCAGGTTTTCACGTCTGATAATATCCTTACATCATTCCCAATGAGCAAAATATCATCAACGTATAATATAAGAAAAACCATCTTCCCGTCAATGACGCGCTTGTATACACAAGGCTCATCAACATTCTACTCAAAGTCATAAGACTTGATCGTGGTATCAAATCTAATATTCCAAGATCGAGATGCCTGCTTGAGTCCATAAATGGACATTTGCAGCTTGCAAACCTTTTGCTCTTGACCTTGGGTGATGAACCCCTCTGGTTGTATCATATAGATACTCTAATCAAGATTGCCATTCAAGAATACAGTCTTGACATCCATTTGCCAAATTCATAGTCATAATATGCGGCAATGGATAGAAGAGTGTGGATAGATTTAAGCATTGCTACTGGCGAGAAAGTTTCCTCATAGTCAACTCCCTCTTTTTGGGTTTAACCCTTGGCCACTAGTCTAGCCTTGAAGGTATGTACCTTCCCAAATGATCCCCTCTTCCTCTTGTAGATCCACTTGCAACCTATGGGTTTCACCCCATCAGGTTGGTCTACAAGTTCCCAGACTGAGTTGGAGTACATGGACTCCATCTCTAGGTTCATGGCTTTGAGCCATTCCTCTTTGTCAGAATTATGCATTGCACTACGATAGGTATGGATCATCTACGCCATCGCTGGATGCGACAACTTGTACCTCTCCAACCCCAAGGTAGCGATCAGGTTGTTATACAACCCTCCCACTGCGTCTAGGCAGTAAATCATTCTGAAGAGCTTGCATCTGACTCTCAGATGTCGAAGGTGTTATGTATTTGTCAACTTTCGTTGACGATGGCGTTATGGTCGAACCAATAAGTAACTCCTCGAGTAACACCTTACTTCGAGGCTTGAACTCCCTCATATAGTCCTCCTCTAGAAACGTAGCATTTGTCGATACAAATACTTTGTTATCATCAGGACTGTAGAAGAATCCACCCCTAGTCTTCTTAGGATAGCCTACAAATAGGCACACCTTAGAATGTGGCTCCAACTTTGTGGTCTTATTCTTCAGCACATGTGCTGGACACCCCCATATGCGGAAATTTCGTAAACTAGTTTTACGACCATTCCACAACTCTAAGGGAGTCTTAGGAACAGACTTAGACGGAACTACATTAAGGATATGCATTGCGGTTTGCAGTGCATATCGCTAGAACGAACTAGGTAGTGAGCTATAACTAAACATAGATCTTATCATGTCTAGTAGGGTCCAATTTCTCATCTCTGAAACACCATTTTGATGTGGTGTTCCAGGCGCTGTGAGCTAGGATACTATCCCATGCTCAACTAAGAATTCCTCGAAATCTCTGTCGAGGTATTCCTCATCATGATCCGATCCTAGAGCTTTGATTGTCTTACCTAATTGGTTCTCAACCTCAGTACGATACTCTTTGAACTTTTCAAAGGTATCTAATTTGTGATGCATTAGGAAGACATACCCATATCTTGAATAATCGTCAATGAATGTGACGAAGTATTCATAACCACCTCGGGATGTTACATTCATCGGTCCGCAAACGTCCGAATGTATTAGCTCAAGTGGTTGACTAGCTCTTATACCTTTTCCAGTAAAAGGTCTCTTGGTCATTTTTCCTTATAAACAGGATTCACAAACTGGTAGAGTCCCGAGCTTTAACTGGTTTAAGGCTCCGTTCTTTATCAATCTATTTATCCGGTCAAGGTTGATGTGACCAAGTCTAAGATGCCATAGATATATGTCATCGTGAGAAATGTTTGGCCGTTTAGTTTTAGTTTCTCAACCTTAAACATTTCAGCATTGAGCAGTGACCTATGTGTTAACGGTCTTAACACATACAAGTTATTATCTGAGTTTCATGTGTATGTAGTTAATCCATTTCTACCAATAATAACCAAATTGCTATTAAAAGAAATTGAATAACCATCATCCATAAGTTAAGAAACATAAATCAAATTCCTGCGAAAACCAGGAATGAATAACACATTGTTCAAATTTAAATAACTATTATTAATAAAATTTAAACTAGAGACTCCCACTGCTCTAATTGAAATTTTTCTTCTGTTACGGACAAGATTTCAGCCCCGGAATACCCCCGAAACAGTCCCCGAAAAGCCCCCGAACTGCAGTGAAAAATCGGACCGTTTTGGACCCGTTACACAACGGAACTGCACACAAATCAGCCCCTAATTTGCGTGAACTGCAAGGGTGATTTAGATCTGATTTTTCCACTCAAACAAAATCTCAACTCAGCTACAAAATATCCCCAAAGTGTTTCCCAAGAACCCGAATTAAAACAAAACAAAACAAGTCCCGAATCAAACAACCAAGGTGCGGCAATGAGGTAATACAAAGCCTCACTACTGTGACCTAAGAGAATAGAGGAAGAAGATGATTTGTTCGTCACCAAAAGGTCTTCCGTGCTATGACTCGTAACCAACGGAAAGTAGTGTGGGCTACACTCATAAAACAAATCCCTAAACGATTTAGAGATTCAATCACACAATTAGTATTTTATTTTTCTTCTTTTTGTTCTTCAATGGAGTTTCTCAACTTTTGAGAGAATGGTAGAGAAGAAGAAGAAGGTGGATAGCGTTGCAAGAATGAGAGTTCTACAGAAAAGAAAAGAAAATTTTCTTTTTATACTTAGGTTAATTGTTTCCAAAACAAAACAACCAATCCCCTCCCCTTTAGTACAATAATCGGCCAAGGTAATATTAGTTTTTTGTAACATCAATCAAGTATTGAATGACAAAATCAATTACAAATATTAACTAAGTAATTTGCCTTATCAAATTTTGATAACTTCCAAAGCCATCAAAACTTCCCTTTAATTCCTTGACAAAATCGGCAATGGCATAATTCTTTTAATTAATTTTGCAACAATTATATTAACTTTCCATAAATAAAATATATGTTACAAAATTTAATATTTCACATCCAATTAAATGGTGTGTGACTTCCAAAATAATGCCAAGGGTTTCCAAAACCTTTTAATTTGGAAATTACAACTTTAGCCTTCATTAAATTATATCGTATATAATTTAATTATTAACAATAAATAATTATCATATAATCATATATTAACTTTTAATATATAGTTACAAGTGTGACTTAATTAATATTATTAATCATATTAATAATATTTATTCTTTTGTAAGTATATAATTGGACTATCAAATTATACTAAATCCGCTATAGTATATCGAGCTAGCACGGGGACCAAATGGACCTACGGTTCCGAGCTCCAATAATCTTGAAATATTAATTAAGCTCTTAATTAAATATTCCGAATTATTAACTCCGGGTTATTCCACTAAAAACCCGAAGTTGCACTCTCGTTGCCGCAGATGATATATTAAGTCGAACCAAGTCGTTGTCCATTGATATAGTCATTACATACGAATTGACCCTTCACGAGTATCTCGTAATTAGAGTCGGGTCATAATGTCCGTTATACCCCTCTAATTATTTTTTACCTTAAGTATCATTGATTCTCTAATGAACGATTTATTCATAACTATTATGAATTTTAATCTTTCTATTCGTAATAGAAAAACTTAAGCGCTCAAATCGTTCAAGCTCCGAATCAACCCTTAAGAAAGATACTCATCTACTTCTCGCAAGAATGAGTGAACTCCATGTCTATGTAAAACGTTCCCAGCTGTAGGACACATAAACTGATGACGCATGCTGTTCCGGGCTCGCGGCCCGGTTGGGAGTACGGAGTAGCCCGCGGGGGACTAAACGGAGAATAATGGAGTCGCCACCCGGTGTGAACCGGAAAATGATTTAAGGCCGCACTCACCCCTCGCAAGGGAAGACCTCAAACCGTTGGGTTCAGAATGGTCCCTTACTTATGCCACTTGTAATGAAATGATTTGTGCAATAATCTAACCAAGCCAAAGCAACATATATTCCCAAGGGTATTCTATTTCTAAGCTCACATGCATAAGTACAAGGCTCATATCTAAGTTTACATATAACCTATGTCCGAATTTGCATACAACCTATTTGCATATAATCTATTTCCAAATTTGCATGCATAAATGTAAATTGAAATATGGCAAGCATACAACTTCATAAGGACGTAATATTCATGAATACAGAAACACAAATAAACCATAGCGGTACTAGCATGTGATATAAAGAAAATCAAAATGCCGGCAAACGTATAATTTCACATTGATAGACACAGAAGCGCAAACAAATAACATTTATACAAGCATGCATATTAAGGAAAGACAATTAAGCGGATAATGAAAATAAATAACTAAAGAGGCAATTATGAATACAGAATAAACGTGCAATGATGTGATACAAAAAATGATATCTAAGATTGACACAAACACATACGTGGGCATTTTTCCAAGTGGTACGTGAAATTGTATCCTAAGTACAGACCGCATTACCATCCATTCGGAATCGGCTACGGAATTTATATCTGAGTTTCCATCCGATATACCACGAGAAATAATGCATGAATGCTATCATAACATGGATACGCAAGTGATGATAGATCAAGCTAAGACAAAGGTATATGATGCAATCAATGGAATGAGGGCGCGGTAAATATCGTGGTAAAGGTAGCCTTTTGGACTTTTCCCTCCTCCAAATGGAGTACCTTTAGACCAAAACAATAAGCCCATGCGCAATATATTACAAAACATGCGTAAATAAAGCAATGATATGCAAAAGGGTAAATGACATAACGAAAGGCGCGGCAAAGTATTGTCGTAAAGGTAGTCTTTTAGACTTTTCTTTTCTCAAATGGAGAACCTTTAGACTAACATACTAAGCCCATGCGCAATGCAATATGATGCATGATTATGAAAGGAGATGTTATGCAAAAGGCAAACAACGTAATAAAAGAGCGCGGTGAAGTATCGTGGTAAAGGTAGGTTTTTAGGCTTTTCTTCCCCCAAATGGAGAACCTTTAATCCAACTTACTAAGCCCATGCGCACAATAACATAATGCATATAAAATTAAAGACAATAATATCGGACTTCGTATGCCCGATTGAACACATCTTATATTCAATCAAATATACATCATCCGGCGCGGCAAAGCATCGTGGCAAAGGTAGGCCGTAGGCTTTTATCCCTCGACATGGAGGACCTTTAATCCAACTTGCTAAGCCCATGCGCATAATAACATAATGCATATAAAAGTAAAGACAACAATATCAGACTTCGTATACCCGATTGAACACATCTTATATTCAATCAAATATACATCATCCGGCGCGACAAAGCATTGTGGCAAAGGTAGGCCGTAGGCTTTTAATCCCTCAACATGGAGGACCTTTAATCCAACTTGCTAAGCCCATGCGCTTTATCACATCATTACACAAACAAATAACATGCAGAAATTAAATAGCGGATAGTAAATGAATCAAGATAACATAAAACAAAATATGCGCCGTTTACTCAAGTTGTACGTGGAGTTGTATCCCAAGTACAGACCGCACTACCGTCCATTCGGATTCGGCTATGGAATTTATGTCTGGGTTTCCATCCTATATACCACAAGAGGCGACATATTTTCCATTATATTCAAGGGCCACAACACATATCATTTCACAATATTCATGCAAATGAAATTCAGTAAACAATTAAAACATAGATAAAAATAAATGAGAAAAGTGCCATCAGGTCTAACCTTTTATGTCGACTTTCGGACTCGCGTTACACGGTGATTGGAAGGGCTAAAGCTCCGTAACTTTTCTGGTTCACTGGTTCACGTATTTTCTTGCTGTTCGTCGTTGTTGTTCTAATACTGTTTTTCAGTTACTGTTTTGCGGTAAAAGGTTACTATTTTGTGGGTTTTTGGCTACTGTTTTTGCGGTAAATGGGCTGTTGTTTTGGGCAATTTTTTAGGTGCATTTTTGGGTTAATTCAGGGACTGTTTTGGGCTGTTTTTAGGTGCAGTTAGGGGCATGTTTGGTGGGACTTTCGGAGACCAAAAGGTGCAATTCAGGGGGGCGGTTGTGGCGTTGATTTGAGGCATATTTGTGAGGGCTTGCTGGTCGGTTTGTACATGAATATGAGGCTGATTTGTGGTGTGTTCAGTGGGTACCGTGAAGGAGGCTGTTGAAGTGTTTGTGAGGGGCACTTTCACGTGAATTTGAGGGATGCATGGTGCATGGGGTTAGTTTGAAGGTAGTTAACGTGCGTCAGTTGGAGGGCTTGTTTATGGCGTGAGTGGAGGGCTTGTTTATGGCGTGAGTGGATGGCTTGTTTAATGCGCATGGCTGGTTCTTTATGTGGTGTGTTTTCGGTTGTCAAGAAAGGACATATGAGGTTTGTTATTTATAGTTTTTGGCTCACGGTGGAGGTATTTTTTTGCTCGGTTGTTGAAGGGTTATATGTTGCGTTGAAGGTCGTGAGTGGCTTCCAGTTTGTGTTTTATTCAGTATGGTGGTATTCGGCTAGTGGGAGGGGGGATGCCGTGACTGATTTGGTTGATTATTTTGGGTGAGAGGTGAGAGAGATTTGCCGTGTGAAAGGTTTGTGTTTTTGGGAGAAGTGAATGCTTATGGTTTATTTTTATTTTGTGAGTAGATGTGAGAATGAGCTCGGGATCCTAAGGTTGGGTTTGTGGTTCTTTTATAGACAAAGGCTAGGGTGAATCCATGTTTGAAAATGAATGAGAGATCATGCAATAAAGGTGAGATATTTACTAAGTGTCATGCAAGGAAAGCAAAAGATTGATTGGAGACAAGATTTGGTTTAATTAGGAAGTTAATATATTTGATTTATCTTAATTAGGCATGCAATTACATAGATTTTATTTGTTTTATTTTGATTTGGTATGTGATTTTTTAGATTTGTTTTAATTTCACCATGTGTTAAATATGTGTTTTATTATTTTGGATGAGATTAATTAGGCTTGGGCGTGTGTAGGCTTAGCTTAGGCGTGTGGTTGGCTTTTGGTGGTGGGCTTAGTGGTGTGCGGGGGTTTTAGGTCAAGCTAAATGGTTTTAAAACGAAGGTCCAACAAGCGAGCCCGAAGCTAAACAAGCGAACTAAATCAACAAAAATCCCAATTTCTGATTTTCCCTTCCGACGTCCATTTCACGCGATTTCCGCGACTTAAAAGGTAGTGTCTCCAAATGAGACTCATCATATGGACTTATATGCAAAAATGCAGTGCCTACACCAGCTACACAACAGACCATGCCCCCAAAGTACGTAGCTATTGGTCGGTACTGCTACACCAACCTCACCTTTGTAAATCAAATGATATAGCCTGCCATGCAGGAGTTCGTAGTACACTCAGGATTAAGATCAATATATATATGACCATCTAGTAGATCGAAATGACTCTCTTAGTTTAACAGATATTATAAGAATGTCATTTCCATCTGGGTCCAGTCCTATATGATCGCATCATAAGGTGCCTCTATTCCCATGTCTCTACATGGATGATCCGGATCAGGATTGCCATACAAATATAGAATGGACCGCAGCTATAGATCAAACACAAACAAAGTACCCGTTTTGTTTGCTCTCTATGGACTATTTAAGATTACTAACTTCAGACTTAAATCTTCTTGTGTATGACACTTATACACTAAGTCTGAAGGCACATAAGTAATATAGGGTGTTTAAGATGATATATAATATGCGAAAATTAAACAAAAAATTTGATAAATGAATAATGCATCGTTTTATTTCAAAACATATCACATGTAGCTCTAGGGCATACATTCCAACAATCTCCCATTTGCATTAGAGTAAATGAGACATGTTACGTAATCAAAGACCATCTAGGTGACCTTCAAAAACATTAGCCGGCAAGGTCTTTGTAAATGGATCATCCAGGATCTCTGCGGATGCAATCTTTGTGACAGTAACGTCTCATCTCTGCACTATCTCCCTGATGAGATGATATTTCCTCTCTATATGTTTTCCCCTCTTGTGGCTTCTTGGTTCTTTGGAGTTTGCCACTACACGACTATTATCGCAATAGAGTGTGAATGGTCTATCCATATCTGGAACAACTTCCAGATCTCCCAAGAATTTACGGAGCCAGAGGCTTCACAAGCTGTTACATATTCAGCCTCCATGGTGGAGTCAGCAATACAAGATTGCTTTATACTCCGCCATATTATGGCCCCACCATATAGGGTGAACACTGATCCAGATGTAGATTTCCTAGAATCGACATCTGTCTGAAAATCAGAGTTTGTATATCCCCTTAGGATCATATCCTCACCGGAATACACGAGCATATAATCTATCGTTCTCTTAAGATACTTGAGAATGTGTTTCACAGCCACCCAGTGATCCAATCCTGGGTTTTACTGAAACCTACTGACTACTCCCACTACAAAACAGATATCCAGTCTCGTGCATAACATAGCATACATGAGACTACCAACTGCTGAGGCGTATGGGATATGTCTCATTTCCTCAACATCTTGAGGGGTCCTGGGAGACTGTTCATTTGACAAATGAATTCCATGCCGATAAGGCAGATTGCCTTTCTTGGAATTCTGCATCCCAAATCGCACAAGAATCTTATCGATATAGGATGCCTGAAACATAGCTAACAGTCGTTTCTTGCGATCCCGAAGTATCTGAATCCCAAGAATATAACTAGTCTCTCCCAAATCTTTCATTTGGAATTGATTAGCTAGCCAGGTTTTCACGTCTGATAATATCCTTACATCATTCCCAATGAGCAAAATATCATCGACATTTAATATAAGAAAAACCATCTTCTCGTCAATGACATGCTTGTATACACAAGGCTCATCAACATTCTGCTCAAAGTCATAAGACTTGATCGTGGTATCAAATCTAATATTCCAAGATCGAGATGTCTGCTTGAGTCCATAAATTGACCTTTGCAGCTTGCAAACCTTTTGCTCTTGACCTTGGGCGATGAACCCCTCTTGTTGTATCATATAGATACTCTCATCAAGATTGTCTTTCAAGAATGCAATCTTGACGTCCATTTGCCAAATTTCATAGTCATAATATGTGGTAATGGATAGAGGAGTGCATATTGATTTAAGCATGGCTACTGGTGAGAAAGTTTACTCATAGTCAGCTCCCTCTTTCTGGGTATAACCCTAGGCCACTAGTCTAGCCTTGAATGTATGTACCTTCCCATCCGATCCTCTCTTCCTTGTAGATCCACTTGCAACTTATGGGTTTCACCCCATCAGGTTGGTCTACAAGTTCCTAGACTGAGTTGGAGTACATGGACTTCATCTCTAGGTTCATGGCTTTGAGCCATTCCTCTTTGTTAGAATTATCCATTGCACTACGATAGGTCGATTGATCATCTACGCCATCGCTGGATGCGACAACTTGTGCCTCTCCAACCCCAAGGTAGCGATCAGGTTGTCGTACAACCCTCCCACTACGTCTAGGCGGTAGATCATTCTGAATAGCTTGCGTCTGAGTCTCAGATGTCGAAGGTGTTATGTATTTGTCAACTTTCGTTGACGATGGCGTGCTGGTCGAACCAATAAGTAACTCCTCGAGTAACACCTTACTTCGAGGCTTGAACTCCCTCATATAGTCCTCCTCTAGAAACGTAGCATTTGTCGATACAAATACTTTGTTATCATCATGACTGTAGAAGAATCCACCCCTAGTCTCCTTAGGATAGCCTACAAATAGGCACACTTTAGAACATGGCTCCAACTTTGTGGTCTTATTCTTCAGCACATGTGCTGGACACCCTCATATGTGGAAATGTCGTAAATTAGTTTTACGACCATTCCACAACTCTAAGGGAGTCTTAGGAACAGAGTTAGACGGAACTACATTAAGGATATGCATAGACTTATCATGTCTAGTAGGGTCCAATTTCTCATCTCTGCAACACCATTTTGCTGTGGTGTTCCAGGCGCTGTGAGCTGGGATACTATCCCATGCTCAACTAAGAATTCCTCGAAATCTCTGTCGAGGTATTCCCCTCCATGATCCGATTGTAGAGCTTTGATTGTCTTACCTAATTGGTTCTCAACCTCAACACGATACTCTTTGAACTTTTCAAAGGTATCTGATTTGTGATGCATTAGGTAGACATACACATATCTTGAATAATCGTCAATGAATGTGATGAAGTATTCATAACCACCTCGGACTGTTACATTCATCGGTCCGCAAACTTCCGAATGTATTAGCTCAAGTGGTTGACTGGCTCTTATACCTTTTCCAGTAAAAGGTCTCTTGGTCATTTTTCCTTCTAAACAGGATTCACAAACTGTTAGAGTCCCGAGCTTTAACTGGTTTAAGGCTCCGTTCTTTATCAATCTATTTATCCGGTCAAGGTTGATGTGACCAAGTCTAAGATGCCATAGATATGTGTCATCGTGAGAAATCTTTGGCCGTTTAGTTTTAGGTTTCTCAACCTTAAACATTTCAGCGTTGAGCAGTGACCCATGTGTTAACGGTCTTAACACATACAAGTTATTTTTGAATTTCATGTGCATATAGTTAATCAATTTCTACCAATAATAACCAAATTGCTATTAAAAGAAATAGAATAATCATCATCCATAAGTTTAGAAACAGAAATCAAATTCCTCGAAAACCATGAATGAATAACACATTGTTCAAATTTAAATAATTATTATTAATAAAATTTAAACTAGAGACTCTCACTGCTCTTGCTGAAAAGGCATCCCCTGTCCCGACCCTCATGGTGTAGTCACCTTCAGTAAGGTCCCCCATGAATCAAGTAGCTGCAAAGAAGAACAAACATGGTTAGTGGCTCCAGAATGAACAATCCAAGCGGATTTATCGTCCTCCACTAATAGAGATTCAATAACTAGTAAATCATATTTACCTGTTTCTTTTCTCCTTCAGCTCTGCAAGGTATTTAGGACAATTCCTTTTCCAATGCCCATTCTTGTTGCAGTGGAAACATTTTCCTTTGGGCTTGGTATCATTGGAGCCTTTCTTATTTTTCTTCTCCTTCATTGGCTTTCCTTAGCCTTCCCAATGCTTTCTTCTTTATCTTTGCAGATTTGGAA
>SKCR01021716.1:0-99288 GCA_019454045.1 Zanthoxylum bungeanum | reverse complement strand
ATCGGGCTTTGAGACCCGTTGCGATTAAATTTGGAATTTAAGTCGTAAAAGGTTCGTTAATATAAGTGTAATATTTAATTTAGAATTAAATAGTGAATTAGAATTAAATGCGTATTAAATTGGATTTAATTGTGTAGTTTAATTTAATTCGATAATTCGTACTTTGAGTACTTATTCGTAAAATGAGTCTGACTCGAGAAAAAATCAAATCGTTGTTTGAACATTTGATGATCACTAATTATCAGATTAATTAATTGGATTAGATTGATTGATAACATGCTTGTATGAATACATGGTTGCGATGCATGAATAATGTATATCGGATGGATATTAGAAGGGTGGGGAAATTTTAGAAATTGTTGTAATAAATTTGATTTATTAATTGGACCTGCGTGTCCAGCCTTATCACCTCTATACTCTTTGTATTCTCTTCTCACCTATTCCCCTCAATGTAAATGAGGTTTCTTTAGAAGTGTAGTGTAACGGGTAGAAGTAAATACATGTGCTAGCTGGAGAGAGAAAATGAGAGATTTAATCTAGGATCAATGTAAAGTATCCATCCGCATATCATTATTATTTTATATCATATGCGCTTTATTATGTGTTTAGAATGCATGTTTAAGGATGTATGATGATGAGACCTTAACAAAGATAATAAATTGGTTGCCAATTTGCACGCGAAAAACCCTCGTTCAATATTAAGCGTTTTTCCTTCCATTGAGTGATTCTCACTTAAGATCCTAGACGACATTGGTTTGTTGGTCAAAGTCAAGGCCTTTGTCTGTCGAAGATGTGTTTGAATCACGAAGGCTTTATTCCATATCGGTATCTTGTCCAAGTTATGGTTTGTTGGCCAAAGTCAAGACCACTTCTTGTCCATCGACATTGATTACGAAGCTTTCCATGGTCAATGGGTCGCGCCTGACTGGGATCACTAAGTTTGTTGTGCCAAAGCCAAGGCTTAGTTGATTCAGAGGAAAAAGGTTAGGTCATACATTGGATGTATTGGCATATATAAGATATGTGTTTCGGACTTGGATGTCCCCTACTGGATCTAGGAATTGGATTGGATCCAATCGATCTTAGAGATCTACCTAGTTAATTATCATACAATTTGTTGGCCAAAGTCAAGATTGTGTGATATTTAACGGGATCCTAGCCCACTAGGAAACACGGTTTCCCGAGTACTCGACAGAGGGTTAGAGGCTCGCTGAAAAATAGTGGGAGGCAAGAATTGAATTTGCAATATTCGTTCAATTACTCGCCATACGCGCTCAATCAAAAATTATTTCGTCGTTAGATTAAATGTTAGTTGGACTAATATTTAAATTGTTGTTTTATTAAACAGTTGGACTGTATTATATTTGATTATATATAATTGTATTATATTAATCAATATATTTGAATTAATTAATTTCAATTTACAGTTGATTTTATAATTAGATTATAGTAATCAATGTAATTGAGGTTAATTAACTTAAATTATATTTGATTGTATAGTTGGACTATAATAATCATTATAATATATAGTACCACAAATCGTTGATTAAATAGTTGGACTATTAGAATCAAGATAAAATGAAATATTAGTGTTTAAAACATAATCCTGGGTGAAAATGTATTTAGACGACTATATTTTTAAAATTGGGAATAAAGTTTCAGGATGGTCTTGGAAATTAATAATAAGTTATTTTATTTGATAAAATAATATAATATGCCTAAGCTAGGAGTTAAGCAAATAAGTGGAACATGATATTTGGAATATTCATGTAATGAAAACTTTGGCGCTTAATCCATTAAGCTTGTCGCGGTAGATTCCTTAATTTCTGAATCAAAACTAAGGATTAGATCCTTAAAGTATGATAATGAAATTGAAGGATTTTCATGGATCTATTTTAGATATTTGAAATACTAAAATTGCAATAAATAATTCTTGGAGAATTAATGTCTAATCTCAAGGAGATAAAGTCAAAGTTTGTAATAAGGAAAGTAGCGCAAGTCGCACCTTACTTCGATATTCCAGAAACCCGAGGCTTGGCCAAAGGCTTCTAGAATATTGAAAAGGGAAAAGGCAAAATCATTATTATCTTCTGGGAAGATAAATGACATATCCCATGAAGGAATTGAAGAACGAGCAAGGCTCTGACTTCAAATATGATTTTCATAATTATGTTCATAACTAGTATTGAACTTGGATTTTAAATACTTAATGTGATACATAAATATATATATTGATGTTCAGAATCTGCTGAAAAGCAGGATACTGACTTCGGTTGAGATTAATCTACGAATTGGAAACAGGACGAAAGTTGATGTTTTAACCGTAGATACCTAAGTTTAGGAACTACCCTTCGGGTGTGTACTTAAATTAGGAAACTGTTAAAATATAACTAGTTTGACTAGATACATTATCTCTATATCAGGGTTTAACCCGTTGCGGGTATACATTTATATTCTATAACACTAAAGTGTTTTATTATATAAAGATGATATTGAGATAAACACATTAGATGTGAATAACATCATTTATATTTTGAATATAAATATATCTCAAATATATAACATGACAAACAATTAGCTCAAATTGATTTGATCAATTAAGAAACTTGGATGTGGCATAGTTGTCAGGGACACTATTAAACAAGAATCGTATATCCGCACTTTTGAAGAGCGAGTACCAGGACTAATTTTATTTCATTAAAATAAAGACTACGAATCTAGTTTATTGGGTAAAGTGCCTAAAATACTATTTACTTGGTAAAAGTGTAAATGCCACCGATCTGTTAGCCCTAGTTCATAGTGAAGCAAGTGGGCCCATGTCTAGCTAGGCTAGATATGGATATGAATATTTCGTTACCTTTACGGATGTGGCATCACGTATGGTTATGTGTTTCTTTGAAACACAAAACGGAAACTTTTAAGTTTCGACACGAAATAGACAAACAGATCGGCTATAGTATTAAACCGTTACGGTAATACCGTAATGGAAAATACTTAAGCAATAAGTTTCTCGTATACTTGAAAGAGTATAGTATTCTTTCAAATGAGGACTCCTCCCGGAACACGTCAGTTTGACGGTGTGTCCGATAGGATTAACCGAATCTTGTAAGACATGATAAGGTTAATAGCGAGTCGCTCTGAGCTACCATTTCCTTCAACGGATAAGCGATAAACAATGCAGAACTTATTTTGAATAAGGTTCCATAAATATCTGTTTGACAGATAACATATTAGATATGAACAGGAAAGAAACCAGGTTTCTCATTCCTGATGATTTGGGATGCTAGACATACGTTTGGATGATACCAAATAAGAACCCAAATTGGATAAATGCCAAATGTAGGTAATCATAGGGATACCATGAGTATTGTACTTATACACCTCACCAAAGAATAATTAGATTATTGCTCACCATGCGGTTTTCCTGATAGGAATACCGAAATACAGTGGTAAGTGGGAGGATAGTATAACTCGATGAAAATCGGAGTAATACTGTTCAAGGCACCGAATCTTAATGGAACATAAATAGTTCATCAATGATGAGACTATTACTATTAATCTTCGAATACACTAGAACCGCGTAGGTCGGAGAGAGTCAGAAAAAAACCTAGGGTATGGGTTTCTGATCTCACCTCATAAAGATGTCTATCTTATTGAGGGATACCAACTGACTACGTATGAGGAAGTGATACAAGGTATCGACTCCCTATTATGGCAAAATGCCATATAGTCCGAAATGGATTCCATATATTCCGCCTTACTCCTTGAAGTATTCATGCGTTTTTTTCTTGCTTGATTTCATGATCTTGGGACCTAATTAGAAACCAACAGTAACAAACAAAAGGCTTAAATTAAGTAACAATGATGAAACTTATATGTGGCATTGTCGTATGGGACACATAAACAAGACACGTATATCCACACTTTCGAAGAGTAGATACTTGGACGGATTTGATCCAAATTCATATAACGTCTGCGAATCTTGTTTATTAGGCAAAATGCCTAAATCACCTTTTAGCGGTAAATGTGCACGTGCCACCGAACTGTTAGCCCTCGTTCATAGCGACGTATGTGGGCCCATGTCTAGCAAGGCTAGAGGTGGATATGAATACTTCGTAACCTTTACGGATGATGCATCGCGTTATGGTTATGTGTATCTTATGAGACACAATTCGGAAACCTTTGAGAAATTCAAAGAGTTTCGACACGAAGTAGAAAAACAGACCGGCAAAAGTATTTAGACATTACAGTCGGACCATGGTGGCGAATACTTAAGCAATGAGTTTCTTGATTACTTGAAAGAATATGGTATTCTTTCACAGTGGACTCCTCCCGGAACACCGCAATTAAACGGTGTGTCCGAACAGAGAAACCGAACTTTGTTAGACATGGTAAGGTCTCTGATGAGTCGCATAGAGCTACCTATTACCTTATAGGGATATGCATTGAACAGTGCAATACTTATTTTGAATAAGGTTCTGTCCAAGTCTGTTTAACAGACTCCGTATGAAATATGGACAGGAAAGAAACTGGGTTTCTCATTCCTGAAGATTTGGGGTTACTGGGCATACGTCAAACGTTTGGAAGGTACCAAACTAGAACCCAAATCAGATAAATGTCTATTTGTAGGATATCCAACGGAAACCAAATGATATTACTTCTATCACTCATAAGAGAACAAAATATTTGTTGCTCTACATGCGGTTTGCCTTGAGAAGGAATTCCTAAATACAGTGATAAGTGGGAGGAAAGTAGAACTTGATGAAAATCGGAGTGATACTGTTTCTGGCACAGAATCCTTAACGGAACAAGAACAGTTCATCAGGGATGAAACTTTACCACAATCTTCGAATACACAAGAACCACATAGGTCGGAGAGAGTCAGAAAACAACCTGAGAGGTATGGGTTCTGATCTCACCTCATGTAGATATTAATCTTATTGAGGAAGACGAACCGGCTACCTATGAGGAAGCGATACAAGGTATCGACTCCGGTTTATGGCAAGATGCCATGAATTCCGAAATGGATTCCATGTACACCAACCAAGTTTAGACACTGGTTGATGCACTAGAAGGCGTAAAGCTTATTGGTTGCAAATGGGTCTTCAAGAGAAAGACCGACATAGATTTTCAACATACAAACGTACAAAGTTAGGCTTGTAGCGAAAGGGTATCATCAACGACATGGTGTCGATTACGACGAAACTTTTTCACCCGTTGCCATGATTAAATCCATTCGGATAATGCTTGCTATTGTTGCATATTTCGATTACGAGATATGGCAGATGGACGTCAAATCCGCTTTCCTTAATGAAAACCTTTTGGAGGATGTTTATATGCAACCGTCTGACGGTTTTGTCATACCAAGACTTGCAAACAAGGTTTGTAAGTTAAATCGATCCATTTATGGATTGAAGCAAGCATCGCGTTCTTAGAACAAACGTTTTGATGAGATCATAAAAAAATATGATTTCGTTCAAAACGAGGATGATCCTTGTGTATATAAGAAGGTTAGTGGGAGCGCACTGACATTCATTGTCCTTTATGTTGATGATGTATTGCTTATTGGCAATGACATTCCCATGTTAACATCGGTGAAAGATTGGATTTCATTAAAATTCTCCATGAAGGATCTGAGAGAAGCAGCCTTTATTATGGGAATAAAGATCTACCGGGATAGATCTAGAAAACTGCTTGGACTCTCCCAGAGCACGTACATTGACAAAGTGTTGAAGAGATTCAACATGGATCAGTCCAAGAGGGGACTGTTGCTAGTGTCACATGGCGTCACTCTATCTAAAAACATGTGTCCTAAAACTCAAGATGAGAGAGACAACATGAGTCGGATCCCGTTCGCCTCGGAAGTCGGATCGATCATGTATGCCATGATATGTACGCGACCTGATGTCTCATATACTTTGAGCATGTGTAGTCCTATCAGGCCGATCCAGGTGATGGTCACTGGATGGCGGTTAAGAATATCCTAAAGTATCTTAGACGAACTAAGGATGATTTCTTAATCTATGGAGGTGGAGAACTTGAGGTAACTGAGTTTACCGACGCAAGTTTCCAAACTGATAAAGATGACTGTAAGTCGCAATCTGGGTACATATTTTGTTTGAATAATGGAGCAGTAAGCTGGAAATCTTCCAAGCAAGAGACTATTGCCGATTCAACAACAGAAGCGGAGTACATTGCTACAGCTGAAGCAGCAAAAGAGGCAGTTTGGATATGTAAATTCCTAATTGGATTAGAAGTAGTTCCATTAGCAGCTGAGCCCGTTCCATTATAGCGCAGGCTAAGGAACCGCGGTCTCATCAACGATCCAATCATGTTCTTCGACGTTTCCATCTGATTCGTGAGATCATACATCGTGGCGATGTGAAGATCGAGAAGGTCGCATCAGAGGACAACATTGCAGATCCGCTGACGAAAAGCTATTCCTCAGCAAATGTTTGAGTGACATGTACATAGTTCAGATGTTAGATGCTTGAATGACTGGCTATAGGCCAAGTGGGAGATTATTGGACAATTATGACCCATAGCGTCACTATTTGTAAAAGAAATTATGGTTTTTGTACAAATTAACTATGTGACAATGGAAATTGCATTTTATCATTTTTAATTTTATTACTTAAATATATAAATGATAAAAGTCTTTATGATTAGTTCCAGATTATTAGATATGAGACAATATCAATCCATAAAGGTTTAATAATTAAATATCCCTAGTCGTAGTATTATCGAGACTGGACATCGATAATGCGCAATAGACTAGTATTGCATTTGTGCGTGTTATGGAAGCGTAATGGCATAGTTCTCATATATTTAAGTATTGGATACTTATGCAAGTGTGATAGGAGGTTGTGTTTATCGATGGTACGGAAACAGCTTCGCTCTGGATAGACCCCGCGGAATCCCATTAGTAGTATGACTATGTGTCTATGGGAATCCGCATCAGGGTAGGTGTATTTGGTCTTAACCTGAGACTTGCATCGCTAGTACTTGCGACAATCAATACGCTTTGGTTTTGGTTATCCAGGACTTTAACCGGTTCTGTGTACGCCTCTTCTTGGTTTATTGAGAATTGTAGTGTATTGGGTGTGATGTCAAGACATAATTAACACTTCAGTCATATGGAGATGATGATCACGCATGGATACAGAACTGGTACTCTAATTGGTTGCAACCATCGGGATAATATGACAAGGTCATGATTATCCGATTAAAGAGACTAGTTGCTTGTGATCCGATATATGCTTCGTACTAAGCAGACACTATTCCAGCCCCAGGCCTTGCATGTGACATCCGATACTAGATCGCAATACGCAATACTACGTATACTACGCCTGACATAGATTATATATTCCTTTAAGAATATTTCTAGAGAATTGGGTAGGCACGGTGCTTTGCTAGAAGCCAACCATGTCTCGTAAATCGGTAAAAACGTAGTATTAGGTACGTACGTGTTTGGATAGTCCGACGACCGGATTTACTGCTAACATATCCAAGGATCTATGGGTCGCTTCCCGAAGATTCACCGATGACGTATGATTCGAACATAATTAATCTTGAATTAACTACGGAGAGATTTTATCTAGGATAAAATACTATTTGAAGAGAGAGAATGATTAATTTAGAATTAATCGATAAAAAAATATATTTGATATATTAAATAAAATTAGATTTCATAACGGAATTAAAATTAGATTTTAAATCGGGCGAATTAATTAATTTAGAATTAATTCACGAGCGATGTGAATAGTAATTTTGCTAGGCATAATTATTTAATTAAATTTGATTTAATTACGTCGCAACGGAAAATTCGTTAATTCAGAATTAGCGAACCCGAGCCCGGGATGTGTTACGGGCCCACTCGGATTTTGAATCAAGTGGGGCCCACAAGTCACATCACTAGTCATTCATTCACCTTTATGGTGATGGAAGTTAGTGAATGAAATGATAGAAACTTGTTGTACACATAAAGTGAGATGGTGATTGACTTTATACCAACTTTGGTATATCTTTTAGTTTTGTTTTTTAAAACAATTTACACAAGTCATTCACATAATCACTCCCACTTTTTCATTCTCTCCCTATCACGACAAAGAGCAAGAAAACATCTTCCAATTTTTTTTCCCTTTGGTCGAGAATCACAAAGAAGGAACCTGGTGATTTTGTTGCAAAATCTCCATTGCTAGCACATTAAAGGATCATATAAGGTGATAGGGAAAATTATCCCTTGAGCTTGGAATCAACATCAAAGCTTGGAGCTTGGATTTCACAAACAAATGAAAGATTGGAGACTTTCAAAGGCAAAAGTTTTTGTGATCAACACCTCCAAAATCCGTTCAATGTAAGTGTGTTTCCGCCATACTTCATTATGTATTCACATTTATTTCATTGCTTAAATGATCTTGGGACACCTTAGAAACCCAACAATATATCCCAACAATCTCCCACTTGAACTATAGCAAATGAGACATGTCATATAATCTTAAACCCTTTAGGTGACCTTATAAAGCTTTAGTCGATAAGGTCTTTGTAAACAGATCAGCCAGGTTGTCTGAGGATGGAATCTGCATGACAGCGAAATCTCATCTCCACTCTAAGTGAGAGTGGTTTATCCATATCTGGAACAACTTCCAGATCTGTCAAGAACGTATGGAGCCAGACTGCTTCCTTAGCTGCTTCAGAAGCTGCTACATATTCAGCCTCCATGGTGGAGTCAGCAATACAAGATTGCTTTTTGCTCCTCCATACTATAGCCCCACCACCTAGGGTGAACACTAATCCAGATGTTGATTTCGTAGAATCGACATCCGTCTGAAAATCAGAGTCAATATATCCTCTCAGGATCATATCATGACTTGAATATACAAGCATATAATTTCTTGTTCTCCTAAGATACTTGAGAATATGTTTCACCGCTACCCAATAATCTAATCCTGGGTTGGATTGAAACCTACTGACTACTCCCACTGCAAAGTAGGTGTCCTGTCTTGTGCATAGCATAGCATACATAAGACTTCTAACTGCTGAAGCATATGAAATATGTCTCATCTCCTCAACTTTTTGAGGTGTCTTAGGAGACTGTTCCTTAGAAAAATGAATTCCATACATGAAAGGTAAATTACATTTCTTGGAATTCTGCATACCAAATTGCATAAGAATCTTATGGATATAAGTTGCTTGAGACATTGCTAACTTTTGTTTCTTGTGATCCTGAATAATCTGGATCCCAAGTACATAACTTGCCTCTCCCAAATCTTTCATTTAGAATTGGTTAATTAGCCAGATTTTCATTTCGATAATATCTTTACATCATTCCCAATGAGTAAAATATCATCGACGTATAACAGTAGGAAAACCATCTAACCGTCAATGATGCGCTTGTAGACACAAGACTCATAAATGTTCTGCTCAAAGTTATAAGACTTGGTCGTAGTATCAAACCTTATGTTCCAAGATCTAGATGCTTACTTAAGCCCATAAATGGACCTTTGCAACTTGCAAACATTTTGCTCTTGACCTTGGGTTATAAACCATTCTGATTGTACCATATAGATAATTTCATCAAGATTGTCATTCAGGAATGCAGTATTGACGTCCATTTGCCAAATCTCATAGTCATAATATGCGGCAATGAAAAGAAGAATCCTGATGGATTTAAGCATGGCTACTGGCAAGAAGTCTCTTCATAGTCAGCTCTCTGTTTCATGGTATAACCATTTGCCACTAGCCTAGCCTTGAAAGTCTGTACTTTCCCATCTATTCCTTTTTTCCGCTTGTAGATCCACTTACAAACTATGGATTTTACTTCATCAGGTTGGTCTACAAGTTCCCAGACTGAGTTAGAGTACATAGACTCCATCTTGAGGTTCATGGCTTTAAGCCATTCCTCTTTATCAGTATTAATGAATGGTATTTATATTACTATTTCTCACTCATTTAACCTAATATTTTGTATAGTTTCTTGAGTGTTGTGAACGTTTTGATAAGTTTTACTGTTATTTTGCAGATAAATAAGTTTTGGATGCATTGGAAGAAATTTGGGGCAAAATAGTGAAAAAGGACGAAAAAGGCATTTTTGTAATTTGGCCCCGTCGCGACGCGCAAGCTATCGGCGTCGCGACGTCTAAAGTACGCCGCATGCTAACTTGCGCCGGACACGTGGACCAGTCATAAGAAATTTGCTAAAATACGCCGGATGCTAACGTGCGCCGACCATGCTAACGTGTGCCTGACACGTGTCATCATCAGAACGATCATGCTAAAATGCGCCTGGACACGTGTCACGATTATATGGTGCCGACACTCCTTGTGACACGTGTCACATTCTGAATGGACCAAATCATCGGCGAATCATCTTCCGCCACATGTCAAGTTGTCATTGGACCAATATTACCACGTGCCACGTGTCGAAATCCAATTGGGCCGACGAAATCCGCGTCAACAATCAACAAGTCAAGCCGCGTGGACCAAGTCAACAAAGCCAACGTCGCGATGCAAGAAGGAAGTTGGCGTCGCAACGCTGACCCGAAATTTTGCCTATAAATTGAGGCTTTCAGCACCTCATTTGTTGTGCTTTCCTTGGGATTTTTTCCCTGATTTCATAGGAAGCATCTAGTTTTGTAAATTATTGTAATATTTAAAATTATGTATTTTTATTTTTAGTTTTTATTACAGCATTTTATTTATTTACTTTATGTTTTGTAGTTAAATTTCCGCTGGGGTAAGAGGTGAAACCTTTAATATAATTATCTAGGTAAATCTCACTTAATTATAATGTTTAAATTATAACTTAACCGGATTAATTAATGGCAGACTTTATTACCGCCTATATGGTGGTCTAAATATAAATTACCTTACCGCCTATATGGTTGGTCTTTATATGACAGATAATTACCGCCTATATGGCTGGTGTGTGTAGTTGACTAAATGGATTACTGCCTATATGGCAGGTTATAAATGTTTAACATTATTAATTCCTTAGAAAGCAGAACATAAAATAATTTATATATTATAATAAGTGAGATTCCTAGATAAGAAATATTAAATGTGGATCCTATAACCCCAGCATTTTATTTTATTCTAGGGAAGTGATGAAACAAAATATTACTAGGCTTAATAATTGATTTAATTATTTATTGGGTAATTCTTTACTTTGTTTATTGAGTCTTAAGCTTAATGCTTCTTGTTGTCTGATCACCAATAAGATTGATGTGGTAAACTTAAAATGAACTAGACATAGGGATTTTAGGTTTCAGCCTTAGATTCAATAGCCCACGACCTTCTTTGAGGATATATAACCCCTTAATAGATTTCCTTACAGGATAGACATATACCTATCGGGCGGGGGTAGCCACAATTGGAACTTGATCTTAATGAATCCATGTAATTTGGTTGACATATACATATGGTTCAATTGGGTTATACTGGGTATTTGCGTCTGACCATCGACATAGGCTTTTGCATATTTTCGTGTTCCAGGTTAGTAAACTGATTTATTACACATATGTAAGAGAATCAATTCTTCTTTAGAATAATATTGTGTGGAGTCACAACCCTAGATCTTTGAGTCTTTTCTTTTATTTTCCTTAGTATTTTCTTTTGAGTATGTTTTTTTTTATTTAGCAAAACCACATTCAACCAACCAAAAGCAATCATTCTTTTCTCCCTATAATTAAATACTTTTAATAAATAGTATCAATAATTAATAACAACAGTAGGAATTAAGTCCTCGTGGGATCGATATTTTTATACTACTTGAACGATACGTGCGCTTGCGTTATACGTGTGTGTCTACGCCGGTCAAGTTTTTGGCACCCGCTGAACATAGATTTGATGAGGGAATGAACAAAAAAGTTATTATAGAGAGGGGTTTTGAAATCGACCCTGAATTATTCCGGAGATAGATCGGGTCATTGCAACTAGACACTGTCATAAGCTTTGCCAGCAACCCCACCCAACCTATAAATCTATAGTACGAGAGTTTTATACTAATGCTTACGAGCATCAAGCATATGTGGTTATGGTAAGAGGACATCAAGTGAGGATTGACGAATCAACTATAAATGAGTTCTATGGGTTAGCAGATATGGAAGTTGATGAATATTCGGCGATAAAGGAAGAAGTCGACATCACTCATCTAACGGAGACCATGTGCAACTATAATGCTGCATGGGTCATTAGCAGCAATGGGGAACATTTGAAGATGAGTTCAAAGTTACTGAAACCTGAAGCAAAAGTGTGGTTCCACTTTTTTACAAGAAATTTATTACCTGGAACTCAAATTACTCATGTCACAAAGGAACAGATGATTTTGTTGTACTGCATACTGGAAGGCTATACAATCAATGTTGGTCGACTGATTGCTACCAATATAGCATGGGCTGCGATCAATACAGACAAGTCTATTATATTGCTACCTGATTTCATCTTTGTGCACATTAGCCATGGTCGCTATCGACCATAGAGAGGAGATAACACAGCCCACGACTGCAAAAACATCCTGCATCATCCAGCAATTCCATACAGAGAGACAAGTTCCTGCTGGATCATCCTCTTCTGCACCTGCACAGCAAACACACCAACCGCCTCAACCAACACAAAGATACTCTCGACCTCGCTCCTTAACTCAGAGGGTCACTAAATTGGAACATCAGCATGAATACATGGTTCAGTTGCTCGAACAAATAGCACGACAAGTGGGGATACAAGATGACCAGTTTCCACCACATCTAAATATCGACAGTGGCGAGAAGGAGGCCAATAATTAAAAAAAAACTCAGGTACTATTGTTCCCTTCTTTCGATTTATGTTTTGTAACGCATTGGGGACAATGCTAGATTTAGGTTTGGGGGTGTGGGTTACTTGCTTTTAATTTTTTCAAAATTCCGTTAAATTTTTTTTTCTGCATGTCGTGTGATTTATTTTAGCATTTTTATCTTCCGCATTTTTTGTGATTGTGTGTTTTAAAATCGAAAAAAAAGTCCGATGATTTGATTGTTTGTTTAGTTAAAACGTTTTAGGAAAAGATAAACGCTAATTTCACTTTTATCCCTAATTTGAATTTCATATCTAGGTCAGACTAGTGCGCAATTTTTAAATAGTTTTGTAAGCAGTTAGATAATAAGGAATTAAAAAAGTGACTAGTTAAAATAATCGGTGGTTGATGAATGACCGTTTGTCTGAGTTTCTTTTTCTGTCTATAATTATATATTATGTGAGGTATGTAAAAAAAAAAAGAGAAAAAGAAAAATAAAATAAACCAAGCAAGTACTTAGTAACCGGGCATCTTTCCTCAGTAAGCAGTGATAGTTCGCGTCAAATGGGAAAGCTTGTGTTAGTCTATTAAACATCCGAGATCCGGGTGATTAAGTCCGTAGGGGTATTTTAACACCTAGTGCCCTAAAACCATCTGGTTTGGGAGTCACTGACCCAAAGCTCGCTACATGGATCAAAGATGTTGTATATAAATAAAAAAAAATCAGAAAAATCACATACCTAATATGTGTTGATTGTAGTAGACAGAACAATTTTAGATTCTCATATTGGTTTGACCCATTAACTATTGAGAGTTGAGACGAAATCACCGAGTTGACAACTTAGAATCGAAGCTGTTTGCAAGATTATTCACACACACACTTTGAGTCTGATTTAGATATGTTGTTCACAAGAAAGGATTTTAGTTGGTATATGCGTTTTGAAAGTTCCTCTAACTTTGATGCTAGGCATTCTCTGAGGACGTTGTTTATATATCTATTATTTTGTCTTCTTGCTTTTGTGTGCATTAGTTTTACTTTCTTTTTACTTTTGTAAAATGTTTGTGGGTATCATTGCTGTAAGCCCTCACGAGACTATAACTCGTCCACTAGGGACACCTAGGGGTTTAAAGGCTTGTTGCATATGCTAAATGCAACCGTGATCCCTACGAAAGTGGCTTAGTTAATTTTATTTTATTTTATGTTTTGCTCGAGGACTAGCAAAATGTTAGGTTTGGGGGTGTGACGAGTGGTATTTATAATACTATTTCCCACTCATTTAACCTAATATTTTTGTATAGTTTCTTCATTTTTGTGAACGTTTTGATGTGTTTTATTGTTATTTTGCAGATAAATAAAGTTTGGGAAGCATTGGAAGCAATTTGGGGCCAAAATAGTGAAAAATGACGAAAATGGCATTTTTGTAATCTGGCCGCGTCGCGATCCGCAAGCTATCGGCGTCGCGATATCTAAAGTGGGCCGCATGCTAACTTGTACCGGACACGTGGACCAGTCAGAAGAAATTTTCTAAAATACGCCGGATGTTAACGTACGCCGACCATGCTAACGTGCACCGGACACGTATCATCATCAGAACGATCATGCTAAAATGTGCCTGGACACGTGTCACGATTCTATGGTGCCGACACTCCTTGTGACACGTGTCACATTCTGAATGGACCAAATCATCGGCGAATCATCTTCCGCCACATGTCAAGTTGTCATTGGACCAATATTACCACGTGCCACGTGTCGAAATCCAATTGGGCCGACGAAATCCGCGTCAACAATCAACAAGTCAAGCCGCGTGGACCAAGTCAACAAAGCCAACGTCGCGATGCAAGAAGGAAGTTGGCGTCGCAACGCTGACCCGAAATTTTGCCTATAAATTGAGGCTTTCAGCACCTCATTTGTTGTGCTTTCCTTGGGATTTTTTCCCTGATTTCATAGGAAGCATCTAGTTTTGTAAATTATTGTAATATTTAAAATTATGTATTTTTATTTTTAGTTTTTATTACAGCATTTTATTTATTTACTTTATGTTTTGTAGTTAAATTTCCGCTGGGGTAAGAGGTGAAACCTTTAATATAATTATCTAGGTAAATCTCACTTAATTATAATGTTTAAATTATAACTTAACCGGATTAATTAATAGCAGACTTTATTACCGCCTATATGGTTGGTCTAAATATAAATTACCTTACCGCCTATATGGTTGGTCTTTATATGACAGATAATTACCGCCTATATGGCTGGTGTAGTTGGACTAAATGGATTACTGCCTATATGGCAGGTTATAAATGTTTAACATTATTAATTCCTTAGAAAGCAGAACATAAAATAATTTATATATTATAATAAGTGAGATTCCTAGATAAGAAATATTAAATGTGGATCCTATAACCCCAGCATTTTATTTTATTCTAGGGAAGTGATGAAACAAAATATTACTAGGCTTAATAATTGATTTAATTATTTATTGGGTAATTCTTTACTTTGTTTATTGAGTCTTAAGCTTAATGCTTCTTGTTGTCTGATCACCAATAAGATTGATGTGGTAAACTTAAAATGAACTAGACATAAGGATTTTAGGTTTCAGCCTTAGATTCAATAGCCCACGACCTTCTTTGAGGATATATAACCCCTTAATAGATTTCCTTACAGGATAGACATATACCTATCGGGCGGGGGTAGCCACAATTGGAACTTGATCTTAATGAATCCAGGTAATTTGGTTGACATATACATATGGTTCAATTGGGTTATACTGGGTATTTGCGTCTGACCATCGACATAGGCTTTTGCATATTTTCGTGTTCCAGGTTAGTAAACTGATTTATTACACATATGTAAGAGAATCAATTCTTCTTTAGAATAATATTGTGTGGAGTCACAACCCTAGATCTTTGAGTCTTTTCTTTTATTTTCCTTAGTATTTTCTTTTGAGTATGTTTTTTTTTTATTTAGCAAAACCACATTCAACCAACCAAAAGCAATCATTCTTTTCTCCCTATAATTAAATACTTTTAAATAAATAGTATCAATAATTAATAACAACAGTAGGAATTAAGTCCTCGTGGGATCGATATTTTTATACTACTTGAACGATACGTGCGCTTGCGTTATACGTGTGTGTCTACGCCGGTCAAGTTTTTGGCACCCGCTGAACATAGATTTGATGAGGGAATGAACAAAAAAGTTATTATAGAGAGGGGTTTTGAAATCGACCCTGAATTATTCCCGGAAATTTGATCGGGTCATTGCAACTAGACACTGGCATAAGCTTTGCCAGCAACCCCACCCAACCTATAAATCTATAGTACGAGAGTTTTATACTAATGCTTACGAGCATCAAGCATATGTGGTTATGGTAAGAGGACATCAAGTGAGGATTGACGAATCAACTATAAATGAGTTCTATGGGTTAGCAGATATGGAAGTTGATGAATATTCGGCGATAAAGGAAGAAGTCGACATCACTCATCTAACGGAGACCATGTGCAACTATAATGCTGCATGGGTCATTAGCAGCAATGGGGAACATTTGAAGATGAGTTCAAAGTTACTGAAACCTGAAGCAAAAGTGTGGTTCCACTTTTTTACAAGAAATTTATTACCTGGAACTCAAATTACTCATGTCACAAAGGAACAGATGATTTTGTTGTACTGCATACTGGAAGGCTATACAATCAATGTTGGTCGACTGATTGCTACCAATATAGCATGGGCTGCGATCAATACAGACAAGTCTATTATATTGCTACCTGATTTCATCTTTGTGCACATTAGCCATGGTCGCTATCGACCATAGAGAGGAGATAACACAGCCCACGACTGCAAAAACATCCTGCATCATCCAGCAATTCCATACAGAGAGACAAGTTCCTGCTGGATCATCCTCTTCTGCACCTGTACAGCAAACACACCAACCGCCTCAACCACCACAAAGATCATCTCGACCTCGCTCTTTAACTCAGAGGGTCACTAAATTGGAACATCAGCATGAATACATGGTTCAGTTGCTCGAACAAATAGCACGACAAGTGGGGATACAAGATGACCAGTTTCCACCACATCTAAATATCGACAGTGGCGAGAAGGAGGCCAATAATTAAAAAAAAACTCAGGTACTATTGTTCCCTTCTTTCGATTTATGTTTTGTAACGCATTGGGGACAATGCTAGATTTAGGTTTGGGGGTGTGGGTTACTTGCTTTTAATTTTTTCAAAATTCCGTTAAAATTTTCTTTTCTGCATGTCGTGTGATTTATTTTAGCATTTTTATCTTCCGCATTTTTTGTGATTGTGTGTTTTAAAATCGAAAAAAAAGTCCGATGATTTGATTGTTTGTTTAGTTAAAACGTTTTAGGAAAAGATAAACGCTAATTTCACTTTTATCCCTAATTTGAATTTCATATCTAGGTCAGACTAGTGCGCAATTTTTAAATAGTTTTGTAAGCAGTTAGATAATAAGGAATTAAAAAAGTGACTAGTTAAAATAATCGGTGGTTGATGAATGACCGTTTGTCTGAGTTTCTTTTTCTGTCTATAATTATATATTATGTGAGGTATGTAAAAAAAAAAAAAAGAGAAAAAGAAAAATAAAATAAACCAAGCAAGTACTTAGTAACCGGGCATCTTTCCTCAGTAAGCAGTGATAGTTCGCGTCAAATGGGAAAGCTTGTGTTAGTCTATTAAACATCCGAGATCCGGGTGATTAAGTCCGTAGGGGTATTTTAACACCTAGTGCCCTAAAACCATCTGGTTTGGGAGTCACTGACCCAAAGCTCGCTACATGGATCAAAGATGTTGTATATAAATAAAAAAAAATCAGAAAAATCACATACCTAATATGTGTTGATTGTAGTAGACAGAACAATTTTAGATTCTCATATTGGTTTGACCCATTAACTACTGAGAGTTGAGACGAAATCACCGAGTTGACAACTTAGAATCGAAGCTGTTTGCAAGATTATTCACACACACACTTTGAGTCTGATTTAGATATGTTGTTCACAAGAAAGGATTTTAGTTGGTATATGCGTTTTGAAAGTTCCTCTAACTTTGATGCTAGGCATTCTCTGAGGACGTTGTTTATATATCTATTATTTTGTCTTCTTGCTTTTGTGTGCATTAGTTTTACTTTCTTTTTACTTTTGTAAAATGTTTGTGGGTATCATTGCTGTAAGCCCTCACGAGACTATAACTCGTCCACTAGGGACACCTAGGGGTTTAAAGGCTTGTTGCATATGCTAAATGCAACCGTGATCCCTACGAAAGTGGCTTAGTTAATTTTATTTTATTTTATGTTTTGCTCGAGGACTAGCAAAATGTTAGGTTTGGGGGTGTGACGAGTGGTATTTATAATACTATTTCCCACTCATTTAACCTAATATTTTTGTATAGTTTCTTCATTTTTGTGAACGTTTTGATGTGTTTTATTGTTATTTTGCAGATAAATAAAGTTTGGGAAGCATTGGAAGCAATTTGGGGCCAAAATAGTGAAAAATGACGAAAATGGCATTTTTGTAATCTGGCCGCGTCGCGATCCGCAAGCTATCGGCGTCGCTATCTAAAGTGGGCCGCATGCTAACTTGCACCGGACACGTGGACCAGTCAGAAGAAATTTTCTAAAATACGCCGGATGTTAACGTACGCCGACCATGCTAACGTGCACCAGACACGTATCATCATCAGAACGATCATGCTAAAATGTGCCTGGACACGTGTCACGATTCTATGGTGCCGACACTCCTTGTGACACGTGTCACATTCTGAATGGACCAAATCATCGGCGAATCATCTTCCGCCACATGTCAAGTTGTCATTGGACCAATATTACCACGTGCCACGTGTCGAAATCCAATTGGGCCGACGAAATCCGCGTCAACAATCAACAAGTCAAGCCGCGTGGACCAAGTCAACAAAGCCAACGTCGCGATGCAAGAAGGAAGTTGGCGTCGCAACGCTGACCCGAAATTTTGCCTATAAATTGAGGCTTTCAGCACCTCATTTGTTGTGCTTTCCTTGGGATTTTTTCCCTGATTTCATAGGAAGCATCTAGTTTTGTAAATTATTGTAATATTTAAAATTATGTATTTTTATTTTTAGTTTTTATTACAGCATTTTATTTATTTACTTTATGTTTTGTAGTTAAATTTCCGCTGGGGTAAGAGGTGAAACCTTTAATATAATTATCTAGGTAAATCTCACTTAACTATAATATTTAAATTATAATTTAACCGGATTAATTAATGGCAGACTTTATTACCGCCTATATGATCGGTCTAAATATAAATTACTTTACCGCCTATATGGCTGGTCTTTACGTGACAGATAATTACCGCGTATATGGCTGGTGTAGTTGGACTAAATGGATTACCGCCTATATGGCAGGTTTTAAATGTTTAACATTATTAATTCCTGAGAAAGCAGTGAGATTCCTAGATGTGGATCCTCTAACCCTAGCATTTTATTTTATTTTAGGGAAGTGATGAGACATAATATTACTAGGCTTAATAATTGATTTAATTATTTATTGGGTAATTCTTTAGTTTTTTTATTGAGTCTTAAGCTTAATGCTTCTTGTTGTCTGATCACCAATAAGATTGATGTGGTAAACTTAAAATGAACTAGACATAGGGATTTTAGGTTTCAGCCTTAGATTCAATAGCCCACGACCTTCTTTGTTGATAAATAACCCTTTAATAGATTTTCTTACATGATAGACATATACCTGTCTGGCGGGGGTAGCCACAATTGGAACTTGATCTTAATGAATCCAGGTAATTTGGTTGAAATAGACATATGGTTCAGTTGGATTATACTGGGTATTTGCGTCTGACATTCGACAGAGGCTTTTGCATATTTTCGTGTTCCAGGTTAGCAAACTGATTTATTACACATATGTAAGAGAATCAATTCATCTTTAGAATAATATTGTGTGGAGTCACGACCCTAGATCTTTGAGTCTTTTCTTTTATTTTCCTTAGTATTTTCTTTTGAGTCTGTTTTTATTTTATTTAGCAATACCACATTCAACCAACCAAAATCAATCATTCCCTTCTCCCTATAATTAGATACCTGTAAATAAATAGTATCAATAATTAATAACAATAATAGGAATTAAGTCCTCGTGGGATCGATATTTTTATACTACTTGAATGATACATGCGCTTGTGTTATACATGTGTGTCTATGCTGGTCAAATATCTTCGATTGCACTATGATAGGTCAATGAATCACCTATACCATAAGAAGATGCAACAACTTACACCTCTCCATTTCCTAGATAGCGTTCAGGTTGTCGTACAACCCTCCCACTATGTCTAGGTGGTATGGTATCCTGATAAACTTGCATCTGAATTTCAGATGTAGAAGGTGTTATGTCTTTGTCAACATTTTAAAATGGCATACTGGTTGTACCTGTAAGTAACTCCTCAAGTAACACTTTACTTCAAGGTTTGAACTGTCTCATATAATCCTCTTCAAGAAATATAGCATTTGTCGACATAAATACTTTATTATCTTCTGAACTGTAAAAGAATCCACCCATAGTTTCCTTAGGATAGCCTATAAATAGACACACTTGTGAACGTGGTTTCTGTTGGGGTTGGTTCTCAGAACGCCAATTCCCCATTGTATTTCCTTGTAAATACTATTGTAAACGTTTTATTATGAATAAAATGAGCAGTTTCTATAATATAATATATCTTCTTATATTGTAAATACGTAATCGACCATAGAATGATTAGTCATGATGCAGTTGCAAAAGTGTCGCAACTGACATTGAGTTGTATCATGACGTTGTCATTCTCAGACTATTCCTGGTCAAGGTTTACACTACTTGGTCAGTAAAGTAAACCTGTTGAGACCGGTACATGTCGTATACTGGAATATATGATTCCAATGGTTTCTCAATGAACCATGAGTCTTGGAGACTCGTATAGATGTGTAGGTGTTTATAGTGGATAAATACTAAACGACTCACCGAAGATTCTTAATGGATGGTACACCTACATCAATAAGAATCTTCTCGGGTTGAGTAGCATTTGTGATTCTTCGACTTGAGATACCACTGTGAGCACATGAGACATCTTCCACACTTAGATGGAAGTCACATCACCGATCTATTCAGATCAGACCTCCACATGTTCGTTGGGTGTGGATAGATCCTCAGGGTGTCCTGTGTGTATCAAGATAGGATCCGTCAGTTCTGTGTACATAGCATAGGTAGTCCATATATGATTAGCAATAAGATAAAAACCATGGGCTAATAGAGACGTCGACAAGATTATCCCTATAGAGATTTGATGTTTACATCTATATCTTGGATATATCCGGATACCTGTGACAGAGGAATTATACATATGCCATGACCTCGACCTATATGATTCATCGAGTTTATCCGTGGTCGTCATAATTTACGGGTGGGTAAATTATGGATAGGAAATTGGATTTCGTGACGGATATGCCTGAATCTATAGAGTCTCACTAGTGAAATATACTCGTAGAACACTAGGGCAACTTTTATGAATAATACTCATTATTTATAAGTCGTTTAAAGGTTAAACGAAAAATACATGCGAAAGGACCTAATAGTCATTTCCTAATTATTGTGTATTTGTATTTAATGATAGGTTTTATTAAATACACATTAATTAAATGTCAAATTGTGGTATTTGACATATATCATAAATATATACGTATTTGAATATTTAAAGTAAATATAGTACATATATTTAAAATATTTGTATTTAAATAATTATTTAATTGTTAAATAATTAAATTAATTAAAAATATAAATATATTAAGTTTTGATATTTTTGGAGATGCCTTGAGTTGCTTTATTTGACTTGTTGAATTTCATTAAATTAGTAATGATAAAAGATGCAAGTTGATAAAGTAAGCTTTAATGAAACAAAAAATAATATCTAGATATTTTATGCTACACAAATTCGGCCAAGGGCAATTTTGTGAAGTATATATTGTTTTGTTTCATTTTTATTAGGTTAAGGTTCATTAGTTACCAAAAACAAACACAAAAGAGTTGAGAGAAAAGTTTGAAGAACAAAGAGAAAAGCTTGGAAAATTTTGATTTTGTAAGTTTTCTTTAAATCTTCCAACATAAAAAATGATTCTAACATGCTTAGCTCCAACATGTGTTGCTAGGATGTTGTCTCTACACTTATAGTTTGTGTTTTAATTGGTTTTGAACTTGTTTGAAAGATGTATGCATGTATGGTTATAAAGTAAGATTGAAATGGTTTCAATGGCTTACTTTTGATTATTTGATAATCATGTTGCTAAGCCACTCATTGATGACCTAGAATTGTTCTTGAGTTGTTTCATAATGGTGAGACTTTTTTGATGTAGTTTAGATTGAATTAAAGTGATGGATTTTATTGATTTGGTAAGTTGTATCAATTTGAAGTAATTATAAAATTAGGGTTCTTAACCCATTCCAAATTTGGGGCTTTTCATATATGTGATGTATTATGGTGTGTATGTGATGCATATTAATTTTTGGGTTGATTGAATTTGATCTTGACATGTTTTGAACATAAAAAGACCAAATAACAAAAACTATAAAATTTGGGGCTGTTTCGGCAATTAGCAAAAAAATGGGGATTTTGTGCAATCTGATTTTGATGTGTTGGACATGTTGGAAATCTTTTAGAAATAATTTAGAATCATCCAAAATTATTTTTGACAATTTTAGGACTAAAATAATCAATTTGCAAAGTTGTGGGGTAATTCAGTAATTACCAAGAAATTTGGTTTCTTGTGTAATTTTTCAAAATTTGATAATTGGATAATTAAATAAATAAGTTTATTTAATTGATCCAAGAAAAATTTTGAAATCGGAAAATTTTGATTTTCCGCGTTTCCGCTGCGTTACCGGATTTTCGCCATAAAACCCCTACAGTTTCAACTTAGTAGTCTTGTTTTTTAGCACATGTGCTAGACACCCCCATATGCGGAAATATCGCAAATTAGCTTTACGACCATTCCACAACTCTAAGAGAGTCTTAGGAACAGACTTAGAATGAACTACATTCAGGATATACATTGTTGTTTCCAATGCATACCCCCAGAATGAACTAGGTAGAGTTCTGTAACTAAACATTGATTTTATCATGTCTAGTAGGGTCTGATTTCTCCTTTCTGCAACACCATTTTATTGTGGTGTTCCAGGTGCTGTGAGCTATGAAACAATTCTATGCTCAACTAAGAATTCCTCGAAGTCTCCATCAAGGTATTCTCGTCCACGATCAGATCGTAGAATTTTGATGCTTTTACCTAATTGGTTATCAACCTAAACACGATATTCTTTGAACTTTTCAAATGTATCTGACTTGTGCTGCATTAGGTAAACATACCCATATCTAGAATAATCGTTAATAAAAATGATAAGGTATTCATAACCACCTTGGGCTTTTACATTCATCGGTCCGCAAACGACTGGATGTATTAGCTCAAGTGTTTCTTTGGCTCTTATCCCTTTTCTACTAAAAGGTCTTTTAGTCATTTTTCCTTCTAAACAGGATTCGCAGACTGGTAAAGTACCAAGTTTTAACTGGTTTAAAACTCCATTCTTAATTAGTCTATCTATCCAGTCAAGGTTAATATGACCAAGTCTAAGGTGCCATAGATAGGTATCATCTTGAGAAATCTTTTGCCGTTTAGTTTTAGATCTTTCAATCTTAAACATTTCAGTATTAAACAGTGATTCATGTGTTAACGGCCTTAACACATATAAATTATTTTCAGAGTTTCCTGTGCATATATTTAATCCATTTCTACTAATAATAACTGACTTATTATTAAATGAAATAGAAAACCACATTCCATAAGTTTTCTTACATAAATCAAATTCCTGCGAAAAACATAAATATAAAGCACATCATTCAAACACAAATAACTTTTATTAAAGTTTATTTTGGAAACTCCCATTGCTCTAGCTGAAACAACATCCTCTGTCCCAACTCTCATGATAAAGCTACCTTCTGCAAAGTCATTCCATGAATTAAGTAGCTGCAAAGAACAAAAAAAATGATTAATGGCACAAGAATAAACAATCCATATGGATTTATCATCCTCAATGAAAAAAGACTCAATGACAAGAAAATCGTATTTACTTGTGTTTTCTTCTCTTTAAGCTCAGCTAGGTATTTCAGACAATTCCTTTTCCAATGCCCTTGTTGTTCAGAATGGAAATATTTTCCTTTGGCATTGGCACATTTAGAGCCTTTGCTGTTTTTCTTCTTCATTGGCTTTGCCTTTGCCTTCCAATTGCCTTTCTTCTTTTTCTTTCCAGATTTAGAAGATTCGGCGACATCTTCCTCATTATTGGACCTACGATGACCCATCATCATGGACTCATAATTGGTGAGCTCATTTAGTAGTTCAGTCAACGTGAAAGTCAAATTGTTCATAGAACAATTGCTTTTAAACTGCAGGAAACTCTTCGGAAGTGTTTCCATGATCATTGTCACCTGGCTTTGCACATTCATACGTGCACCATGGGTTTCAGCCATATTTAGATGAGACATCATCCTTAACACATGGTCCCGGACTGATGTACCTTATTTCATCCTAGCGGTCAATATAGAGGCAATAGCCTCATGTTGTGCCCGCTTCGAAGGCTACCCAAACATGTTCTGTAAAGACTGCATAATCAATGATGTTGTCGCCATAGATTAATATTGTGCAGCAAGAACCTCAGACATTGATGCTATCAAATAGCTATGGGATTTCTCATCGGCCTTAATCCAGTTATTATAGGCATTACGTGCAGTTCTGCCAGCATTAGGTGCTGGCTCATGTGGACATTCCTCCATTAGGACAAATTTAAGGTCTTCGCAGACCTAATAGCATTCATGTCACTTTTCCATTTAACATAATTTTCCCTAGTTATTTTTCTTGTTGTTTGAGAATTTAGATAATTGTAGATGCCATGGTTGAAAAAATAATAAACGTGCATTCAACATCCATTCATCGCATATTAAAATTGTCAAACATTTAGGCATACAATTAAACATGATGCATGATAAATGTATAATGAATTAGAAACCTAAAAGAATTACTATGCCACGATTATCTATCATCCCACAAATAAGTGCCGCCGTAGGGTAGGTCAAGTATTCGCATGATAGATTGAGACTTTCTCAATTGATTAATATATATGAAATAATTCTTATTCCTGTATCAATCAACTACCGTCATTTTGATCAAGGAAGCTTTAATTAACAACTTAATCATTCCTTTGTGAGTGTGACCTATTATTTCGGAACCTTTGGACTTAACTAGTGAAGTGCCGCCGTAGGGTAGGTCTAATCACCAGATACATCTAAAGTCCATATCCTCTCGGAATCCAAATCTGATATTGACCCAAAATGGACACCATCCGTAGGGGGACAGGAGCAAAGCCGTCTCAAGGCGCCTTTTGAATCTCACATTTTTGGAAAACAATGGAGATCGTGGGATATATTGTGGTAACCCATCTTCCACTCATTATTAGAAAGTGTAAGGTTTCTATCTCACTAGTTTCTAATGTATCAAGATTACGCTCGGCTAAAACATAACCTTATTAATACTAATGGATTATTAGTGATCTAATCAATTTTAACTCTTAAAATTTTATTCACTAATCTCGATTACTCTCTTCTAACCAGTTACTTAATTAAACTAATTTAATCGAGTTGCTTATAGTGATCTAATCAATTTAACTATTAAGTTATTAGTCCACTATAAGGTTTTAAAATTCAATGAATGAACCAAATATCATTAAACCATTTAATTCATAAAAACACATTATTTATTCCAAAGGTACGTGGTATTGTATCCCGAGTGCAGATCATATTACCGTCCATTCGGAATCAGCTATGGAATTTATGTCCGGGTTTCCTTCCGATATACCAAGGAAAATAATGTACTCATAAGGTCCATTTGTATTAAAACTTGAATTCGCAATTTTTAAACCTTTAAACCAATTAATCTTATTAATTTGTTTGCATACATCTCATATTTAACTATTTAATTTACATAAAATCATATTTTATGACTAGAATATCATGCATGTCTACATGTTATGACATAGAAAAATGCAAGAGTAGGCACCCTAGGCTATATGACATGTTATTAAACGTCTTATCATTAATTCATAAACCCAGATTGGGCATTGCGACTTTAAAATGGGCGTTGCAATCCCCCCAAACCAGTTAGCAAAATTTGCATCAGCTTTGGGTCGCATCACGCGCGACTGATTCCAGTAGTTGTGTAACAGTTCTGAATATATAGTGTCGCGACGCACGAAGGTATGAGTCGTGACGTGCCTCTATTTCCAGGGGCAGTAATTTCAAAAATCATACACATTACAAATTGCGTTAACCGGGCTCTTATTTTTCTATACTAATCTAATTAGCAAAATAATTCCAAGGCATCCATTGGTCTTTAAATCTTGCTCCATGGTGTGTTGTTGAGTTCTTCACGGAATTTCTTCGTCATAAGTCCTTCGCGGCATCGGCTCCTCCAAGTTACAAATAGGGTTACAATAGAACTTATTACAAAGGAAATGAACTTACAAGACTTGAACGAATATGACATTTTGGTCTTACATTCCCAATACTAAAAATAAGAGCTAGAAAAAATAACGATCAATGCAATACATTCTTCATATGAATCAAAAGTAAACATTCATCACATGAACATTAAAACCATTCATCTCATAAAGCTAAATGTTCCTACTCATCACAACATGCATTTCATAATCTATATCTCATATAAATTATTAAAACTAAAAACTTTAAAGGAGAAGGGTCAATAACACTTTTTAACCTTAAGCTCTTGTTGCCAATTGTAGGAAACGATTTTCCTTAGCGCATCAGAAGTTGCTAATGTGGGCACCGGTTCCTGTGTGAACCTTTAAAATTTTCTTTGCCTTCTCCTTTTTGTTGTAGCTGAAATCCTCCAACACTTGAAGAATGGATTTTGCTCCTTTGATGTAGATGAGTTTCCTTTGATGTCCAACACTTAGATCAACCACCCGATCTTCCGAACTATGACTAAAAACAAACAAATCGAAGTGTGGGCTTCACTCACAAAAATATGTAGAAAACGCTTTCCTCGCGCAGTGGAAGCGATTAGGTAGACGGATCGACCTTGAAATTTTTTTTTGTCTTCCCTTCCTTAAAGCCGAATGGAACCAGCACTTATACTGAAGTTTTGCTTCTGTTTCAGACAAGATCTCAGCCCCGGAATGCGCATGACACAGTCCCCGAACAGCCCCCGAACTGCAGTGAAATATTGGACTGTTTTACACACGTTACATACGCGAACTGCACCCAAACCAACCCCTGATCTGCGTGACCTGCTGTAGCATTTTAGGTCTGATTTTTCCACTAAAAAAAATCCTAACTCAGCCCCCAAAAGTCCCCAAGGTGTTTCCCAAAACTCGAATTAAAATGAACAAATTGAGTCCCAAATCAACCAAGTGATTCACTGCAATGGGCAGTAAAATTGTCCCAATGCCGTGAGATGGAGATGAAAAGAATAATATGTTTTGTTCAACGCCACAAGATCTTCCGAGCTATATCTCGTTACCAATGGAAAGTAGTGTGGGCTACACACACAAACAAATCCCTAAACGTTTTAGAGATTAAATCACACACTAATAATATTTTTCTTATTCTTGTTCTTCAAAATTGTTTCTCAACTTTTGAGAGAATTGTGAAGAAGAAGAAGGTGGATAGGGTTTGGAATGAGAGCACTACTCAAAAGAAAATCAAGTTTTCCTTTTATACTTAGGTCAATTTTGTTTCACTCAAACAAAACAACCAATCCCCTACCTAAGGTAGAATTCGGCCAAGGCTAGAATTTTTGGATTAAATTTTGTTTCCAAAATAAACAAATCCTATTCCTTATACACCAAGGAATTTGGCCAAGGCTAGGATTTTTGATTAAATTTTGTTTCGAAAATAAACAAATTATATTCCTTATACATCAAGGAATTCGGCCATGCCCTTTATTTCTTCATTAATTTTGTAACAATATTATTTACTTTCCATAAAGTCAATATATGTTACAAATTAAATATATGATTAATATTTGGAAAGTTATTACTTCCAAAATTAAATCAAGGGTTTCCAAAACCCATAATATAGAAATTACAATCTTAGCCTAATTAAATTATATCATATATAATTCAATATTTTATATTTAATAATTATCATATAATTATTAATACCATACATTAACTTTTAATGTATAGTTTCAAGTGTGACATAATAATATTATTAATCATATTAATAATATTTATTCTTTTGTGAGTATATAATTAGACTATCCAATTATATTAAATCTGCTATAGTAATCGAGCTAGCACGAGGACCAAATGGACCCACGGTTCCGAGCTCCAATAATCTCGAAATATTAATTAAGCTCTTAATTAGATATTCCGAATTATTAACTCCGGGTTATTCCACTAAAAACTCGAAGTTGCACTCTCATTGCCGCAGATAAAATATTAAGTCGAACTAAGTCGTTGTCCATGGATATAGTCATTACATATGAATTGATCCTTCACGAGTATCTTGTAATTAGAGCTGGGTCATTATTTCCGTTATACCCCTCTAATTATTTTTACCTTAGTACCATTGATTCTCTAATGAACGATTTATTCATAACTATTATGAATATTAATCTTTCTGTTCGTAATAGAAAGACTTGAGCGCTCAAATCGTTCAAGTACCGAATCAACCCTTAAGAAATATATTCATCTACTTCTCGCAAGAAGGAGTGAACTCCATGTCTATGTAAAACGTTCCCAGCTACAAAACAAACTGTGCCCCCAAAATACGTAGCTATTGGTTGGGACTGCTACACCAACCTCAATTTTGTAAATCAAAGGACACAGCCTGCCATGCAGGAGTTCGTAGTACACTCAAGATTAAGATCAATCCATATATGACCATCAAGTAGATTGAAATGACTTTCTTTGCTTAACAGTTATTATAAGAATGTCATTTCTATCTGGGTCCAGTCCTATATGATCGCATCATACATGGTGTTTTCATTCTCATGTCTCTACATGGACGATCCGGATTAAGATCGCCATACAAATATAAAATGGACCGCAGCTATAGATAAACCACAAACAAAGTACCCGCTTTGTTTGCTCTCTATGGACTATTTAAGATTACTAACTTCATACTTAAATCCTCTGGTGTATGACACTCATACACTAAGTCTGAAGGTACATAAGTAATCTACGGTATACATAAGTAATCTACGGTATTTATGAAGATATATAATATGCGAAAAATAAACAAACAATTTGATAAATGAATAATGCATCGTTTTATTTCAAAACACATGAAATCGTTTACATCACATGTAGCTCTAGGGCATACATCCCAACAATCTCCCACTTGCACTAGAGCAAATGAGACTTGTCACGTAATCCTAGACCATCTAAGTGACCTTCAAAAACTTTAGCCGGTAAGGTCTTTGTAAACGGATCAGCAAGGTTCTCTGCGGATGCAATCTTTGTGATGGTAACGTCTCATCTCTACACTATCTCCCTGATGGAATGATATTTCCACTCTATATGCTTTCCTCTATTGTGGCTTCTTGGTCTTTGGAGTTTGCCACCGCTCCACTATTATCGCAATAGAGGGTGAGTGGTCTATCCATATCTGGAACAACTTCCAGATTTCCCAAGAATTTACGGAGCCAGACTGCTTCACAAGCCGCTACATATTCAGCCTCCATGGTGGAGTCAGCAATACAAGATTTCTTTATACTCCGCCATACAATAGCCTCACCACCTAGGGTGAACACTGATCCAGATGTAGGTTTCCTGGAATCAACATCTGTCTGAAAATCAGAGTCTGTATATCCCCTAAGGATCATATCCTCACCGGAATATACAAGCATATAATCTCTCGTCCTCTTAAGATACTTGAGAATGTGTTTCACTGCCACCCAATGATCCAATCCTGGGTTTGACTAAAAGCTACTGGCTACTCCCACTGCAAAACAGATGTCCGGTCTCGTGCATAACATGGCATACATGAGACTACCAACTGCTGAGGCGTATGGGATATGTCTCATTTCCTCAACATCCTGAGGTGTCTTAGGAGATTTTTCATTCGAAAAATGAATTCCATGCCGATAAGGCATTTACCTTTCTTGGAATTCTACATCCCAAATCGCACAGGATCTTGTCGATATAGGATGCCTGAGACATAGCTAACAGTCGTTTCTTGCGATCCCAAAGTATCTGGATCCCAAGAACATAACTGGCCTCTCCCAAATCTTTCATTTGGAATTGGTCAGCTAGCCAGTTTTTCACGTCTGATAATATCCTTACATCATTCCCAATGAGTAAAATATCATCAACGTATAAAACTATTGGATAATATGACCCATAGCGTCACTATTTGTACAGATCATAGTGTTGTTGTACAAATTAACTATGTGACAAGGAAATTGTACTCTCATCATTTGTGATTAGATCACCTTAGATATATAAATGAAGAGAGGTCCATATGATTAGTTCCTGGATTGAGATGATATGGGACAGTATCAGTCCACGAAGGATTAATCATTAAATATCCCTAGTCGTAGTATTATCGAGACTGGACATCGATAATGCGGAATAGGCTAGTATTGCACTTGTGCGCGTTGTGAGGGCACAACAGCATAGTTCTCATATATTTGGGTATTGGATACTCATGCAAGTGCGATAGGAGGTTGTGTTTCACCGATGGTACGGGAAACAGCTTCGCTCTGGATAGACCCCTCGGAATCCCATTGGTATTATGACTATGTGTCTATGGGAGTCCGACATCAGGGTAGGTGTGTATGGTCTTAACCTGAGACTTACACCGCTAATGCTTACGACAATCAATATGCTTTAGTTGAGGTCGTCCAGGACTCTAACCGGTTCTGTGTACGCCAATGCTGGGCATATTGAGAATCGTAGAGTATTGGGTGTGATGTCAAGACAGAAGTATCACTCCAGTCATAGTGGAGATGATGTCACGCAGGATACGGTATTAGTGCTCTTAAGTGCTGGCCGGCCATCGGGATATTATGATAAGGTCATGTATATCCGATTATACAGACTAGTTACCAGACATCCGACATGTGCTTCGGACGGGGCATACACTTATCCAGCCCCAGCCCTAGCACGTGACTATCCGATACTGGGCCGATATACACAATACTTGGTATACTACGCTTGATATAGATCTTAAATATTCTTAGATGAATATGATCGGAGAATTGGGTAGACTTCGTGCTTTGCTAGAAGCCGATCTTGTCTCGTAAATTGGTAGAACGTGGTACTTGGTACGTACATGATTCGGATACTCCGACGACCGTATTTACTGCCGACTTATCCGGGGATCTCATGGGTCACTTCCCGATAATGCATCGATGATGCATAACTCGCACTCATTAATAATCTGGGATTATATAGAAGAGAGAGAAAAATTAATCTAGGATTAATTACGGAGATATTTTATCTAGGATAAAATATCGTCTAAAGAGAGAGAATGATTAATTTGGAATTAATCGGTAAATTAATATATTCGATATATTAAACGAAATTAGATTTCGACGCGGAATTAAAATTAGATTTTAATTCGGGCGAACGAATTATTTAGAATTAATTCGTTAGCGACGTGAATAGTGAATTCGCTAGGCGTAATCATTTAATTACGACGCGACGGAAAATCGCTAATTGAGAATTAGTGAACCCAAGCCCGAGTGTGATTGCGAGCGCATTCGTATTTCAAATTCGAGTGCGGCAACGCAAGTCACATCAAGCGTCAAATCAAATGTCACTTTGAGTGATGTGATTGATTGATTGATGTGATTGATTGATTGAGTGATTGACACACATCAAGTCACTTTAATAAAGTGAAAATGAATAGTGATGTGTTTTGGTGAAATAGTGTAAGTTTGTGAGACTTTTACCATTTTAATTATTTAATGAATTATTTGGTAATTGTTTAATGTATTTTCTTGGAAAATATATAAAGGTTTTTTGGAAAATCTTTTGAAACCAATTACACATTTTCTCTCCCTCTCCTCCTCTCTTTCTCACGCCCAAGGGGCTGTTTTTCTCTCTTCTTCACAGCTCACTGCCGTGAGCTTCAAGGGAAGCATGAGTGTGTTTTTGATGCAAAACGCAAGTGCTAGCACACTTACGAGACTTGCGAAGGTGTTAGGGAGGTTCACCCATGAGGCGGGATCCATTCGACGAAGATTCGAAGCTCATTTTCTCAGCTCAAATTTGAAATGTTGGAGCAGTGGGCTGTTCACTGCCTTGGCTGAAATTGCAAGGAAAAAAAATTAATTTTTGTTGCCGATTCGTCTCAACCGATCGATGTGAGTATTCCGCTACCTCCTTTGATGTATTCACACATGTTTTTCATTGCTTGTTTGATCTTGGGACCTAGATAAAACCTAACAAAAACAAGAAAAACCATCTTCCCGTTAATGACGCACTTGTATACACAAGGCTCATCAATATTCTGCTCAAAATTAATTGTTTAGTCAAATCTTATATTCCAAGATCGAGATGCATGCTTGAGTCCATAAATGGACCTTTGCAGTTTGCAAACCTTTTGCTCTTGACCTTGGGCGATGAACCCTTCTGGTTGTATCATATAGATACTTTCATCAAGATTTCCATTCAAGAATGCAGTCTTGACATCCATTTGTCAAATTTCATAGTCAAAATATGCGGCAATGGATAGAAGAGTGCGGATGGATTTAAGCATATCTACTGGCGAGAAATTTTCCTCATAGTCAACTCATTCTTTCTGGGTATAACCCTTGGCCACTAGTCTAGCCTTGAAGGTCTGTACCTTCCCATCTGATCCCCTCTTCCTCTTGTAGATCCACTTGCAACCTATGGGTTTCACCCCATCAGGTTGGTCTACAAGTTCCCAGACCGAGTTGGAGTACATGGACTTCATCTCTAGGTTCATGGCTTTAAGCCATTCCTCTTTGTCAGAATCATCCATTGCACTACTATAGGTCAATGGATCATCTATGCCATCGTTGGAGGTGACAACTTGTGCCTCTCCAACCCCTAGGTAGCGATCAGGTTGTCGTACAACCCTCCCACTGCATCTAGGTGGTAGATCATTATGACTGGGTAGCATCTGACTATCAGATGTTGAAGGTGCTATGTATTTGTCAACTTTCGTTGACGATGGCGTGCTGGTCGAACCAGTAAGTAACTTATCGAGTAATATTTTACTACGAGGCTTGAACTCCCTCATATAGTCCTCCTCTAGAAACGTAGCATTTGTCGATACAAATACTTTGTTATCATCAGGACTGTAGAAGAATCCACCCCTAGTCTCCTTAGGGTAGCCTACAAATAGGCACACTTGAGAACGTGGCTCCAACTTTGTAGTCTTATTCTTCAGCACATGTGCTGGACACCCCCATATGCGGAAATGTCGTAAACTAGTTTTACGACCATTCCACAACTCTAAGGGAGTCTTAGGAACAGACTTAGATGGAACTACATTAAGGATATGCATTGCGGTTTGCAGTGCATATCCCCAGAATGAACTAGGTAGTGAGCTATAACTAAACATTGATCTCATCATGTCTAGTAGGGTTCGATTTGTCCTTTCTGCAACACCATTTTATTGTGGTGTTCCAGGTGCTATGAGCTGGGATACTATCCCATGCTCAACTAAGAATTCCTCGAAATCTCTGTCGAGGTATTCCCCTCCATGATCTGATCATAGAGTTTTGATTGTCTTACCTAATTGGTTCTCAACCGCAGCATGATACTCCTTGAACTTTTCAAAGGTATCTGATTTGTGATGCATTAGGTCGACATACCCATATCTTGAATAATCATCAATGAATGTGACGAAGTATTCATAACCACCTCGGGCTTTTACATTCATCGGTCCGCAAACGTCCGAATGTATTAGCTCTAGTAGTTGACTGGCTCTTATACCTTTTCCAGTAAAAGGTCTCTTGGTAATTTTTCCTTCTAAATAGGATTCACAAACTAGTAAACTCCCGAGCTTTAACTAGTTTAAGGCTCCGTTCTTTATCAATCTATTTATCCGGTCAAGGTTGATGTGACCAAGTCTAAGATGCCATAGGTATGTGTCATCGTGAGAAATATTTGGCCGTTTTGTTTTAGGTTTTTCAACCTTAAACATTTCAGTGTTGAACAGTGACCTATGTGTTAACGGTCTTAACACATACAAGTTATTTTCTGAGTTTCCTGTGCATATAGTTAATCCATTTCTACCAATAATAACCAAATTGCTATTAAAAGAAACTAAATAACCATCATCCAATAGTCTAGAAATAGAAATTAGATTCCTGCGAAAACCAGGAATGAATAACACATTGTTCAAATTTAAATAACTCTTATTAATAAAATTTAAACTGGAAACTCCCACTGCTCTTGCTGAAATGCCATCCCCTGTCCCGACCCTCATGGTTTAGTCACCTTCAGTAAGGTCCCTCCATGAATCAAGTAGCTGTAAAGAAGAACAAACATGGTTAGTGGCTCCAGAATCAACAATCCAAGCGGATTTATCATCCTCCACTAATAGAGATTCCATAACGAGTAAATCATATTTACCTGTTTCCTTTTTCTCCTTCAGCTCAGCAAGGTATTTAGGACAGTTCCTTTTCCAATGCCCATTCTTGTTGCAGTGGAAACATTTTCCTTTGGGCTTGGAATCCTTGGAGCCTTTCTTGTTCTTCTTTTTCATGGGCTTACCCTTAGCCTTTCCAGTGCTTTTCTTCTTCTTCTTTGCAGATTTGGAAGACTCAGCAACATTTGCCTCTGCACTGGACTTACGAGGATCCACAAGCATGGAGTCGTAATGGGTGAGCTCATTAAGCAGTTGGGTCAAAGTAAAAGATAACTTGTTCATAACATAGTTGCTTTTAAACTGCAGGAAACTATTCGGAAGAGTTTCCATAATCATGGTCACCTGGCTACGCTCGTCAATACGAGCTCCATGGGTTTCAGCAGTGTTGAGATAAGTCATCATCCTTAAGACGTGCTCTCGGACTGATGTCCCATCCTTCATCCTAGCAGTCATCACTGAGACCATGGCCTCATGGCGTTGACGCTCCGAAGGCTGCCCAAACATGCCCTACAATGACTCCATCATCTGAGATGCTAGAGCCATAGGTTCATGCTTTGCACCAAGAACCTCAGACATCCCTGCTAGCAAGTAGCAACGGGCTTTCTCATTTACTGCGACCCATTTCTGATAGGTATCGCGCATAGCTTGGCCATTATTTCTGGCCGGCTCGGGAGGACGTTCCTCCGTCAGGACAAACTTTAGGTCTTCACAGACCATGATAGCGTTCGTGTTACTTTTCCACTTAACATAGTTTTCCCCGGTTAATTTATCGTTTGAGAGTATGGAAATAATTGGAGAAACCATGGCTGAAAAATAAAATAAACATGCATTTAACATTCATTCATCGCATATTAAAATCATCAAAGAATTTTGGCATAAAATTAGACATGATGCATGAACCATGAATAATGAATTAGAAACCTAAGAGAATTACTATGGCACGGAAACCTATCATCCCACAAGTAAGTGCCGCCGTAGGGTAGGTCAAGTACTCGCATGATAGATCGAGACAATCTCAGTCAATTTAATATATACGGAATAACTCTTATTCCTATATTAAACTGTAGGGGTTTTTAGGGGCTAAATCCGGTAACGCAGCGGAAACGGTGGAAAATCAAATTTTCCGATTTCAAAACAAAACTTTTTCTTGGATGAATTAAATAAACATATTTATTTAATTACCCAATAATTAAATTATGAAATAAAAACACAATAAATCATATTCATGTGAATTTACCGAATTGCCCTAAACAAAGCACTTTGTTTATTTTTATCTGAAATTGTCCGAAACGATTTTGGATCATTCCAAATTATTACAAATATGATTGAACATGTCACAAATATTAAAATACAATTTGCAACAAAATTCCAAAACAAATGCCCAAGGCCGAGAGCCTCCTTAAGGAGCAAAATGTGCATTTTGCACTTTCCATGTCAAAACACATCAAGATGAAATCCAATAAACATAAGATTTCATATGTATCATATACACAACAAATACACAACATAAATGAAAAGCCCCAATTGGAAGTGGTCTTAAACCCTAATTTTTCAATATTTCTCCTTTCAAATTGGACAAATTAGAACCAAATTGGTTAAATCCAATACTTTAATCCTGTTTATTATATCCATCCAATAAAGTCTCAACAAAATGAAATAACTATAGAAAAATTTCTAGGTCATTTAAGAGTGGGTCAATAAACTCTAGAATGGCAACAAGGTTCTAAAACCATGAAAAGAATGCTTATCACTCACTATCACATTCTTCCAACATCTACATGTTTGTTTCTATAATATGTCCCAAGGAAAGATTAAGCATTTGAAATACAATAAATGATATATATTTAACTTTGAAGTATGGCGGAATCATACTTACAATGCTTTGTTGATGAAGAAAATCAAACCAAAATGGAAGCTCCAAGTGTTGATTGATTCGGCCAAGAGGAGAAGAAGGTGGAAAGCTCCAAGCTTGTGATTCCTTGCTCTATGATAGTTTCCCTATCACCTCTTTTGATCCCTTGAAGGTGCTAGCCTTGCATTGTGAGAAGATGTTCCAAACAACCCACTATCTTCAAGCTTTTTGGCAACCAAAATGAAGAAGATGAAGACCAAAAAACTGCATGCAGTTTTCGGCAATGTGAGAGAGAGAAGAGAGATTTTTCTTGTTGATTTTTGATACCAAAAATCAATTTATATTTATGCCATAATATTTATTAAATAATAATAAATCTATGACACAAACCATGCAAAGGCTTAGAGTGTCAAACACTCAAATTCCATGCATAACAATTGAGTGTATTATACACATCACCATGCAATGCATTATCAATAAAATAATACATATAATGACATGTGTCATGTGGGCCCCACACGTTTCCAAATGAAAGCGGGCCCACGTGCACTCACGCGTTCGGGTTCGATATTTCCGAAATACCGAACTTGCGTCGCGACGTTAATTAAATCGAATTTAAATAAATAATCGCGCCTAGCGAAATTATTATTTACGTCGCTAACGAATTAATTCTAAATTAACTCGTATGCCCGAATTAAAATCTAATTTTAATTTCGCGTCGAAATCGAATTTCATTATTATATCGAATATAATAATTTTACTGATTAATTCCAATTAATCGTTCTCTCTCTCTAAATAAGGCACTTTATCCGAGATAAAGTTTCTCCGCAATTAATCCAAGATTAATTAAGTTCGAATCAAATATCATAGGTGAATCTTCAGGAAGCGACCCAAGAGATCTCCGGATATGTTGGCAGTAAATACGGTCGTCGGATAATCCGAACACGCACGTACCTCGTACTACGTTCTTACCGATTCACAAGACAAGGTTGGCTTCTAGCAAAGCGCCATGCCTACCCAATTCTCCAGAAATATTCTTATAGGAATATAAGATCTATATCAAGCGTAGTATACCGTAGTATTGCGTACATCGATCCAGTATCGGATGATCACATGCTAGGCCTGGGGCTGGAGATGTGTCTGCCCCGTACGAAACATATATCGGACATCAAGCAACTAGTCTCTTTAATCGGACAATCCTGACCTAGTCATATTGTCCCGACGGTTGCAACCTTTTATAGAGTACTAGTTCTGTGTCCTGCGTGATCATCACCTCCATATGTCTGAAGCGATACTTCCATCTTGACATCACATCCAGTACACTACGATTCTCGATAAACCCAGAAGAGGTGTACACAGAACCGGTTAAGGTCCCCAACCACCAAAACCAAAGTTTACCGATTGTCGCAAGTACTAGCGATGTAAGTCTCAGGTTAAGACCATATACACCTACCCTGATGCGGCCTCCCATAGACACCTAGACATACTACCAATGGGATTCCGCGGGGTCTATCCAGAGCGAAGCTGTTTTCCGTACCATCGGTAAAACACAACCTCCTATCGCACTTGCATAAGTATCCAATACTTAAATATATGAGAACTATGCCGTTGTGCCCTCACAACGTGCACAAGCGCAATACTAGTCTATTCCGCATTATCGATGTCCAGTCTCGATAATACTACGGCTAGGATATTTAATGATTAAACCTTTATGGATTGATACTGTCTCATATCATCTCAATCCAGTACTAATCATATGGACTTTCGCCATTTATATATCAAAGTAAATAATATTTACAAAATGGCAAAAGGCAATTTCATTATTACATAGTTATTTTTGTACAATAATACAATATCATTTACAAACAGTGACGCTATGGGACACAATGTCTAACAATCTCCCACTTGGCCTATAGCCAGTCACTCAAGCATCTAATACCCGAACTATGTATGTGTCGTTCAAAAACTTGCTGAATAACAGCCTTCGTCAGCGGATCTGCAATGTTGTCATCTGATGTGACCTTCTCGACTTTTACATCGCCACGATGTATAATCTCCCGAATCAGATGGTAACGTCGAAGAACATGCTTGGACCGTTGATGAGACCTTGGTTCCTTAGCCTGTGCTATAGCCCCGTTATTGTCACAATACAATGGAACGGGCTCAGCTGCTAACGGAACTACTCCTAATCCGATTAGGAACTTTCGGATCCAAACTGCCTCCTTTGCTGCTTCAGATGCAGCGATGTACTCCGCTTCTGTTGTTGAATCGGCAACAGTATCTTGCTTGGAAGATTTCCAGCTCACTGCTCCGTTATTCAAACAAAAAATGTACCCGGATTGCGACCTGTAGTCATCCTTGTCGGTTTGGAAACTTGCATCGGTATACCCAGATACCGCAAGTTCTCCACCTCCATAAATTAAGAAATCATCTTAGTTCGTTCTATTAAGGTTCTCCTATCCTGTCTCATCTGGCCCTGACCGCACATCTCATCTGTTTCACTCATTAGACGCATATACATGATCTGGATATTCTTATGCTATCCAGTGACTTCAGGATCGGCCGTAGCGACTGTGCTCAAGCATATGAGACATCAGGTCGTGTACATATCATGGCTACATGATCGATCCGACTGCCGAGGCGAACGGTATCCGACTCATGTTGTCCCTCTCTTCCTGAGTCTTAGGACACATGTCCTTAGACAGAGAGGTACCACGTACCACTGGAACCAATCCCCTCTTGGATTGTTCCATGTTGAATCGCTTCAACACTTTATCAATGTATGTACTCTGGGAGAGTCCAAGCAGCTTTCTAGATCTATCCCGGTAGATCTTTATTCCAAGAATAAAGGCTGCTTCTCCCAGATCTTTCATGGAGAATTTTAATGAAAGCCAAGCTTTCACCGACGTTAGCATGGGAATTCATTGCCTATAAGCAATACGTCGTCGACATAAAGGACAATAAAAGTAAGTGCTCTCCCACTAATTCTTGTATACACAAGGGTCATCTGCGTTTTGCACGAAATCATATTCTTTTATAATCTCATCAAAACGCTGATTCCATGACCGTGATGCTTGCTTCAATCCATAAATGGATCGATTTAACTTACAAACCTTGTTTGCAAGTCTAGGTACGATAAAACCGTCAGGCTGTTGCATATAAACATCCTCCAAAAGGTTTCCGTTAAGGAAAGCGGTTTTAACGTCCATCTGCCATATCTCGTAATCGAAATATGCAGCTATTGCAAGCATTATCCGAATGGATTTAATCATGGCAACGGGTGAGAAGGTTTCGTCATAATCAATACCATATTGTTGACGATACCCCTTCGCTACAAGCCTAGCTTTGTACGTTTGTACGTTGCCATCCATGTCGGTCTTCTTCTTGAAGATCCATCTGCATCCAATAGGCTTTATGCCTTCTGGTGCATCAACCAGTGTCCAAACTTGGTTGGCGTACATGGAATCCATCTCGGACTTCATGGCATCTTGCCATAAAGCGGAATCGATATTTTGTATCGCTTCCTCATACGTAGCCGGTTCATTATCCTCAATAAGATTAATATCTACATGAGGTGAGATCAGGAACCCATACCTCTCAGGTACTGTTCTGACTCTCTCCGACCTACGCGGTCCTTGTGTATGTGAAGTTTGTGGTACAGACTCATCCCGGATGGTCTGTTCATGTTCCGTCGTTGATTCATTGCCAGGAACAGTATCACTACGATCTTCATCGAGTTCTACTTTCCTCCCACTTACCACTACTGCATTTATAAAATCCTTCTCAAGGAAAAATGCTTGTAGAGCAACAAATACTTTGTTCTCTTGTGGTGATAGAAGTAATATCCTTTGGTTTCCCTAGGATATCCTACAAAGAGGCATTTATCAGTTTTGGGTTCAAGTTTGGTACTTTCCAAACGTTTAACATATGCCCAGCATCCCCAAATCTTTAGGAAAGAGAAACCTGGTTTCCTTCCTGTCCATATCTCATATAGAGTCTGTTCAACAGACTTCGACGGTACCTTATTCAAAATAAGTACAGCACTGTTTAATGCGTATCCCCAGAAGGATATTGGTAGCTCAGTGCGACTCATCATTGACCTTACCATGTCCAACAAGGTGCGGTTTCTCCGTTCGGACACACCGTTTAATTGCGGTGTTCCAGGAGGAGTCCACTGTGAAAGAATACCATATTCTTTCAAGTAATCTTGAAACTCATAACTTAAGTATTCGCCACCACGGTCTGACCGTAATGTCTTAATACTCTTCCCTGTTTGTTTCTCCACTTCGTGTCGAAACTCTTTGAATTTCTCAAAAGTTTCCGACTTGTGTCTCATAAGATACACATAACCGTAACGAGATGCATCATCTGTAAAGGTTACGAAGTAGTGAAATCCACCTCTAACCTGGCTAGACATGGGCCCGCATACGTCAGTATGAACGAGAGCTAACAGTTCTGTGGCACGTTCACCTTTACCGCTAAAAGGTGATTTAGGCATTTTGCCTAAAAGACAAGATTCGCAGACGTCATATGAATTGGGATCAAATTCGTCCAACCCACCCACTCTCGAAAGTGTGGATATGCGAGTCTTGTTAATGTGTCCTAGACGACAATGCCACATATAAGCTTCATCTTTTAGATTACTCCTTTTGAGCCTTTTGTTTGTCATTTTAGGAGATTCATTTATATTCAAAATATAAGACCGTTATTTGCAACAGCTGTGCAAATTTCTGCATCATTTTTATATAAATAACACCCAGTGTTTCTAAATACAAAAGTGTAACCCTGCTGGGTTAACAATGATACAGATATAATATTCCTAGTTAAACTAGGCACAAAATAACAGTTCAAAAGTTTAAGTACATGCCCTGAGGGCAGTTCTAAAACAAAAGTCCCTACGGCCAAAACAACAACTGGTGTTCCGTTTCCGACCCGTAGATCCATCTCCCCTGACGCCAGCATCCTGCTATCATGCAGATCCTGCACATCAGTACAAATATGAGCACCACAACCAGAATCAAAAATCCAATTTTTAAAACTAGAAGTATTCATATTTATCTCAATAACAAACATACCAGAGGCGATAGCCTTGCCAGCCTTGATATCCTCCCTCTGCACAATGCTCATTTGGCAGTCACGTTTCCAGTGACCCCTCTTGCCGCAGTTGAGGCAGATGTCACGAGATTTGTCCTTTGGCTTCCTAGAAGCCACTGTCAACTTGCCTTTGCCCCTTTTCTTGAACTTCTTCTTCCTCGCACCTCCAATTGCCTTGGGCCCACCCCTTGGCGCATGAGAGGTCGATGCATAATGCGCCTCGCGCTTGCTCCCCTTTAGGAGTTCCCTTTCGGACTCCTTCAATACGGATAACAGCTCTCCAAGAGTGTCATCTGTATCCATCAACTTATAGTTGATTATGATTTGTTTCCAAGTATCAGGAAGTGACTGCAAGATCATATCTATAGTCAGCTCAGCCTCCAAGACTATTCCCATATTGGCCAACTCATCAATATCGGCGATCATTTGAGTCCCGTGGGCCTCAACTGATGCGCCGTCTGTCATCCGGGAGCGGAAGAGTTTCCTTACTAGCTCGTACCTCTTCATCCGCTTATTGGTGCGGTGAAGATCACGCAATCTTGCCATCATGTTATAGGGATCCAAGTCCCTGTACTGGCGTCTGAAATGCTGGGTCATTGCAGCTAGCATAACTGACTGAGCTTGGTCACAATCGTCACTATGAGTCTTCCATAACTCTAGCTCCAGTGGCTCAGTGGGTTCAGGCGGGAGAGGTCTCTGAATAGTATACAGTATCCTCTCAGCCCCAAGCATATCTTGAGGTTCATTTCCCAGTCGGCAAAGTTTGTCCCTTTGAAGACATTATCGCCCATGATTATGTCGCGGATATTACCTTTGCCAATCATCTTGACAACTATAGTCCAACTATAAAGTCAACGATGTTATGGGTACAGTCAAACTGTTACAAGTAAAAATAACAATATATTAGTCCAACTAATTATTTAAAAATATTGACGAAATAATTTTGAAAGACGTGTAAGGCTAAGTATCTGAATGAAATTGCAAATTCAATAATAGCCTCCCACTATTTTCTTCAAGTTTCTAACCCTCTGTAGAGAACTCGGGAAATCGAATTTCCTAGTGGGCTAGGATCCCGTTAAATAACACACAACCTTGACTTTGGCCAATAAAAATTGTATGCTATTTAACTTAGGTAGATCTCCATGATCAATTGGATCTCATCCAATTCCTAGATCCGGTTAGGTGGACATCCAAGTCCGAAACATATGTATAATGCCAATGTAACCATTACATTTTCCTAACCCTATCCTCCGAATCATCTAGGCCTTGGCTTTGGCCAATAAAATCACGATTTTGGACAGACAGAAACCGATATGCCAAACAAACACTCCATGATTCAAGTACATCCTTGATTGACAAAGGTCTTGACTTTGGTCAAACAAACCAATGCCAACTTCGGATCTTGAACAAGAACCATTCAATGGAAGGATATTCGCTTAATATAATTTGAGGGATTTTCGCGTAATTGGCAACCAATTTATTTATCTTTGTTAGGTCTCATCATCATACACTCTTAAGCATGCTTCTAAAACATCATAAAGCCGTAAAGTAAATTAATAGTGATATGCGGATGGATATATAAACAACTTGTTCCTAGAACAAATCACTCCCTCTTTCCTCTCCCCGCTAGCACTATTCTACTACTACCCAATTACATAATACAATAAGAGAAACCTCATTTACATTGAGGGGAATTAGGTGAGAAGAGAATACAAAGAGATAAAGAGATAAGGCTGGACACGCAGGTCCAATTTATAAATTCCAAATTTACAATAATTTCTAAAATTACCCTTTCCCTTCTAATATCCATCCGATATACACTATTCATTCATCACATACATATATATTCAAACAAGACATGCTTTTACAACCAATCTAATCCAATTAATTAGTCTTTGTTTAAGTGATCATCCAATGTTCAAACAACGGTTTGATTTTGCGCGAGTCCAACTCGATTGAGAATAAGTACATAGGGTACGAATTCGCGAATTATATCGAACTACTTATTAAATCTACTTTAATTCGTATTCAATACTAATTCAATTATTTAATTCAAATTAAATGTTTACACTTTTAATGTGCTTTAAAGACTTAGATTCTAAATCTAATCTTATTGGGCCTCAAAGCCCAACTAACATCCAATGTTTAATTTAATTCAAGTCAAATGGGCTTTCAATTGATTTATTAAGGCTTGGGCTTTGGTCAATGTGGGTCAAACCCAATTACCAAGCCCAAATAAGGAATCACCCTTAAATGCCATAAAACCAATTTTAAGCCCATAAGGCCCAATTAAATTATTAAAGCCCATTATATTATATTTGGACTTAATGGAGTGATTTAGGCCCAAATTGGATCCAATCCTTTTGGCCCAAATCTACTTGGTCCAACCAAGCCCATTATGCCCAAATACAATATTAAAAGCCCAATTCACCAATTAAGCCCATTAATTAAATTTTAATATTCCAAACATTAAAGTCCAATTAATTAAAGTGTAATACCAAGATTAATACATTAAACCAAATATTTCAAAAATACCCATTTAATTTTATTAATCATGTATTGTTCAAAATAAATGTCCAACATTAATTTTAACAAAAAATCAACTCCTTTTCATGTCCTTGTACATTCGGCCAAGGTGAGTTTTTTGTGTCGATTTGTTTTTCAATCCGATTGAATTACTAATCTACGTCCCGTACACGTTCTAAGTCATCCAATGATCTTAAACACAAAAAATTCCAATCCACTCCAAGTAGCAACACATTCGGCCAAGGCATGAATTTGGGGAAAAATCATCCAATGCATTTTTCACAAAATTGATTCCATGTAACATCATTCTATATACATGTAAGCATTCTTATTCATCAAATTTCACAAGAACATGCTTCAACCAATTTTATCATACCATTCGACCAAGGTTAAATTTTTGGGGAAAAATCATCCAATGCATTTTTCATAAAATTGATTCCATGTAACATCATTCTATATACATGCAAGCATACTCATTCATCAAATTTCACAAGAACATGCTTCAACCAATTTTGTCAAATTTTAACCTAAAGTATTTCATGCTTAACCATGGCTCCATGATACCATTGTTGGTTTCTATAATATGTCCCAAGGAAAGATTAAGCATTTGAAATACAATAATGAATATATATTTAACTTTGAAGTATGGCGGAATCATACTTACAATGCTTTGTTGATGAAGAAAATCAAACAAAATGGAAGCTCCAAGTGTTGATTGATTCGGCCAAGAGGAGAAGAATGTGGAAAGCTCCAAGCTTTGTGAATTCCTTGCTCTATGATAGTTTCCCTATCACCTCTTTTGATCCCTTGATGGTGCTAGCCTTGCATGTGAGAAGATGTTCCAAACAACCACACTATCTTCAAGCTTTTTGGCAACCAAAATGAAGAAGATGAAGACCAAAAAACTGCATGCAGTTTTCGGCAATGTGAGAGAGAGAAGAGAGATTTTTCTTGTTGATTTTTGATACCAAAAATCAATTTATATTTATGCCATAATATTTATTAAATAATAATAAATCTATGACACAAACCATGCAAAGCAAAGGCTTAGAGTGTCAAACACTCAAATTCCATGCATAACAATTGAGTGTATTATACACTATCACCATGCAATGCATTATCAATAAAATAATACATATAATGACATGTGTCATGTGGGCCCCACACGTTTCCAAATGAAAGCGGGCCCACGTGCACTCACGCGTTCGGGTTCGATATTTCCGAAATACCGAACTTGCGTCGCGACGTTAATTAAATCGAATTTAAATAAATAATCGCGCCTAGCGAAATTATTATTTACGTCGCTAACGAATTAATTCTAAATTAACTCGTATGCCCGAATTAAAATCTAATTTTAATTTCGCGTCGAAATCGAATTTCAATTATTATATCGAATATAATAATTTTACTGATTAATTCCAAATTAATCGTTCTCTCTCTCTAAATAAGGCACTTTATCCGAGATAAAGTTTCTCCGCAATAATCCAAGATTAATTAAGTTCGAATCAAATATCATAGGTGAATCTTCAGGAAGCGACCCAAGAGATCTCCGGATATGTTGGCAGTAAATACGGTCGTCGGATAATCCGAACACGCACGTACCTCGTACTACGTTCTTACCGATTCACAAGACAAGGTTGGCTTCTAGCAAAGCGCCATGCCTACCCAATTCTCCAGAAATATTCTTATAGGAATATAAGATCTATATCAAGCGTAGTATACCGTAGTATTGCGTACATCGATCCAGTATCGGATGATCACATGCTAGGCCTGGGGCTGGAGATGTGTCTACCCCGTACGAAACATATATCGGACATCAAGCAACTAGTCTCTTTAAATCGGACAATCCTGACCTAGTCATATTGTCCCGACGGTTGCAACCTTTTATAGAGTACTAGTTCTGTGTCCTGCGTGATCATCACCTCCATATGTCTGAAGCGATACTTCCATCTTGACATCACATCCAGTACACTACGATTCTCGATAAACCCAGAAGAGGTGTACACAGAACCGGTTAAGGTCCCCAACCACCAAAACCAAAGTTTACCGATTGTCGCAAGTACTAGCGATGTAAGTCTCAGGTTAAGACCATATACACCTACCCTGATGCGGCCTCCCATAGACACCTAGACATACTACCAATGGGATTCCGCGGGGTCTATCCAGAGCGAAGCTGTTTTCCGTACCATCGGTAAAACACAACCTCCTATCGCACTTGCATAAGTATCCAATACTTAAATATATGAGAACTATGCCGTTGTGCCCTCACAACGTGCACAAGCGCAATACTAGTCTATTCCGCATTATCGATGTCCAGTCTCGATAATACTACGGCTACGGATATTTAATGATTAAACCTTTATGGATTGATACTGTCTCATATCATCTCAATCCAGTACTAATCATATGGACTTTCGCCATTTATATATCAAAGTAAATAATATTTACAAAATGGCAAAAGGCAATTTCATTATTACATAGTTAATTTTGTACAATAATACAATATCATTTACAAACAGTGACGCTATGGGACACAATGTCTAACAATACATGCATAACACCTTCATCAAAATTTCATCCATGAAAAATAAAAAGAATAAAGAATAGAAAAACTAAAGAACATCACCAAGTGAATCCCACAACAAGAGGAACAATTTACTCTCTAATGGAAGGTTGGAAATACTTAATAAATTCCAAGCTTTCTTTGATTTTTCTTATTCTTTCTCTCTAGCTTCTTTTCTTTCTTCAATGGAGTATTTGATAAAGTATATTAAGTTAATGAAACCCTAAAATAAATGAAACAATATATACTTGCTCACAAGGAAGCCTTGGCCGAATTTGGCCTAAAGAATAACAAGTTATATCAATTTCATTTCATTTGAATTTCATTTGCCAAGTTGATAAAAATGATCATTACATTTTAATGATAATTTCAACTTAGTCAACAATGGCAACTTAGTCATTAAAATAAATATCTAAACCTTAAAATATTTATATTTTAATTAATTTAATCATTTAACAATTAAATAATTAATTAATTAATTAAATACAAATATATTAAATATATGTATAATATTTACATTAAATATCAAATACATATATTCATTTATGATATTAGTCAAATATCTCAATTTGACAATTAATTAATGTGTATTTGAATTAATCAAGTATTAAAAGCAAATAAACAAAAATTAAAGAAATGACTATCGGGTAAGACACATGTATTTTGCGTTTAACCTTTAAACGACTTTATAAATAATCAATATTATTTATAATTGTTGCCCTAGTACTCTACGAGTATATTTCATTGTTGAGACTCTCTAGATTCAGGCATATACGTCACGAAATCCAATTTTGTGTCCATAATCTATCCACTCGTAAATTATGTCGATCACGGATAAACTCGTTGAATCATACAGGTCGAGGTCATGGAAAATGTATAATTCCTCCGTCACAGGTATCCGGATAAATCCCAGAGATATAGATGTAAACGTCAAATCTCTATAGGGATTATCCAGTCGACGTTTTCTATTAGCAATCTCAAAAAGAACATTTAGAACTAGCTTCTAAATTGTACCACGGGCCCATGGTTTTTATCTGATTCCTAATCATATGGACTTCTTATGCTCTGATACACAGAACTGACGGATCCTATCTTGACACACACAGGACACCCTGAGGATCTATCTACACCCAACGAATAGGCGGAGGTCTGATCTTAATAGATCGGTGATGTGACTGCCATCTAAGTGTAGAAGATGTCTCATGTGCCCACAGTGGCAACTCAAGTCTAAGAATCACAAGTGCTACTCAACCCGACTAGATTCTTATTGACGTTGGTGTACTATCCATTAAGAATATTCGGTGAGTCGTTCAGTGTTTATCCACTATAAACACCTACATGTCTATACTGTCTCCCTAGACTCATGGTTCATTGGGATAAACCATCGGACCAAGTCTCGATATACGACATGTACTGGTCTCAACAGATTTGACTAACCGACCCATGTTAGTGAATCTTGACCAGGAACTGTATTTGATAATATACATTTAGCAGTGACACTCCCAATGTCAATTACAAACTATCTTTGTAACTGTGTACTACATTATATATTATCGGGCCTTTGTCTAATATATACATATCACTAAACCATATTTAGTTTCAATCTAATCGTAATTAGATAGAATACGTATATAAAAACAAGAGGTGCAACCATAAATAAGTAATATTATGGAAAAAGTAATTGTTCATATTCATGAATCAGACATAAATACGGTCCGGATTGGCTCTCTGAGCACCAACCCCAACATAAACAACTATCGTTTTATTTGATCAAGGAATTTCATTAACAGTTAATTATTCCTTTGTGAGTGTAACCCGCCGTTTCGGGATTCTTTGACTTAACGAGTGAAGTGTCGCCGTAGGGTAGGTCAGTTCACAAGATACATCTAGAATCCATATCCTCTCGGAACCCAAACCTGATATTGACCCAAAATGGACACCATCCGTAGGGGGATGAAAACAAAGCCGTCTCGAGGCGCCTTTTGAATCTCACGTTTTTGGACTAACAACGGAGATCGCGGGATATACTGTCGTATATCCCTCTCTCACTCACTATTTTAAAAATTAAGGTTTCTATCTAAAATATCTAAAATTTTATTTTAACTAGTGTGGATAAACTTATGGCGGCTAAAGCATAATTATTATTTACACTAGTATGTCATAAGTGAGCTAATCAATTTTAATTATTAAAATTGTGTCACTAATATATCATTAGTCTCTACTAACAGATTTACTCTATTAAACTAATTTAATTAGAGTGGTATAAGTGAGCTATAATATTTTAACTCTTAAAATACTAGGCACTTAAGGGTCTAAAATCATGGAATTCTAAATGGTCAAAAATTCTAATTAAACATTTTAATAAATCTTAGTGCGTCATAAAATCCAATGGTACGTGGAATTGTATCCTGAGTGCAGACCATATTACCGCCCATTCGGAATCGGCTATGGAATTTATGTCCGGGTTTCCATCCTATATACCAATGGAATTTATTATGCACTAATTAAGCCCAATATATTAGAATTCAAATTTTAAACCATAAATCCAATTAATCTAATTAATTGATTTTCATGCATATCATTTTCTAACTTAAACATTTTAAATTACATAAAATCATAATTTTATGTCTATAATGATAATGCATCCATGACATGTTAAGGCAAGTAAAATGCATGAGTGGGCACCCTAAGCTATATGACATGTTATTCAAACAATTTGAAATAAACATACATATAACAAAAAAAAAAAATTTTGCATTGTCCGGGCTCTAATTTTTTCTATACTAATCTAATTAGTACAAGAGATTCACCAAGGCATTCCTTGGTCTTCAAATCCAGCTCCAAAGTGGTGTTGGCTCTCTTTACGACTTCGGTGCTCCAAATTACAAAAAATTGAAACTTTACATTGAAAGTTAAAATTACAACAAATGTAAACAATGGCCTTATGGCCTTACATCCCAAAAACAAAACCAACTAAAAAAATAAGAGCCGGAGAAATTTACAACCAATGCAAATTCCATTCATCACATGAAATAACAAAACCATTCATCATATGAATATCACAATGTGCCCACTTATCTAAACATGCATATCATATTTATAACTCATATAATATATTAAAAACAGAAACTTTAAATGAAAAAATGAAGAGTTAAGAACACTTTTCAACCTCGTTCTTGATGCCAATTGTAGGAAACGCTTTCCTCGTACAGCGGAAGCGATTAGGCACACGGATCGACCTTGAAAATTTTTCTGTCTTCCTTGTTGGACAATTATGACCCATAGCGTCACTATTTATACAGATCATGGTGTTGTTGTACAAATTAACTATGTGACAAATGAGATTGCACTCTTATCATTTTTTATTAGATCACCTAGATATATAAATGATAGGAGGTCCCTATGATTTGTTCCTGGACGGAGAATGATATGAGACAATATCAGTCCACGAAGGATAAATCATTAATATCCATAGTCAGAGCAATGTCGAGATTGGACATCGATAAATGCGCAAAAGACTAGTATTACACTTGTGCGCGTTGTGAGGGCACAACAACATAGTTCTCATATATTTGGGTATATGATACTCATGCAAGTGTAATAGGTGGTTGTGTTTTACCGATGGTACGGGAAACAGCTTCGCTCTGGATAGACCACCTCGGAATTCCATTGGTAGTATGACTATTCGTCTATGGAAGTCCGAAATCAGGGTAGGTGTATTTGGTCTTAACTTGAGACTTGCACCGCTAATACTTGCGACAATCAATATACTTGGTTGCGGTCATCCAGGACTTTAACAGGTTCTGTGTACGCAATGCTGGGTATATTTAGAATCGTAGTGTATTGGGTGTGATGTCGAGATGGAAGTATCACTCCAGTCATAGTGGAGATGATGGTCACATAGGATACGAAACTCGTTCTCTTATATGCTAGAGCTATCGGGATATTATGAATAGGTCATGTTTATCCGATTATAGAGACTAGTTACCAGAGATCTGAAATGTGCTTCGTACGGGGCAGACACAATTCCAGCCCCAGGCCTAGCACGTGACCATCCGATACTGGATCGACATACACAATACTACGTATACTACGCCTGATATAGATCCTTTATTCCTGTAAGGATGTTTCCGGAGAATTGGGAAGGCATGGCGTTTTGCTAGAGGCCAACCTTGTCTTGTAAATCGGTATAAACGTAAGACTTGGTACTTACGTGTTTGGATAGTCCGTTGACCGAATTTACTGCCAACATATCCGGGGATCTCATGGGTCGCTTCCCAAAGATTCACTGATGACGTATGAATCGCACTCTTAATTAATCTGGGATTAATTAGAAGAGAGAGAAAATTAATATGGAATTAATTACGGAGATATTTTATCTGGGATAAAATATCATTTAAAGAGAGATAATGATTAATTTGGAATTAATCGAAGAATTAATATATTCGATATATTAAACAAAATTGGATTTCGACGCGGAATTAAAATTAGATTTTAATTCGGGTGAATGAATTAATTTAGAATTAATATATTAGCGACGTGAATAGTAATTATGCTAGGCATGATTATTTAATTAAATTAGATTTAATTACCTTGCAACGAAAAATTCGTTAATTTGCAATTAGCGAACCCGAGCCCCGGATTATTTGTGAGCGCATTAACATTTCAAATTCGAGTGCGGCACGCAAGTCAAATCAAGCGTCAAATCGCTAGTCGCAACTAGCGTCACATCATTCGTCAATCAAGTGATGGATGTCTTTCACTTTGAGTGATTGACGCAAGTCACTATTCACTAATTGATGGATTGATGGAGTGATAGAAGTGGTTGGTGCCATTATTACTTGACTTTTTGAAAGCCAAATGTACATGAAATTAATTTGAAATTCAAATGTGTGTATTAGATACACAAATTTGGAATCAAACCACACAATTCTCTCCTTCTCCCATCTCTCTCTCTCTCGCCCAAGAGGGCTAATTTTCCTCTGTTTTGGCAGTCCACTGCCGTGAACCAAGGATGAAATGGGAAGCAAGAGTCGCGATTTGATGGCAAAATCGGGAGTGCTAGCACACTACGAAGTCATACGAAGATGATAGGGAAGTCAACCCATGAGCCGGGAATCGTTCGACGAAGCTTGGAGCTTGACGAATGAGCTTAAATGGCCGAAACCAGTGAGCTGTACACCCTCACTGCCGAGCAAAAATATTTTTTGTTGCCTCTCGCGTCGCTCAACCGCTTGATGTAAGTATTCTGCAACTTCATCGTTGTTATTCGCACATGTTTTCTTGCTTTTGATTCGATCCTTGGGACCGTAGAACTCCAACAATGGTATCAGAGCGTTGTTAAAAGCATGAAAGGAATTTATGGCTTAAAATTTGGGTAAATTGTATTTGAGCATGATTTGAAAAAATTGGATGTTTGAGTATGTTTAATACATGTTTAATTAAGGATTGATTGGATCAATTTGATTAAATTATGTTTGGAATATTTTTCCCCAATTTTTTGGTGTTGGCCGAATGTCACTAGCCCTAAATTTCTTGGTGATTTGTTGTTTTTTGATTCATTGGATGAGTTGGAAACAATCGGGAAATGTTGATTGCGGATTTAATTTGATTGAAACCGAATTGATTTGGAAAATCCCACTTGGCCGAGACTTTGAGCATGGAATTGGGTTTGATTTTGATCAAAATGTGTTGGACACTAATTGATGTAAAAGAGCATGATTAATTGTATAAATTGATGTCTTAGAAATGTTAATTTGGGTGATTAATCATGAAATACACTTTAGGTCAATTAAATGTGAAATTGGATTTATTGTATTTAATTAATTGGGCCTTAAAATTGGATTTGGGCTTGTTATATTGTAAATGGGCTTTTTGGGCTTTGTTGTACAAAGTTGGTTTTAGGCAAAATTGGTTGGATCCAATTAGGCCCAAAACCGCTTCCATAAAGCCCAAATGCGACTTAATGGACCTTTAAAGTTTAATTGGGCCTAATGGGCCAAAATTGATTTCTAGGCTTATGGGGTAACTCCCGGAATGGATTTTGGTTATTCAGTTTGACCCGAGTTGACCAAAAGTCCACGCCTTAAGAAATTAATTAAAAGCCCATTGGACTTTAATTAAATTGACGTTGGACGTTAATCGGGCTTTGAGACCCGTAGCGATTAAATTTGGAATTTAAGTCATAAAGGTTCGTTAAATAAAGTGTCAAATTTAATTTGGAATTAAATAATGAATTAGTATTAAATGCATATTAAATTGGATTTAATGTTGTAATTTAATTTAATTCGAGAATTCGTACTTTGAGTACTTATTCGCAAAACGAGTTTGACTCGAGCAAAATCAAATCGTTGTTTGAACATTAGATGATCACCAATTATCATATTAATTAATTTGATTAGATTGATTGATAACATGGTTGTGTGAATACATGGTTGCGATGCATGAATAATGTATATCGGATGGATATTAGATTGGTGGGACAATTTTAGAAATTGTTGTAATAAATTTGATTTATTAATTGGACCTGCGTGTCCAGCCTTATTACCTCCTTATTTTTTGTATTCTCTTCTCACCTATTCCCCTCAATGTAAATGAGGTTTCTTTAGAAGTGTAGTGTAACGGGTAGAAGTAAATACATGTGCTAGCGGGAGAGGGAAATGGCGAGATTTGATCTAGGATCAATGTGTATAGTATCCATCCGCATATCATTATTATTTTTCATATGCGCTTTATTATGTATTTAGAATGCATGTTTAAGGGTGTATGATGATGAGACCTTCACAAATATAATTAATTGGTTGCCAATTATGCGAAAAACCCTCACTACATATTAAGCGTCTTTCCTTCCATTGAGTGATTCTCACTCAAGATCCGAGACTGGCATTGGCTTGTTGGCCAAAGTCAAGGCCTTTTTCCGTCGAGGATATGTTTGAATCACGAAGGCTTTGTTCCATATCAGTGTCTTGTCCAAGTTGTGGTTTGCTGGCCAAAGTCAAGACCACTTCTTGTCCATCGACATCGATTACGAAGCTTTCCATGGTCAATGGGTCGCGCTTGACTGGGATCACTAAGTTTGTTGTGCCAAAGCCAAGGCTTAGTTGATTCAGAGGAAAAAGGTTAGGTAATACATTGGATGTATTGGCATATATAAGATATATGTTTCGGACTTGGATGTCCCCCTACCGGATCTAGGAATTGGATTGGATCCAATCGATCTTAGAGATCTACCTAGTTAATTATCATACAATTTGTTGGCCGATGTCAAGATTGTGTGATATTTAACGGGATCCTAGCCCGCTAGGAAACACGGTTTCCCGAGTACTCGACAGAGGCTCGCCGAAAAATAGTGGGAGGCAAGAATTGAATTTGCAATATTCGTTTAATTACTTGCCATACGCGCTCAAACAAATAACATTCGTCGCTATAAATTAAATGTTAGTTGGACTAATATTTAAATTGTTGTTTTAATAAATAGTTAGACTATATTCAAACTATTCATTTATAGTTGATTTTATAATTGGATTATAGTAATCAATATAATTGATTTTAATCTATTAAATTATAGTTGATTAAATAGTTGGATTATTGTAATCATTATAATAAATAGTACCGAAATCATTGATTAAATAGTTGGACTATTAGAATCAAGATTAAATTGAAAGATTGACATTTAAAACATAATCCTAGGGAAAATGTATTTAAATGGTTTAATTTTCAAATTAGGAATAAAATTTCAGGATGGTCCTGGAAAAATAATAAATTACTTTATTTGATAAAATAACATATTATGCCAAAGCCCGGAGTTAAGCAAACAATATAGCATAATCTTTGGAAGATCATGTAATGACAACTTAAGTGCTTAATCCATTAAACTTATCGCGGTAAACTCCTTAATTTCTGAATTAGAACTAAGGATTAGATCCTTAAAGTATGATAATGAAATTGAAGGATCTTCATAAATCTATCTTTAGATTTTAGAAGTACTAAATTGCAATAGTAAACTCTTGGAGAGTTAATGACTATTCTCAAGGAGATAAAGTCAAACTTTGCAATAGGCAAGTAGCGCAAGGCGTACCTTACTTCGATATTCTAAGAAGGCCAAGGCTTGGCCAAAGGCTTCTGGAATGTTGAAAAGGGCAAAGGAAAAATCATTATAGTCTTCTGGGAAGATGAATGACATATCCCAAAATGTCTACCTAATTGTGGCAACGGAATAGCGGAAGCGTGACTACCGTTTGGACAAAGCATACATGAAGGAATTAAAGACGAGCAAAGCTCTAACTTCAAATATGTTTGTCATAAATATATTCACTACTAGTATTAAAATTGGATTTTAGATATTTAGTGGGATATATATATATTGATGTTCAGAATCTGCTATGAGCAGGATACTGACTTCAATTGAGATTTATCTGCGAATTGGAAACGGGATGAAAGTCGCTGTTTTAACCGTAGATACCTAAGTTTAGGAATTACCTTCGGGTGTGTATCTAAAATAGGAAACTGTTATAATGTAACTAGTTTGACTAGATAGATTATCTCTATATCAGTGTTTAACCCACTGTGGGTGAACCTTTATATTCTAAAACACTAAAGTGTTTATTATATAAAGATGATATTGAGATAAACACATTTGATGTCAATAACAGAATTTATATTTTGAATATAAATAAATCTCAAAAATATAACATGACAAACAAACAGCTCAAACTGATTTGATCATAAGAAACTAATGTGGCATTGTTGTCTAGGACACAATCAAACAAGACTCGTATATCCACACTTTCAAAGAGTGGGTACTTGGACTGATTTGATTCTAATCAAATAAAGTCTACGAATCTAGTTTATTAGGCAAAGTGCCTAAAACACTATTTACTTGGTAAAAGTGTAAATGCCACTGATCTGTTAGTCCTAATTCATAGTGAAGCAAGTGGGCCCATGTCTAGTTAGGCTAGATATGGATATGAATATTTCGTGACCTTTATGGATGTGGCATCGCGTTATGGTTATGTGTTTCTTTTGAAGAACACAGATAAGAAACTTTTATAGTTTTCGACACGAAATAGACAAACAGAACGACTAAAGTATTATACCGTCACGGTAAGACCGTAATGGAAAATACTTAAGCATAAGTTTCTAAAATACTTGAAAGAGTAAAGTATTCTTTCAATGAGGACTCCTCTCGGAACACGTCAGAGTGACGATGTGTCCGAACTGAGTAACCGAATTTTATTGGACATGATTAAGGTTAATCATGAGTCACTCTAAGCTACCATTTTGTTCAACGGATAAGCATTAACAGTGCATAACTTATTTAGAATAAGGTTCCATAAAAATCTGTTTGACAGATTTCATATTAGATATGAACAGGAAATAAACCGGGTTTCTCATTCCTGATAATTTGGGTATGCTGGGCATATGTTTGGATGATGCCAAACTAAAACCCAAGTAGGATAAATGCCAATTGTAGGTTATCCTGGGGATACCAAAGTATAGTACTTATACATCTCACAAAAGAAGAATTAGATTTTTGCTCGCCATGCGGTTTTCCTAAGAGGAATACCGATATGTAGTGGTAAGTGGGAGGATAGTATAACTCGATGAAAATCGGAGTGATACTGTTCAAGGCACTAATTCCTAATGGAACACAAATAGTTCATCAATGATGAAACTATATCATTAATCTTCGAATACACAAGAACCACGTATGTCGGAGAGAGTCAGAAAACAACCTGGGGTATGGGTTTCTGATCTCACCTCATAAAGATTTCTATCTTATTGAGGTATACCAACTGACTACGTATGAGGAAGTGATACAAGGTATCGACTCCCTATCATGGAAAAGTGTCATGAATCCGAAATGGATTCCATGTATATCAATAAGTTTGGATACTAGTTGATGTACCGCAAGGCATTGTGCCTATTGGTAGTATTCAGTCTTCAAGAAAGACATACATGGAAGGCAACATACCAACGTGTAAAGCTAGGCTTTTAGCGGAAATGTATCGTTATCAACATTGTGTTGATTACGATTCAACCTTTTACCTGTTGCCACGGTAAATTCATTTGGATAATGCTTGCTAATGCTGCATGTTTCATTTATGAAATATGTCAGCTTAACGGAAAATCACTTTCCTGAAAAGGAAACCTTTTGGAGGATGTTTACAAACGATCCCACAAACGCGCTGCAATCAACAAAATTCTGATTAGAGTTACTATTCATCAAGGGTCACTATTCATCTGAAACTTCTTCCCTCGATTTCCGTGAAACCAATCGCCATTCTGTAAATTTGACACCATAACCTTATAATACTATTCGAGAGGTTCAATTTGGTGGGTGAATCGGTCCGTGAAATAAAGCAACGAGCCAGGATTGGAAAACCCACCTTCACACACATTTCCCTTCGGTTTCGTCAGAATCCAGTGATTTCAGGCCGGCAGTCAGTAGCTGGTGGGTGGGGGAGTGTCGGCGTACCTTTCTGTGGTGGCGCGCCTGCCGACTGACTGCTGGCGTAGGCATGATCCAAAAATGCAGGGAGGGGTCGGGTGATAGGTCTAAGTGACTTTTGATTTTTCTGCAATTGTTGAAACTTTAGGGTATTTATAGAAAGGTTCTGAGAATTTATGTTTTGACCTCGTGAAATTACAATTAGGTCTTGTCAAGGAGTTTTCTCAGAAATTCATATTTTTGAAGCTATTTTGGTACAAATTTTGAAACGTGTTCAACATGAAAGTTTTTCGTCTCGGAAAAACGAGTCTGATGGTTCAAGAATCAGTCTAATTGGAGTTTGTTTGGAATTTTTATAGCTTAAACAAGAAACTTTTACGCGTATAACGATAAAATCAGAAATCGCGTAATCGATGCTCGAAACCATGCGTTTTCCAATGTGATGAATCTTCACTTTAAAATATTTCGATCTATTTTCTAACACATAAACTCTAATTTTGGATTACCATCTTGTTCTAAATCCTCAACTTTAATTCGGAAATCCTCCTACACTGTTCCAAAAAATCAGGATATTACAAATTATAAACTCACATACATATATTTTTTATTAATAAGATTGATAATATATTTTGTCACACATATAACTTTATATTATTTTTAATATAAGGTTATCATTAAATAAATGATTATAAGATAATCATTTAATTTAATATAAATGGTAAATTATTTAATATATCATTTAGGGAAATGAATAATTTTTTAAATATGATCTGAAAAAATCCAACATTACATTAATGGTATTTACACCTTTTCAATATTACATTAATTGTCATTATGATGACAATTATTAAGTTGGTTGTTACAAAATTAGGTGAAGAAAATATGGAGTGGCCCAATTTTTGGGGTTTAATATGCTTATAGTTTTGTTTAATTTTTGACAATATTAATCCTAAGTATAAAAAGAAAAAAATAATTTTTTTCCTAAGATAATTCATTCTAAGAAAATCCTAGCCCCTTTGTTCTTGTTTTCACTCAAGTGTTGAAAGAAAAAGAAAAAGAACAAAAGAAAAATTCTGGTGTGACAAAACCTTGTTTCAATCTCTAAATAGTTTAAGGATTTTATTTTGTGAGAGAAGCCCACACTTCTTTTTGTTGGTTATGAGCCATAGCACGAAAGACCATTTTCAGTTAGAAAATAAAGAGATATTTGAAGGGTGTGGTGGGGTTGATTTTGTGAGAAAAATCAGACCTGATCACTGCTACATCACACACAAATTAATGGGTTCAGTTGGGTTACCTGTGCACCCGTTTTGGGTGAAAAACGGATCAGATATGAGCTGATGTTTGGGGGCTGTTCTGAGGTTGAAATATTTTTAAAAACAGAAGTAAAACATCAGACCAGGGGCTAGTCAGATTCAGTCATCAAAGGGATATGGTATAAAATGTTTATAGGTCGATCCCGGTGCCTAAACCGCTTCCACTACGCTTGGGAAAACGTTTCCTACAATTGACATCAAAAGTGAGGTTGAAAACTGTTCTTAACCTTTCTCTTTTTAATTAAAATTTTATGTTTTTAATGATTTATATGAGATATAAATTGTTTGTATGCATGTTGTGATGAGTAGGCACATTTTAATGTTCATGTGATAGATGTTTGTTTTAGATTCATGTGATGAATGTATTGCATTGATCGAAAATTTTTTCGGCTCTTATTTTTCTGTTAATTTTGGTTTTGGGAATAGAAGGCCATAAGGCCTAATTTTTACAAGCGTTGTAAATTTATTTCCTATGTAAAAATTTTAAGTTGTAACATTCTATGCATTTTGGAGTGCCGATGCCGCTAAAGACACAACATCCATCCATGAATCGAGATTTAAAGACCAAGAGATGCCTTGGAATATTATGTACTAATTAGATTAGTATAGAAAACATAAGAGCCAATCAATGTAATTTTATTGCCTTGTTTCCTTCTTGAGTACACTTTTTTAAACCTGGAAAACGTGAGGCGTCGCAATGTCCTTAGTTTAGCGTCGCGACGTGCGTGCCTCTTGTTTGAGCATTACGACACTCAAAAGGTTGCATCGCAACACAAACTATCATTTGTGTTATGTGTTATTATTCTACTGCAAGACGCACGTTTATTATGTGTATGTTTATTTCAAAATATTTGAATAACATGTCATATAGCTTAGGGTGCATACTCTTGTATTTTCACATGCCATAACATGTTTTAGATGTATGGATATTCTAGTCATAAAATGTGATTTTATGAAATTTAAGAGTTAAACTAGAATTTGATATGCATGGAAACAAATTAATAAGATTAATTGGTTTAATGGTTTAAAATTGAAAATTCAAAAATTTAATACTTTTGGGCATATAAGTGCATTATGTTTTCCCTTGGTATATCGGATGGAAACCCGGGCGTAAATTCCATATCCGATTTCGAATGGACGGTAGTGTGGTCTGCACTCAAGATACAATTTCACGTACCATTAGAATTTATAATGCGCTTATATTAATTAATAGTTTAATTAAAAGGTTGTCAATTTGTTAAATTTTAAATTTTAAACTTGTTAGTGGACTTATATTTCACGTGTTAAAATAAATTAGGTCACTAAATCAAACTTAATTAAATTAGTTTATTTAAGTGAAATGTTAGTTGAGACTAATGTGAATTAGTGAATAAAAATTTAAGAGTTAAAATTTATTAGATCACTAATTATACACTAGTGTAAAGTAGAAGTTATATTTTAGCTGCGCATAAACTTATAAACATTAGTGAATTAAAATATTAGATATTTTAAATAGAAACCTTAAATTTAAAATAGTGAGTGGGATTGGGATATACGACAATATATCCCGTGATCTTTGTTGATAGTCCGAAAACGTGATATTCAAAAAGCGCCTCGAGACGGCTTTATTTTTGTCCCCCTATGGATGGTGTCCATTTTGGGTCAATATCAAGTTTGGATTCCGAGAGGATAGAAATCTAGATGTATATGGTGAACTGACCTACCCTACAACGACACTTCATCAGTTAAGTCCAAGGATTCCAAAAACAACGGGTTACAATCACGAATGAATGATCAAATGTTAATCGGAATTCTTTAATAAAATCAAACAGTGTTTTGTTAATATAGGAATAAGAGTTATTCCGACATATATTAATCAATTGAGATTATCTCATTCTATCATACAAATACTTGACCCACCCTACGACAGTACTTACTTGTGGGGTGATAGATTTGTGTGGCATAATAATTCTTTTAGGTTTCTAATTCATTATACATGGTTCAAGCATTATGTTGAATTTTATGCCTAAATATTTGATAATTTTAATATGCGATGATGGATATTAATGCATGCTTATTTTATTTTATTTTATTTCAGCCATGGTTTCTCCAATTATTGCTATTCTCTCTAATGACAAGTTAACGAGAGAAAATTATGTTAAATGAAAAAGTAACATGAACGCCAAGAGGCCACAATGCAAGAGTAAGAACAATAAGAGATTTGATGCTTTACCAACTCATGTGGTTGAGGAGAATAAGGAAATTAAGAGTCAAATGTTTAGGTTGACCAATACTTTATCTGTAGTTGAACATGAAAAATTTCCTACCCAAGCTTAACCAAACCTTTAATGTCAATATATGGCAGAGATGTTTAGTGGTAAGAAGAAAGAATTTGAAGAAGTCAATGATATTACTATTTATAGTGGAAGGGTGACGGATGGCCCAATTCAGGTTATTAACCCTTAGAAGTAACCCCAATACTTTAATTGAAAGGACAATGACTTAGCCATAGAGGAAGAACCAATTAAATTTCGACCTAAAATTTCATTCACTATAGCCATTAAGTCTACATCTCCATACATGTCTATTTAAAAAGACCCTGACCCACTTAAGCATTTTCTCCGTAATTCTGAGTGTGCCAATTGTTTTGATGACACTGATATTCCATTCATCTTTAGTTTATTTGATAATTTTCAGAATTACTTGATTAAAGATTTGAATGGAACAAAAGTTGAGTTAGTTAGGTGAAAGCACCCAACCTAACCTCTTGATGACACTTTTTGTCCATGCAAAGTCTATAAGAGAAAAAAGTTCAACAACGAAGGCATATGCATATATTAGAGCAACTTCTCCACACTTGCCAATTCATGTTCAGAAAAAGAAGGTCGAATTTTGTAAGCACACGAGACTGTCCTATCTAATGAGTCTCAATCTATCTTGAAGCTTCCATGAATGATCTCATAAAGAAAGGCTGGCTAAAGACTATAAACTAAGTACTTCTTAATAGGCAACCCAATCTTTCGACTTATTAAATTTACTCCTTTTATTTTTATTTTATTTTGTTTTATATTTCTTTTGCAGGAAGACACACTTTATTTCACCCAGATTCATGCTCACTCTTGTCAGGTGAATTCCTTCATTTTCTAAAGCTCTTATTAATTGAGGGCAATGTCTAGTTCAGGTTGGGGATGGTATTGAATGATTTATTTGGTTGTTCTTCTATTATTCTTGTTATTTTTGCCATGTTATTTTCTTTAATAAAAAAAGAGTTTTGTTTTGGTTAGATAGACATAGTTCGATGATAGGAAATGAAATTATTGATATGCTTTAGGTTATGGCTCTTAGGAAAAGCTAAACACCATTTGAATGAATTGTAAATCGTTAAGTTGGATTCAAATTTAAGCACTTGTTGATTCTAACTTTGTTCAGAGTTTATATTTGATGTTGAGATAGTATAATTGAGATTATTTGATAGGATGTATAACTATATAACTAGACATCTATCTCTAATGCAATATCCATAGGCTAATTTCTTATAAATAGCTATCTATACCTGCTAGGTGTGAAGCCATCCATGAGTAATATGGGCCTATGTATCACTAGTATGTAGAGGAAGATGTGTTGGGACAAATACAAGGGAATCGCGTTGGCAAGCGATATCGACTTTTAAAATATTTTTAATCTGGATAAATTATCTGGTTTCATATATCTATAATTCATCTTTATTTCACCATAATCACTCATTAAAATATCAAATATTAGAAGCGATTACGCATAGAGACTCAAGATAAAATTTTCGAATATACTTTTTGCGATTACACGTTAACCGATTTATCGATTCATCGAATTGGACTACTGGAATAATGGGACAATGGGATCAATCATGAAACCGGGTAAGCCCATTACTATAGTAATTCAAGTACTGTAGCATTGGCCAAATACACAATTTTCAATAAATTATCATTTTATCTTTAATGTAGTTTTTTAAAAAATTCCCAAAATGCTTCCAGAATAATTTTGAAGATTCTGGGAATTTTTTCTATTCATTATTAAACATACAATTTCATCCACAATATCTCAATTTAAAAAAAAATTAGCACTTTTGAAATAATTATACAATTAACCATATTAATATTTAATTAATTCAAAATTCATGCAATTAATAAATACAAAAATATACCAAGAAGAGTCACCAGCTCAAAGACACTGTAAAATAATTTTAGGTCACCATGGAGTAGCATAAGTAACTCTATAATGATAATTTGATGTCTTACATCTTAATTTGGCTAAATTATACTAATAAGTGTAATTAATTTTTCACATGCATCAAACAGGTTTCTGTTCTAAGCGCAAAATTAACACCAAATATGAAAGGAACAATATCACATCATATGTAATAACTTAGAAACATAAAGAAACAGTTTCAATCAAAATTAAAGTTAAAAGTTACCTTAATTGCCAATACAAGCTTTGATATGCTTCCAAATCCTCTTTCACACTCTAATTTTGGTGGACTAAGGAAACAAAACCATAAAATCAACAATTTGAGCTTCTCCAAACAAAAACCAAATTGAAATAAATTTTTTTATCCATATCTCACCGTGGCTGAAATCTTAGGTGTTATAAAAGGAGGGGTATTTTTGACATTTTGACTTGGCCAAAATATTTTGCCATGAATAAAGCTTATCTAATAAGCTTTAAATTCAGAATATTCCCAGAATAATCTATAATAAATAATTATTAAATTAATTAAATTATTATTTATTTAATATGTGTTAAAATTCAATTGGACCTAATGTGTATCTAATCAAATTATTTATCATATACATATACACAGTAGATATAAAAATATCCCGACATGTGTAAAGTTACGAATTATCATAGCGCTTTACGTGTATACTTTATTAGTGAAACTCTCTTTATTTAGGTATGTCTTGTTAGAGTTGGTTTTTGGAGCGCCAATCCGAATAATGTATAGTACATTATATATTATTATTTATTAATAAAATAACTATATTTTCATTTCAGTCTTTTAATGGTAATTATTGTGTCATTATCTCTTAGTGCAAGTTAGTTTAATATATGTAAATATATTTTTATACGTTGATAATGACACTGATCTTAGAATAGTCACGTTGTAATTCTGGACACTGGATGGTCCGTCATTAGGATGGTACTACTATTATAAAATATTATTAAAGTATAGATATTTTTAGTCATTGGTTAGAAGACTATCACTTGTTGTATATTGAAATTGGAGTTCCAATGGTCTAAACCAATGGACTATAAGCAAAGGAAGCTCGTATAGACATGTGGAAATCTGTTGGAACGAATACTGAATAACTCACACGTGATTCCTAATAGTAAGAAGTATACACCACCATCAATAAGTTTCCTCAAGTCGAGTAGCATATGTGATCCTTTGACTATATGATATAATTGATTTTGTGTGTGATCCTCCACACATTGATGCCATGTATGCCAGATATCTTTCATGGTTTGAGCACTAGATGTTCGTTGGGAGTGGATCGATGCACTCGTTGATTAAGTGTGTATGAATATAGGTTCTGTCGACCCGTATATGTACCATAAGAAGTTAATGTATTCATCTAGTGAGTCACGATTCTTAAGACTTTGGCCATAGGTTGATCGCATATATATATATCAGAAATGGCATTCTGATTAGTTGAAGGAATCGTAGATATGTCGACAATATGTGATATATGTAGAGTTTCAATCAAGTCCCAAGGATTATAAATCATGCAAAAACGAGTTGAATACATATCATAAGAGGTGCGGAAAAGACTCACAATGATCGGTTGGATGCTCCGAAGATGAACCACACGAACGCACTGCCTTCTCCTCTTCTGTCATGCTCACGGTAAACCCACTGGTTTGGGCTTCAAGATTCGGTCATGGTGGGTTTGTGGACTCCATCTTCATCTTCGAGCTTCAAGCTTCAACAATGGATTCCAAGCTCATGAAATCACTTCCCTATCACCTTGATATGTCTCCATGAGTGTGCTAGCACTTTTATCTTGCAACAAGATTACTTTTTTTTCTCCCTTGAAGTCACAGTTTTGAGGCAGTGAGCAGAAGAAAAAATCGTGAGAGAGAGAAAGGGTTTTGGCTCCAAAACGTGAAGGTTGCAAGAAGAGAGGAGGGAAAAAAAAAATGCGTAAATGTATTTTTTAATTTCCAAAATTAATAAACATATACCATTTTTAATTTTGTAAAAGTCAAAGGTACAAGCCTTTTTCATTTTCACCCATCACTTCTACTTTTACTTTAAGTCACATCACATCACTTTAATAAAGTGACATGTTGTCAAGTCACATCACTCAAAGTGACAATTGATTTGACGCATGATGTGACTAACGATTTGACGCTTGATGTGACTTGCGTGCCGCGCTCGAATTCGAAATGCGAATGCGCTCGCAATCACTCTCGGGCTCGGGTTCGCTAATTCCAAATTAACGAATTTTCCTTCGCGTCGTAATTAAATGATTACGCCTAGCGAAATCATTATTCACGTCGCTAACGAATTAATTCTAAATTAATTCGTTCGCCCGAATTAAAATCCAATTTCAATTCCGCGTCGAAATCTAATTTCGATTAATATATCGAATATATTAATTTTACGATTAATTCCAAATTAATCGTTCTCTCTCTTTAACGATATTTTATCCGAGATAAATATCTCCTTAATTAATCCCAGATTAATTTTCTCTCTCATCGAATTAATCCCAGATTAATTAAAGTGCGAGTCATACGTCATCGGTGAATCTTCAGGAACCGACCCATGAGATCTTCGGATATGTTGGCAGTAAATACGGTCGTCCGACTATCCGAACACGTAAACACCTCGTACTACGTTTATACCGATTTACAAGACAAGGTTGGCTTCTAGCAAAGCGCCATGCCTACCCAATTCTCCAAAATATTCTTACAGGAATATATAGATCTGTATCAAGCGTAGTATACCGTAGTATTGTGTATATCGGCCCAGTATCGGATAGTCACGTGCTAGGGCTGGGGCTGGATAAGTGTCTGCCCCGTCCGAAGCACATGTCGGATGTCTGGTAACTAGTCTCTATAATCAGATATACATGACCTTGTCATAATATCTCGATGGCCGGCCAGCACTTAAGAGCACTAATACCGTATCCGCGTGACATCATCTCCACTATAACTGAAGTGATACTTCCGTCTCGACATCACACCCAATACACTACGACTCTCTGATAACCCAGAAGCGGTGTACGCAGAGCCGGTTAAAGCCCTGTACCACCAAGACCAAAGTCAACCGATTATCGCAAGTATTAGCGATGCAAGTCTCAGGTTAAGACTATACACACCCACCTTGATTTCGGCCTCCCATAGACACATAGTCATAATACCAATGGGATTCCGAGGGGTCTATCCAGAGCGAAGCTGTTTCCCGTACCATCGGTGAAACACAACCTTCTATCGCACTTGCATAAGTATCCAATACTTATATATATGAGAACTATGCCATTGTGCCCTCACAACGCACACAAGTGCAATACTAGCCTATTCCGCATTATCGATGTCCTGTCTCGATAATACTCCGGCTAGGGATATTTAATGATTAATCCTTCGTGGACTGATACTGTCTCATATCATCTCAATCCAGGAACTAATCATATGGACCTCTCTTCATTTATATATCTATGGTGATTAATCACAAATGATGAGAGTGCAATTTCCTTGTCACATAGTTAATTTGCTACAACAACACAATGATTTGTGCAAATAGTGACGCTATGGGTCATATTATCCAACAATCTCCCACTTGGCACATAGCCAGTCACTCGAGTGTCCACACCCGAACTATGTACGGTTCGCTCAAATTGCTGAGAAAAGATTTTCATAAGCGGATTTGCGTAATTATCTCTGACCGATTTATACGATCATCACATCGCCACGATGTATGATCCGAACGAATCAGATGATATAGAAGTATATATCTGGATCGTCGATGAGACCTTTAATTCCTTAGCCTGTGCTGACGCCTAGCTCAGCTGCTAAAAGAACTATATCTAATCTAATTAGATTTATTTCGATCCAAATGGCTTCTATTGCTGCCTCAGCTGCAGCAATAATCCGCATTTGTTGTTATTCGGCAACAGTTATCTTGCTCGGAATATTTCAACTTACTGTCCCGTTATTCAAACTTTATAGTACCGCAGTATTTATCGGTTTGGAAACTTGCAGCAGTGATCCTAGTCACTTCAAGTTCTCCTTCTCCATAGTTTAAGATAGCATCTTTAGTTCTCTAGATACTAACAGATGTTCTTAACATCAATCCAGTGACTGTCACTTGGATTTACCCGATTGTGACTCCATATGCTCGAAGCGTATGAGACACCAATCAAGTACATTTTAAATGTACAATTTCCCAGAGAGTGTTAACAACTCCAAATCTATCCCAGTAGATTTTTATTCCTTGAATAAAGGTTGTTACTCCCCAGAATTCTACGGAGAATTTCTTATGAAAGCCAAGCTTTCACACGATTGCTTATGGGATTTCATTTCCAAGAAATGACATATATCATTATTTTACAGGACATTCATGTCAGTGCACTCCCACTAACCTTTTATATACACAAGAATCATTTCGTTTTGAATTAAATCATACTCCATATGATTACATCAAAACGATAATTCCTAGAACCTATGCTTGCTTCAATCCAAACATGGATCGAATAACCTGCAAACCATGTTTGCTTGTTATGGTACGATAAAACCGACAGGATGTTATAAACATCCTCCGAAAGGTTTCCTTTTCAGGAAAGCGATTTTCCGTTAAGCTGACATATTTCATAAATGAAATACACAGCTTTAGCAAGCATTATCCAAATGATTTACAATGGCAACAGGTTAAAGGTTTCGTCGGAATAAACACAATGTTGATAACTCTACCTTTCTATACAAGCCTAGCTTAGTACGTTGGTATGTTGCCTTCCATGTATGTCTTCCTTGAAGACTTATAAAGTACCAATCAGCACAATGCCTTATGGTACATCAACTAGTATCCAAACTTGTTGATATACATGGAATCCATTTTGGACTCATGACACTTTTCATAATAGGAGTCGATACCTTGTATCACTACCTCATACGTAATCAGTTGGTATACCTTAAAAGATTAACATCTTTATGAGGTTGAGATCAGAAACCCATACCCCAGGTTGTTTTCTGACTCTCTCTGATCTACGCGGTTCTTGTGTACTCGAAGATTAATGGTATAGATTCATCATAGATGAACTATTTGTGTTCCATTAAAGACTTCGTGCCTTGAACAGTATTACTCCGATTTTCATCGAGTATCACTATCCTCCCATTGACCACTGCATATCGGTATTCCTCTCAGGAAAAACCGCATGGTGAGCAACAATCACATTGTTCTCATGTGAGATTTACAAGTACTATACTTATGGTTTCTCTTAGGATAACCTATATTGGCACTTATCCAATTTGGGTCCTAGTTTGGTATCACCCAAACATATGCCTAGCATCCCCAATAGTCAGGAATGAGAAACCCGGTTTCTTTCCCGTTCATATCTAATATGTAATCTGTCAAACAGATTATTATGGAATCTTATACTAAATAAGTTATTGCACTGTTAAAACTTATCCGTTGAAGGAAATGGTAGCTCAGAGCGACTCATGATTAGCCTTATCATGTCTAACATGATTCGGTTAATCCGTTCGGACACACCGTCACTTTGACGTGTTCCGAGAGGAGTCCTCATTTGAAAGAATACTATACTCTTTCAAGTATATAAGAAACTTATTGCTTAAGTATTTTCCATTACGGTCTTACCGTGACGGTATAATACTATAGCCGATCTGTTTGTCTATTTCGTGTCGAAACTCTAAAAGTTTCTGATTTGTGTTCTTCAAAAGAAACACATAACCATAACGTGACGCCACATCCGTTAAGGTCACGAAATATTCATGTTCACATCTAGCCTAGCTAGATATGGGCCCACTAACTTCACCATGAATAGGGCTAACAGATCGGTGGCTCTTACACTATTACCAAGTAAACAGTGTTTTAGGTACTTTACCTAACAAACTAGATTCGTAGACTTTATTTGAATAGTCAAATCAGTCCTAGTACCCACTCTTCAAAAGTGTCGATATACGAGTCTAGTTTAATTGCGTCCTAGACAACAATGCCACAAATAAGTCTCTATTGATCAAATCAATTTGAGCGATTTATTTGTCATTTTATATGTTTGAGATTTTATTTATATTCAAAATATAAATTCTGTTATTTACATCTAATGTATTTATCTCAGTATCATCTTTATATAATAAAACACTTAGTGTTCTATAATATAAGGTTTATCCACAATGGATTAAGCACTGATATAGAGATAATGTTTCTAGTCAAACTAGTTACATTATAACAGTTCCTAATTTAAGTACACACCCGAAGGGTAGTTCCTAAACTTAGGTATCTACGGTCGAAACAGCGACTTTCGTCCCGTTTCCGATTCGCAGAGCAATCTCAGCTTGAAGTCAGTATCCTGCTCAAAGCAGATTCTGAACATCAATACATATATTTTATGTACCACACTTAGTATTTAAAATCTAATTTCAATACTAGCTGTGAACATAACTAAGACAAACATTTTTAAAGTAAGAGTCTTGCCCTTTCTTTAATTCCTTCGTGTCTGCCATATCCAAATGGTAGTCACTTTGGGATATGTCAATTATCCTTTTAAATATTTCAGAAACCTTAGGCCAAGCCTTGGGTTTTTAAAATATCGAAACGATGTGCACCTTGTGCTACATGCCCAATTGCAAACTTTGACTTTATCTTATCTAGAATAGTCAATTAATTCTCCAAGAATTATAAATTGCAATTTTAATACTTCTTAAATCTAAAATTAGATTTATGACAAGTATATTAAATTAAGCATTAAAGTCATCATCACAAAAATCTTCCAAAGATTTATGCTCTACTTATTTGCTTAATTTTGGGCTTAAGGGTATAATAAGTTATTTTATCAAATAAAGTAACCTATTATTTATTCCCAATTTGAAAATTAAATTATTTAAAATATTTTAATCCCAATTATATTTTAAATATCCAACTTTTCAATTTTATCTTGATTACAATAGTCCAACTATTTAATCAACGATTAGTGGTACTATATATATTATAATGATTATAATAGTCAAACTATATAATCAAATATAATCCAAATTAATTAACCTCAATTACATTGATTACTATAATCCAATTATAAAATCAACTGTAAACTGAAATTAATTATTCAAATATATTGATTAATATAATCCAATTATATATAATCAAGTATAATACAGTCCAACTGTTTATTAAAACAACAATTTAAATATTAGTCCAAATAACATTTAATCTAATGACGAAATAATTTAAATGAGCGCGTGTGGCGAGTAATTGAACGAGTATTGCAAATTCAATTATTGCCTCCCACTATTTTTCGTCGAGCCTCTAACCCTCTGTCGAGTACTCGGGAAACCGTGTTTCCTAGTGGGCTAGGATCCCGTTAAATATCACACACATCTTGACTTTGGCCAACAAATTGTATGATAATTAACTAGGTAGATCTCGAAGATCAATTGGATCTCATCCAACTCCTAGATCCAGTAGGTGGACATCCAAGTCCCAAACATATATCTTATATATGCCTATACATCGAATGTATACCCTAACCTTTTTCCTCTGAATCAACTAGGCCTTGGCTTTGGTACAACAAACCTAGTGATCCCAGTCAAGCGCGGACCCATTGACATGGAAGCTTCGTAATCAATGTCAATGGACAAGAAGTGGTCTTGACTTTGGCCAACAAACCACAACTTGGACACGACACCGATATGGAACAAAGCCTCGTGATTAAAACACATCTTCGACGGACAAGGGCTTGACTTTGGCCAACAACCCCTGCCAATCTCGGATCTTGAGTAAGAATCACTCAATGGAAGGAAAATAAACGCTTGATATTTAACGAGGGTTTTTCGCGTGCAAATTGGCTACCAATTTATTATCTTTGTTAAGGTCTCATCATCATACACCCTTAAACATGCATTCTAAACACATAATAAAGCGCATATGTAAAATAATAATGATATGCGGATGTATATTTACATTGATCCTAGATCAAATCTCTCACTTTCTCTCTCCCGCTAGCACTAATATTTCTTCTACCCGTTACACTACACTTCTAAAGAAACCTCATATACATAGAGGGGAATAGGTGAGAAGAGAATACAAAGAAATAGGAGATAAGGCTGGACACGCAGGTCCAATTTAATAAATCAAATTTATTACAATTTCCAAAATCGCCCCACCCGGCTAATATCCATCCGATATACATTCAACATCACAACCATGTATTCATACAAGCATGTTATCAATCAATCAATCAAATTAATGAATCTTGATAATTAGTGATCATCCAATGTTCAAACAAGATTTGATTTGTTCGAGTCATAACGAGTTCAAACTCGTATTGCGAACACGTACTCAAAGTACGATTTCTACGAATTAAATTAAATTACATGATTAAATCCAATTTAATACGTATTTAATTCTAATTCATTATTTAATTCCAATTAAATATTACACTTTTAAAAAAACCTTTACGACTTAAATTCCAAATTTAATCGTTACGGGTCTCAAAGCCCGATTAATATCCAATTATTTAATTTAAAGTCCATGGGCTTTTAATTAATTTCTTGAGGCGTGGACTTTGGTCAACTCGGGTCAAACCCGCAACCAAAGTCCAATCCGGGAGTTACCCCATAAGCCCATAAATTAATTTAGGCCCATTAGGCCCAATTAAACGTTAAAGGTTTATTAGTTGCATTTGGGCCTTTTGGAAGCGGTTTTGGGCCTAATTGGATCCAACCAATTTTGGCCTAAACCAACTTTGTACAAACAAAGTCCAATAACCCAATAACAACTTAAAAAGCCCAAATCCAATTTTAAGGCCCATTTTAATTAAATTACAAATCCAATTTTACATTCAATAAACAAAGTGCATAGCATTATTAATTACCCAAATCAAAGTTTCCAAAACATCAAATTTGTCCAATTAATCATGCTTAACATCAATTAATCATGTCCAACATAATTAAATCAAAATCAAACCCAATTTCATGCTTCAAGTGTCTCGGCCAAAGGGGAAAAATATGCCCAAATCAAATTCAATCCAATTGAACCAAATTAAACATAAATTCAACATCCCCAAATGATTTACTAGTCATCCAATGAACAAAAAATCAAAAAACCAAGACATTAGGGAGCTTGCCAATTCGGCCATCACAAGCAAATTGGGGAAAAATTGTTCCAAACACTTTTCATCAAATTGATCTAATCAATCATCAATTAACAACATTTAAGCATTCTAAATCATCCAATTTCATTAAACATGCTCAAAATAAAGTTTACCCAAATTTGTCATGCCCAAAATTTGGGGAAAAATGGATCCAACCAAATTTCATGAAATTGATTATGCACAACATCAATTCAACCTCATTCAAGCATACTATACTAAACAATTTAATCATTTGATGCTTAAATTGAGTTTACCCAAATTAAAGTTTTGGCCAACATTAAGCAAATTGGGGAAAACAATCCAATTAATTTTCTTCAAATTGATTACATGTAACTCTAATTTATACATATACAAGCATTCTTAAACAAACAATTTGTCAAAATCAAGCTTAAATCAAAAAGCCCCAAATTTGCTCAAGAACCCCAAATTCGTTTTATGCAACCAATAGCTCTGATACCATTGTAGAGTTTCAATCAAGTCCCAAGGATCATAAATCATGCAAAAACGAGTTGAATACATATCATAAGAGGTGCGGAAAAGACTCACAATGATCGGTTGGATGCTCCGAAGATGAACCACGAACGCACTGCCTTCTCCTCTTCTGTCATGCTCACGGTAAACCCACTGGTTTGGGCTTCAAGATTCGGTCATGGTGGGTTTGTGGACTCCATCTTCATCTTCGAGCTTCAAGCTTCAACAATGGATTCCAAGCTCATGAAGTCACTTCCCTATCACCTTGATATGTCTCCATGAGTGTGCTAGCACTTTTATCTTGCAACAAGATAAATTCTTTTCTCCCTGAAGTCACGGTTTGAGTGAGCAGTGAGCAGAAGAAAAAATCGTGAGAGAGAGAAAGGGTTTTGGGCTCCAAAACGTGAAGGTTGGTTGCAAGAGAGAGAGGAGGGAAAAATAAAAATGCGTAAATGTATTTGTTAATTTCCAAAATTAATAAACATATACCATTTTTAATTTTGTAAAAGTCAAAGGTACAAGCCTTTTTCACTTTTCACCCATCACTTCTACTTTTACTTTAAGTCACATCACATCACTTTAATAAAGTGACATGTTGTCTAGTCACATCACTCAAAGTGACAATTGATTTGACGCATGATGTGACTAACGATTTGACACTTGATGTGACTTGCGTGCCGCGCTCGAATTCGAAATGCGAATGCGCTCGCAATCACTCTCGGGCTCGGGTTCGCTAATTCCAAATTAACAAATTTTCCTTCGCGTCGTAATTAAATGATTACGCCTAGCGAAATCATTATTCACGTCGCTAACGAATTAATTCTAAATTAATTCGTTCGCCCGAATTAAAATCCAATTTTAATTCCGCGTCGAAATCTAATTTCGATTAATATATCGAATATATTAATTTTACCGATTAATTCCAAATTAATCGTTCTCTCTCTTAACGATATTTTATCCGAGATAAAATATCTCCGTAATTAATCCCAGATTAATTTTCTCTCTCATCGAATTAATCCCAGATTAATTAAAGTGCGAGTCATACGTCATCGGTGAATCTTCAGGAACCGACCCATGAGATCTCCGGATATGTTGGCAGTAAATACGGTTGTCCGACTATCCGAACACGTAAGCACCTCGTACTACGTTTATACCGATTTACAAGACAAGGTTGGCTTCTAGCAAAGCGCCATGCCTACCCAATTCTCCAGAAATATTCTTACAGGAATATATAGATCTGTATCAAGCGTAGTATACCGTAGTATTGTGTATAGCGGCCCAGTATCGGATAGTCACGTGCTAGGGCTGGGGCTGGATAAGTGTCTGCCCCGTCCGAAGCACATGTCGGATGTCTGGTAACTAGTCTCTATAATTGGATATACATGACCTTGTCATAATATCTCGATGGCCGGCCAGCACTTAAGAGCACTAATACCGTATCCCGCGTGACATCATCTCCACTATAACTGAAGTGATACTTCCGTCTCGACATCACACCCAATACACTACGACTCTCTGATAAAGCCAGAAGCGGTGTACGCAGAGCCGGTTAAAGCCCTGTACCACCAAGACCAAAGTCTACCGATTATCGCAAGTATTAGCGATGCAAGTCTCAGGTTAAGACTATACACACCCACCTTGATTTCGGCCTCCCATAGACACATAGTCATAATACCAATGGGATTCCGAGGGGTCTATCCAGAGCGAAGCTGTTTCCCGTACCATCGGTGAAACACAACCTTCTATCGCACTTGCATAAGTATCCAATACTTATATATATGAGAACTATGCCGTTGTGCCCTCACAACGCACACAAGTGCAATACTAGCCTATTCCGCATTATCGATGTCCTGTCTCGATAATACTCCGGCTAGGGATATTTAATGATTAATCATTCGTGGACTGATACTGTCTCATATCATCTCAATCCAGGAACTAATCATATGGACCTCTCTTCATTTATATATCTATGGTGATTTAATCACAAATGATGAGAGTGTAATTTCCTTGTCACATAGTTAATTTGCTACAACAACACAATGATTTGTGCAAATAGTGACGATATGGGTCATATTATCCAACAATATACGCATTGGAAACTTGATGGTGCAATCTATGTTTTCTAAGCACAACTCGAATAGCCAACAACAGGGGGATTGTTAAACATATGTGATGACCTCGGCTTGTATAGTTCAGAATGGTCATTCGTGTTCTTCGCAAATTCAGAGGTGGCCGAATTGCGTACATATGAGTTAGGCGTATTGTTGGATAATTATGACCCATAGCATCACTATTTTGTAAAGAACATGGTGTTATTGTACAAAATTAACTATGTGACAAAGGAAATTACTCTTTTATCATTTGTAATTGGATTACCTGGATATATAAATGATAAAAGTCCATATGATTAGTACCATATTAATAAGATATGAGACAATATTAATCCACATAAGGTTTAATCATTAAATATCCCTAGTCGTAGTATTATCGAGACTAGACATCGATAATGCGAAATAGGCTAGTATTACACTTGTGCGCGTTATAGAAGCTTAACAGCATAGTTCTCATATGTTTGGGTATTGGATACTCATGCAAGTGTGATATGAGGTTCTGTTTGCCGATGGTACGGGACAGCTTCACTCTGGATAGCCCCCTCAGAATCCCATTGGTAGTATGACTATGTGTCTATGGGAATCCAAATCAGGGTAGGTGTATATGGTCTTAACCTGAGACTTGCATCGCTAATACTTGCGACAATCATTATACTTTGGTTTTGGTCGTCCGGGGCTTTAACAGGTTCTGTGTACGCCTCTTCTGGGTATACTGAGAATCATAGTGTATTGGGTGTACTATCAATATGGAAGTTTCACTTCAGTCATATGGAGATGATGATCACGTATGGATACAGAACTGGTACTCTATAGTGCTATAGCCATCGGGAAAGTATGACTAGGTCATGACTTTCCGATCATAAAGAGACTAGTTGCTAGTGATCCGATATATACTTCGTACGGGACAGACACAACTCCAGCCCCAGACATAGCATGTGACATTCGATACTGGATCGTAATACGCAATACTATGTATACTACGCCTGATATAGATTATGTATTCCTTAAAAGAATATTTCTGGATAATTGGGTAGGCACGGTGCTTTGATAGAAGCCAACCATTTCTTGTAAATCGATAAGAACGTGGTACCAGGTACGCACTTATTCGGATAGTCTGATGACCGTATTTACTGCCAACATATCCAGGGATCTCTTGGGTCGCCGCCCAAAGATTCACCGATGACTTTTGACTTGAAAAGAATTAATCTGAGATTAATTAAGAGAGAGAGAAAATTAATCTGGGATTAATTGCGGCAAGAATTTATCTGGGATAAAATTCGGATAGAAGAGAGAGAACGCGATTAATTTGGAATTAATCGGCGAAGTAAATTTAATAGTTAAATTGGATTTTACTATTTAATTTATTTTATTGGGCTAAAATAATATATTGGATATATTAATTGAAATTAGATTTCAATGAGGAATTAAATTGGATTTTAATTCTAGCGAACGAAGAATTAATTCGCAAGCGACTTTCGTAATAATTTTACTAGGCATTATTATTTATTTAAATTAGATTTAATTAAGTCGCAACAAAATTTTTTTTTATTTGAAATTAAACGAACCCGGGCCCGAGCGAAGTTGCGTGTTGAGTTAGCCGACTTAAATTTGGAATTTAAAAGTGGTTGGACCCACTTCACTTACATCATTTGTTTGACTAATGATGGAAGTGGTTAGGCTTGATTTTGGATTTGATTTGTTGGTTGAGTAAACCTTAGTTTACTTATAAAACACTCAAACCAATTCAACAAACAAACTTAGTATAAATTAACTTGTTGACTTTAGAAGTGTAATAAGGTTACTATTCAAAGCAACCATTTTTCTCTTCTTTCTCATTGAGGCCGTGAGCTTCATCTCTCTCCCATGGAGTTTTGTTGCAAAATTCTTGTAAGCTAGCACTTTAAGGAGTCAAAGGCAGCTGATAGGGAGACTCACCCATGACTTTGGAACAACAAAGAGGGCTTGGAGCTTCCATCATCCATAAAACGTTTTGAACTTCTACCAATCTTTTTAAGTAATTTCCGCAACTTACTTTAGATTATTCACACACAAATCATTCCTTAGAGATCCTTGGCATGTTTAGGACACTAACAATGGTATCAGAGCGAGATCTAAGCATGATTTGGAATCTGGGGTTTGTAAACTTAAATTTGGGATTTTATGCTTGGAGCTTGATTTTGCCTAAATTGATGAGTTGGTTGTGTTTATATGATGTTGAAATGGATTTGTGCATTTTTGAAATTGAGAAAAAAATTGATTAGATAAAGAATCCCCAATTTCTCATCATGGCCGAAAATTACCCTAGGATAGCTCATGATTAATTTTTGAATTAGACAATTGGATATGTTGATTCACATGAAATTGAATGTTAATTGTTGATTTAATTTGATTGAAATCAAAATTGGATGTTAATTTCAGGTATTGCCGTGAGTGTGAAGCATGTTAAAATGAGTTGTTTTGCTTTAATTTGTGTTGGACATGAATTGGAATTAATGAGCATGATTAATTGGATTAATTAGTGTTTTGGAAACATCAGATTAATTAATTAATTGTGTTAATTACACTCTAATGGATTAATATGTAATTTGGAATGATATATTAATCTAATTTGTTGTATTTGGGCTAATGGGCTTGGTTGGGCCAAATTTTGGTCTTTGATCATATTTGGGCCTAAACCATTTCCATAAAGTCCAAAATATGACATTGGGATTTAATAATTTAATTGGGCCTAATGGGCCTAAATTGATTTTATGACATATGGTGATTCCTAACTTGGGCCTTGGCATCTTGGTTTTGATCCATAATGGCCAAAGCCCATGCCTAAAGAATTAATTGAAAGCCCATTGGAATTTAATTGAATAATATTGGATGCTAATTGGGCCTTTGAGACCCAATTGGATTGGATTTGGAATCCAAGTCTAAAAGGCACTATTAAAAGTGTAATTATTTAATTTGGAATTAAATATGAATTATTATTTGATACAATTTAAATTGGATTTAAAATTGTAGTTCGATATAATTCAAGAATACTTACTTTGAGTATTTATTCTTAAACGAGTTTGACTCGCGCAAATCAAATCGTTGTTGGAACATTGGTGGTCATTAATTAAAGATTAATTAATTAGATTAGATTGATTGATAACATGATTTGTGTGAATACTTGGATGTATTGTATGAATAATGTATATCAGATGGATATTAGAATTATGGGGGCAATTTTGGAAATTATCGTAATAAATTTAGAATTTATTAAATTGGACCTGCGTGTCCAGCCTATTATCTCTATTCTCTTTGTATTTCTCTTCTCACCAATTCCCCTCAATGTAAATAAGGTTTCTTTTAGTGTTATGTAATTGGGTAGATGTAAGAATAGTGCTAGCGGGAGAGAAGAAAATGGAGAGATTTGTTCTAGGAACAAAATGCATTGTATATACATCCACATATCATTATTATTTATTTTGTGCCTTATTATGCTTTTAGAATGCATGCTTAAGGGTGTATGATGAGACTTAATCAAAAATAATAAATTGGTTGCCAATTTACGCGAAAAACCCTCACTCAAATATTAAGTGTTTTTCCTTCCATTGAGTTGTTCTCTCTCAAGATCCAAGATTAGCATTGGTTTGTTGGCCAAAGTCAAGACCTTTGTCCATTGCGGACGTGTTTGAACCACATAAGCTTTGTTCCATATCGTATGTCTTGGGCGGTTGTGACTTGTTGGCCAAAGTCAATGTCACTTCTAGTTCATCGACTTCGATTACGAAGCTTTCCCACTGTCAATGGGTCACGCTTAACTGGAATCATTAAGTTTGTTGAGCCAAAGCCAAGGCTTAGTTGATTCAGAGGAACCAGGTTGATAAGGCCCAGGATGCAGCCGCCCAAGATGCAGCCAATGATGGACGAACCGCCACAGTACAAGTTTTAGAAGGTCCAATCACGAGGTCTCAAGCTAAGAAGATCCAGGAAGCTATGTATGGATTCATACAGAAGATGGTATCTGACTATTCCCGTACTTCTACTTCATTGAGTATGGGCTTGACGCTGGACGAACCCAAGATGGTGAATCTTATCCAGGCCGTGGAGCAACGAGTTACTTAGGCCTATTATAGTTATTTGGCATTTTTTATTCTTTTATTTAGGGCTTGACTTTTGTTTTATTTCGGCCCGTTATTTACGTTTGACTATTTTCTTTAGATTATTATTTTATGTTTGGGAATTAGGTTAAGCGTGCAAGGGTTTGCACTTAGGGATAACTTAGCTTAGTTTTAGGATACAAGCCTGTTGGTGTGTGGGTAGTTTCGTTTTATCCTTGTGGGTTAGGGTTTTGGTTGCAGACGCCTTATAAAAGGCTAACTCTTTAGTTATGTTTTACAACTCTCTTTTCAATAAAATATTTTATCAATTCGTGAGCATTAAGATCCTCAATTTATTCTCATTGGTTTAGGCTTATCAAAGGACTGTTAACCCTTTGTGGCGCCCCTATTAGCACTCTAGGTTTCTGTTGCTTGTTCTTCAGAGGTTTAGAGTTTTTATCCGAACTGTCTTGGTATTTCTTGGGAACGATTTCAATCTTGTGTGGGTTTGTGTGGCTCCACTCCAGGTAGGTTCTCATCACAAGTTAGGAAATATATTGGATATATTTACATATATTGGATATTTGTTTAGGACATGGAGGTCCACCCACTGGATCTAGGAATTAGACATGATCCAATTGATCTTAGAGATCTACCTAGTTAAGTTTCATACAGCTTGTTGGCCAAAGTCAAGGTTGTGTTATTTAATGGGATCCTAGCCCACTAGGAAACTAGGTTTCCCGAGTACTCCATAGAGGGTTAGAGGCTCACCGAAAAATAGTGGGAGGCAAGTATTAAATTTACAATTTCGTTTAGATACTTGCCAATACGCGCTCATTTTATTTTTCGTCAATAAAAATTTATATATATTAGTTGGACTAATATTCAATTGTTGTTTTAAATGAACAGTTGGACTGTATTCAAACTACTTCATTTGTAGTTGGTTATATAGTTGGACTATAGTAATCAATACATTTGAAAGTAACCAATCAAATTGTAGTTAATTACATAGTTAGACTATAGTAATCATTACATTAGATTGTACCCGAAATCGTTGATTGGATAATTGGACTATAGCAATCAAGATGACTTGAAAGATTAGCGTCAAAGGACACAATCCTGGGTGAAAATGTCTTTAACGGCGTAAATTTTCAGATTGGGAAATGAATCTCAGGATAGTCTTGGGAATTGAGAAGTTACTCTATTTGATAGAAATACCTGTCGGGCCTGAGCCCGGAGTTGAGCAAATAGTAGAGCATGAGCTTAGGAAGATTTATCGTGATGATAACTTTAGTGCTCAATCCGTTATGCTTGTTGCAATGACTCTTTAATTTATGTTAGACAATTATGACCCATAGCGTCACTATTTGTAAAAGACATTATGGTTTTTGTACAAATTAATTATGTAGCAATGAAATTGCATTTTATCATTTTGTAATTTGATTACTTGAATATATAAATGATAAAAGTCCTTATGATTAGTTCCGGATTATAAGATATGAGACAATATCAATCTATAAAGGTTTAATCATTAAATATCCCTAGTCGTAGTATTATCGAGACTGGACATCGATAATGCGGAATAGACTAGTATTGCACTTGTGCGTGATATGGAAGCGTAACAGCATAGTTCTCATATATTTAAGTATTGGATACTTATGCAAGTGTGATAGGAGGTTGTGTTTACCGATGGTACGGAAACAGCTTCGCTTTGGATAGACCCCGCGGAATCCTATTGGTAGTATGACTATGTGTCTATGGGAATCCGCATCAGGGTAGGTGTATTTGGTTTTAACTTGAGACTTGCATCGCCAGTACTTGTGACAATCAATACGCTTTGGTTTTGGTCGTCCAAGACTTTAACAGGATCTGTGTACGCCTCTTCTGGGTTTATTGAGAATCATAGTGTATTGGGTGTGATGTCAAAATGGAAGTATCACTTCAGTCATATGAAGATGATGATCAGGCAGGGATACAAAACTGGTACTCTAAATTGGTTGCAACCATCGGGATAATATGACTTGGTCATGATTATTCGATTAAAGAGACTAGTTGCTTGATATCCGATATATGCTTCGTATGTGGCAGACACTATTCCAGCCCCAGGCCTTGCATGTGACATCCGATACTGGATCGCAATACGCACTACTACGTATACTACTCCTGATATAGATTATATATTCCATTAAGAATATTTCTGGAGAATTGGGTAGACACGGTGCTTTGCTAGAAGCCAACCATGTCTCGTAAATCGGTAAAAACGTAGTACAAGGTATGTACGTGTTCGGATAGTCCGATGACCAGATTTACTACCAACATATCCAGGGATCTCTTGGGTCGCTTCCCGAAGATTCACCGATGATGTATGATTCGAACATAATTAATCTTGGATTAATTACGGAGAGATTTTATCTAGGATAAAATACTATTTGAAGAGAGAGAACGATTAATTCGGAATTAATCGATAAAATAATATATTCGATATATTAATCGAAATTAGATTTCGACGCGGAATTAAAATTAGATTTTAATTCGGGAAAACGAGTTAGTTTAGAATTAGTTCGTAAACGACGTGAATAATAAAATTGATTTAATTACGTCGCAACGAAAAATTCGTTAATTGGAATTAACGAACCCGAGCCCGGGATGTGTTTGCGAGGCCACTCCGATTTTGAATCAAGTGCGACCACAAGTCATATCGCTCGTCACATCACATGTCACTTAAGTGATGGATGTCAAGTCATCTTTTTGGTGAAAGACAACTAGTCACTATTCATGATAGTGGTTGTTGAGAGCATTGAATGTCATTTTTGGCTCCAAAATTGGTTTTGACTTGTTGAAAGACATATACACAACTTTGGTAACACATTTTGGTATTATGTTTTTGAGAACAAAAATCAAACAAAAGAAAACTATCTCTCTCTCTCTCCCATTGCTCAAAAACCGTGAGCTCCATTGAAGGAAAGAAAAATTGTTTTTCTTTCAATCTTGCTAGCACAATCAAGGAATCATCACTAGGTGATTGGGAAACTAATCTAAGAGCTTGGAATCCTTTCAACAAAGGTGATTGGAGCTTGTTCATCATCAATAAAGGACCACATTGGCCGAATAGATCAAAGATTCTTTGGTGTTCATCTTCTTCAAAATCCATTCAATGTAAGTGTGATTCCGCCTCACTTCTTTGAGTATTCATTCTTTTCATTGTTCAAATATGATCTTGGGACCACATTAGAAACCAACAATGGTATCAGTGAGCCTAATTTGAGCATGAAAATGATTAGGGTTCATAACATGAAATTTGGGTAAAATTGATTTGAGCATGATTTGATAGAATTGTTTGATTGAGTCTCCTTGAATGATGATAACATAGTGTTGTGCATGATCAATTTCATGAAAAATGAATTGTATTAATTTTCCCCAATTAGCTTCTGTTGGCCGAATGTATATGTCCTAATAAAGTCATGGTATTTTTTGTTCTTTTGATCATTGGATGAGTTTAAAGACTTGGGATAATGTTGATTTGTAATTCAATCAGATTGAAAACGAAATCGAAATAAAAACCCTAGAATGTCGTGAGCTTGATAGCATGAAATGAGATGATTTTTGAATCAATTATGTTGGACATGTGTTGATGATGAAAAGCATGATTAATGGATTAGATTAGTATTTTGGAAATGTTAATTTAAAAGATTAATCATGGCTAAACACTTTGATTTATTAAATTATAAATTTTGGAAAATTAGAGTTTAATAAATTGGGCTTGATTTTGAATTTGGCTTATAATTGTTGTATTTTGGCCTAATGGGCTTGGTTGGGCCAAATAGGTTTGGGCCAAATGGATTGTATCCAAATTGGGCCTAAACCATTCCATTAAGTCCAAATATAACAAATGGGCTTTAAAAGTTTAATTGGGCTAATGGACTGAAATTGGTTTCTTGGCAAATAAGGGTGATTCCTTAATTGGGCTTTGGTATTTGGGTTTGACCCATATTGACCAAAGTCCACGCCTTATGAAATCAATTGAAAGCTCATTGGACTTTAATTAAACAACATTGGATGTTAATTGGGCTTTGAGACCCGTTTAGATTAGATTTGGAATCTAAGTCGTTAAAGCACATTAAAAAGTGTAGATATTTAATTTGGAATTAAATTAATGAATTAGTATTGAATACGAATTAAATTAGATTTAATGAGTAGTTCGATATAATTCAAGAATTCGTACTTCGAGTACTTATTCTCAAACGAGTTGGACTCACGCAAATCAAATCGTTGTTTGAACATTGGATGATCACTTAATTCAAAGATTAATTAATTGGATCAGATTGATTGAATAATATGCTATGAATGAATACATGGATGTGTTGAATGAATAATGTATATCGGATGGATATTAGAAGGGAAAGGGCAATTTTGAAAATTATTGTAAATTTATAATTTATTAAATTGGACCTGCGTGTCCAGCTTTATCTCTCTTGATTCTTTGTATTCTCTTCTCACCTAATTCCCCTCAATGTTAATGAGGTTTCTATTATTGTATTATGTAATTGGGTAGAAATAAGAATAGTGCTAGCCAGGGAGAGGAAAGTGAGTGATTTGTTCTAGGAACAATCCGTGAGATATACATCCGCATATCGTTTTTAATTTACTTTCGCGCCTTATTATGCTTTTAGAATGCATGCTTAAGGGTGTATGATGAGACCTAACAAAGATAATAAATTGGTTGCCAATTTACGCGAAAAACCCTCAATAAAATATTGGTGTATGATGAGACCTAACAAAGATAATAAATTGGTTGCCAATTTACGCGAAAAACCCTCAATAAAATATTAAGCGTTTTCCTTCCATTGAGTGATTCTTACTCAAGATCCAAGATTGGCACTGGTTTGTTGGCCAAAGTCAAGACCTTTGTCCATCGCGGATGTGTTTGAATCATGAAAGCTTTGTTGCATATCGGTGTCTTGTCCAAGTTGTGATTTGTTGGCCAAAGTCAAGATCACTTCTTGTCCATCGACATCGATTATGAAGCTTTCCAAAGTCAATGGGTTCCGCTTAACTGGAATCATTAAGCTTGTTGTGCCAAAGCCAAGGCTTAGTTGATTCAGAGGAAAAAGGTTAGGAAAATATATTGTATATATTGGCATATATATTTTATATATGTTTCGGACTTGGAGGTCCACCTACCGGATCTAGGAATTGGATGAGATCCAATTGTTCTTAGAGATCTACCTAGTTAAATATCATACAGCTTGTTGGCCAAAGTCAAGGTTGTGTTTTATTTACCGGGATCCTAGCCCACTAGGATACTAGGTTTCCCGAGTACTCAACAGAAGGTTAGAGGCTCGCCGAAAAATAGTGGGAGGCTAGTATTGAATTTGCATTTTCATTCAAATACTTAGCTTTACGCGCTTTCAAAATTATTTCGTCAATTATTTTATTAGTTGGACTAATATATTATTATTTTTCTTGTAACAGTTAGACTGTACCCATACATCGTTAATCGAATAGTTGGATTGTTGTGGTTAAGATGACAGGAAAGTTGAGCATTAGGGAAATTGTCATGGGCGACAACGTCTTTAATGGCACAAACTTTCAGGACTGGGATATGAATCTCAGAATTGTTCTGGGATCCAAGAAGTTACTCTATACTTTAGAGTGACCTATTGGGCCTAAGCCCCGACCTGATCAGTTTCTTGAGCTAGAGCTTTGGAAGACTCATAGCGATGATAATACGACTGCTTAACCGGTAATGCTTGCCGCTATGACTCCGCAATTCCATCGTCAAAACAAGGGGTTGGATCCCTATGAGATGATTGCGAAGTTGCACGATCTCCACCGATCTAACCTTAGATCGCAAAGATACGAGTTGCAGAAGAAGCTCTTCCGTGCTCGCATGTCAGAGGGTACGTCTATTGAGCACAATGTCTCATAGATGATTGCTGACATTGAGCAGCTCAGACAGATGGGCATAGTCTTCGAGGTTGAGACTTCCGTGGATTTGATCCTACAGTCTCTCACTGACACTTGGAGTGGGTTCATCATGAACTACAAAATGTTGAACCAATACCAGAATCTTGGAGAGTTGATGTCCACTCTGCGTGAGGCAGAAAATGAGCTCCTTAAGGGCAAGAAGCGCGATGCGCACTATGCTTCAACATCTCAGACTCCAAGGGCTTGGCCCAAGGCGACTTGATGTGTTAAAAAGAAGAAGCATAAGAAGAAGGGCAAGGCCAAATCATCAAAGGGTTCTGGGAAACCCAAGGACAAATCCCAAGATGTATGCTTGCAGTGCGGGAAGCGGGGTCACTGAAAGCGTGACTGCCGCGAGTACAAGGCACACATGAAGGAAATTAAAGCTGGCAAGGCACCGGCTTCAGGTATGTTTGTTATATAAATAAACATGTCTACTTCTAGTTTTAAAAATTGGATTTTTGATTCTGGTTGTGGTACTCACATATATACTGATGTGCGGGATCTGCAGATTAGCAGGACGCTAGCCTCATGAGAGATTGACCTCCGCGTTGGAAATGGGACACGAGTTTCCATTTTGGCTGTGGGCACTTATGTTTTGGAACTGCCATCGGGGCATGTACTTGAACTTATAAACTGTTATTTTGTACCTAGTTTGACTAGGAATATAATTTCTGTATCTATGTTAACCCAATGCGGGTATACTTTTGTATTTAGAAACACTGGGTGTTTTATGTATAAAAATGATATAGAAATTTGCACAGCTGATGCAAAAATTGGTCTTTATATTTTGAATATAAATCAATCTCAAACATATAATGTAACAAACAAAAGGCTTAAAATAAGTAACAAAGAAGAAACTTATTGTGGGACACAGAAAATGGACGACGCATGATGTCCTAGGCTTGCGGCCTAGTCGGGAGTCCGGAGTAGCCACGGGGGACTAAACCGGAGAATAATGGGGTCGCCACCCGGTGTGAACCGGGAAAATGAGATTTAAGGTCGCACTCACCCCTCGTAAGGGAAGACCTCAAACCGTTGGGTTCGGAATGGTCCCTTACTTATGTCACTTGTAATGAAAGGATTTGTGTAATAATTTAATCAAGCTTAAGTAACACTTATTTCCAAGAGTATCATGCTTCTAAATTCACATGCACAAAAATAAAACTTACACCTAAATTTACATATATTTCACATCTAAGATTGCATGCTTGAAAGTACATCAAAGTGGAAACGAACATACAACTTCATTGGCATATTGTATTCATGGAAACACAAGCATACACTAACCACACAAGCACACATACATAAAGGCGAACATTTGATTTCATAGACATATCATAAACAAATAGCCATTACATGTCAATGCACAAATAAAAGAGTCAAATAAGTACATAATGCAAAAAGACACTTAAGGATGCAATTAGGCATTAAAGTGAGCATGCTATGACGTGGTGCAAAAGAAGATAACTAATATGGACACATGTGAGCACTTTTCCAAGTGGTACGTGGAATTGTATCCCAAGTACAGACCGCACTACCGTATATTCGGAATCGGCTACGGAATTTATGTCTGGGTTTCCATCCGATATACCACAAGAAATGATACTCAAATGCTATCATAACATGGATATATGAATTGTAATACGTTAAGCCAAGACAAGGATAGATGATGCAATCAATAGATGAAAGACACGGCAAATATCGTGGTAAAGGTAGCCTTTTAGGCTTTTCTTCCCCCAAATGGAGAACCTTTTAATCTAACACAATAAGCCCATGCGCCTTTCGTTACAATGCGTACAAAGATAAAGATAACTATATGAAATTTCGTATACCCGATTGAATACATCTTACATTCAACCGAGTATATATCAACCGACGCGGCAAAACATCGTGGTAAAGGATTTTAACCCCTCAAAATAGGGGACCTTTAATCCGACTTACTAAGCCCATGCGCTCGATCGCATCATGCATACAAAAATAAAGACAATAATATCAAACTTAGTATGCCCGATTGAACATATCTTACATCCAACCGAACACACATCAACCGGCGCGACAAAGCATCGTGGTAAAGGATTTTAACCCCTCCAAATAGGGGACCTTTAATCCGACTTACTAAGCTCATGCGCTCGATCGCATCATGCATACAAAAATAAAGAAAATCATATCAAACTTAGTATGCCCGATTGAACATATCTTACATCCAACCGAACACACATCAACCGACGCGGCAAAACATCATGGTAAAAGGATTTTAACCCATCCAAATAGGGGACCTTTAATCCGACTTACTAAGCCCATGCAATCGATCGCATCATGCATACAAAAATAAAGACATTCATATCAAACTTAGTATGCCCGATTGAACATATCTTACATCCAACCGAACACACATCAACCGGCGCGGCAAAGCATCGTGGTAAAGGATTTTAACCCCTCCAAATAGGGGACCTTTAATCTGACTTACTAAGCCCATGCGCTCTATCGCATAATAACATAAATAAATAACATGCGGAAATTAAAGACGGAATAATAAAGTGCGAATAATCAAAATAACATAAAGCGAAATATGCGTCGTTTACTCAAGTGGTACGAGGAGTTGTATCCCAAGTACAGACCACACTACCGTCCATTCGGAATCGGCTACAGAATTTACGTCTGGGTTTCCATCCTATATACCACGAGAGACGACGTATTTGCCGTTTTAATCAATGGCCACAACACACATCACATGCAAACATATTCAATAAATAATTAAAACACAATTAAAAGAATCAATCAAAAATCAAATAAAAAAAGCAAGTGTGAAAGGTACCCTCAGATCTAACCTTTTAAGTCGTCTTCCGGACTCGCGTTTACAACCGTCGGAAGGGCTATCACTCCGCAACTTTTCCGGTTCACTTGTTTAACGTCTTAACTCGCCGTTTCACCATTTTGGTCGCCGTTTTAACTCCGTTTGCTGCTGTTTTTTGATGTATTTTTAGGTCACTGTTTTGGTACATCAGGGGACTGTTTTGGCTCGATTTTGGGGACTGTTTTATGCATTTTGATGCAGTTTTGGACTATTTTTACGTGGGTTTGGAGGGTTATTCTTCACGGTTTTAGGGCAGTTTGTGGGACTATTTTCAGTGGGTTCTATGGCAGTTTGGGGCTCGGTTTTGGGACCAAGGGATGTGTTGTGCTTACATGTTAGGGCAGTAAGTGTGTGTGTGGATGATGGCTTGTGGCGAGAGTGAAGGGTTTCTACGTGTGCATGAGCTGGTTCACGTGGCTAGGGTTCCATGCATGGTGTGTAGGGGTGTGCGGCTCACGGTTTGTTTCAGGCAGTGATGGGTTGGTCTCGGCAGTGCAGTGCGCGCCATTAAGGGTGGTGTGCTCGGCAGTTCAGGTCTCGACAATGGACTGTTGGTGATGATTCAAGGTTCAGGGGTGTTGGCGAAGGGCTATGTGCATGGAGCAGGCATGGGCTGATCAGGTTTTGTGAAGTTGGTCAATAATGGTGGCTTAGGGGGCTGCTCGGTGGAAGTTATTTGAGGGAATATGGCTTATGTTGAAGGCAGTGTAGATGAGGCAGTGGATCTTAGGGTTGCTCGGTTGATACGTGGATGTTAAGGGGCTGTGAGTGGCGTGGTGAGATGATGCGTGGATGATTGTTGATGAGGCTCGATGAAGGGTGTGTAGCCGAGAGTCAGTATGGGTGCTGGTCGTTTAAGTGAAGGGCTGCTAGAGTTTTTGGTCACTGCCGTCAATGGTGAATGATCATGAAGGTGCTAATGCATGGTGGTAGTGAGCCATGGACGTGGCTGGACGGTTTTCAACGTGGGCATTTTGTTTGTTATAAGGGCTGATGAGGGTGGTTGTTGATTAGGGTTTATTTTTCTTCCTTTCTTTTTGTTGTGCCGTGTAAAATGAATTCGAGAGGAGAGCCCTTAGGGTTGGGAAAGTGTTGTTTATATAGAGAATGCCTAGGGTTTCTCCTTGTCTCACAAGGAAGGGATTTGATTTGGTGTCTAAGAAGGAAAACAATGGATTGAGGGGGGATAAATTTGGTTCAAATTAGGAAGTCAATATCTTTAATTGGTTATGAGTGATTTAATTAGGCATAATATTTGTTGATTTATTTTAATTAGGCATGCAATTTCTTTAATTTAGTATATGATTTTGTTTAGTTAGGAATTTAATATATTTGATTAGTTTATATTAGGCATATACTTATTTTATGTTCGGTAAATATTTTATTTTTTATTTATTAATTTAATTAATATTTTATTTAGTTAATGTTTTAATTTAATTAATAATTATTTAATTTGGGGTGTGTATTAAAGGCTTTGGGGCGTGTGGGCCTTGTTTAGGTGGGTGGGCTTGACTAAGTGTTTTGATGTATTTTATTTTGGAAGTGAATTATTTAATTTTGGTATTTTATTTTAATTTAGTTATTAAACTTTCAATTTTAAATTAATTAATTGGTTTCGTTTTAACTTTAATTTAATTTCAATTGGTTTTAATTAAAATTTGTGACATGTGTTTTAAATGTTTTAATTATTTTTAATTTATGACATGTGTTTTAACACGGAGGTTCAACAAGCGAACCCGAAGCTAATCCAGTGAATAAGAACTAACAAAATGCCGATTCCCTTCCGACGATCGTTTCCCGCAACTTCCTCGACTAAAAAGTAGCGCCTCCAACTGAGACTCATCATCGGGTTTCACATGCAAAAATACAATGCCTACAGTCGCCCCCACTTTGATGGGACTTGTGCAGTGTGTGACAGTGACAATCCTATCAAAGTACATGCAATGCATTTTCATTTACCTGGGTCGCCAGCTGTCTCCTGGTTTGCCTGCTGTGGACCTCGATCCTGGGACGCGTCCCCAAAACTGCTGACGATGTGGGCCTCGCCCTCATGCTGATATGGGCTTCGCCCCCCCAAGCTGATATGGTGTGGAGCCTCGCTCCCAAGCCGATATGGGCCTCTCCCCCAAGCTGAAATGATGTGGGGCCTCGCCCCCAAGCTGGCATGGGCCTCGCCCTAAGATTCATTCCTGGATTCATTCCAAAATTCTGACAGTGCGGGCTAGGATTCACTCTAAAAAAAACTGATGATGTGGGCCTCGGCCTTAGGATTCATTCCTAGATTCATTCTTAAACTCTGATGGTGTGGGCCCCGACCATAGGATTCATTCCAAAATTCTGACAATGTGGGCCTCGGCCCTGGGATTCATTCCCGGATTCCTTCCAAAATTCTGCTGACGTGGGCCTCAACCCTGGGATCCATTCCCGGATTCATTCCAAATTCTAAGAGATTCATTCCTTGGATTCGTTCCAAATTCTGAGAGATTCGTTCCAAATTCTGGGAGATTCATTCCCCGGATTCGTTCCAAATTCTGATAGATTCATTCCCTGGATTCATTCCAAATTCTAAAAGATTCATTCCAAAATCTTGAGAGATTCATTCTCTGGATTCGTTCCAAAATTCTGAGAGATTCATTCCCCAGATTCATTCCAAATTCTAAGAGATTCATTCCTTGGATTCATTCCAAATTCTTGAGAGATTCATTCACTGGATTCGTTCCAAAATTCTGAGAGAATCATTCCCCGGATTCCTTCCAAACTCTGAGAGATTCATTCCCTGAATTCATTCCAAATTCTAAGAGATTCATTCCTTGGATTCATTCCAAATTCTTGAGAGATTCATTCCCTGGATTCGTTCTAAAATTCTGAGAGATTCATTCCCCGGATTCCTTCCAAACTCTGAGAGATTCATTCCCTGGATTCATTCCAAATCTGAGAGATTCATTCCCTGGATTCGCTCCAAATTCTGAGAGATTCATTCCTAGATTCGTTCCAAATTCTGAGAGATTCATTCCCTGGATTCATTCCAAAATTCTGAGAGATTCATTCCCTGGATTCGTTCCTGAAACTGTACTGTTGCTGTTTCTGACTAGCTTGCCTTTGTTGCTTCCTCTCTTTCTTTCTTCGAAACCTGTTAATATAAAACAAAACAAACACAAAAAGGATGCAAAATATGTTACGTGTATGCATGTATGCATGAGTTTCCTATCCCGTTGGGTTAAGTCTTCGGTCAATTCCCTTAGTGACAGCTCGGTCTTCTCTTCCTTAGGCAAAGTAGTGCTTCAATCTGTCTACACTAATTGGTTCTGTGAACTCATTTCTTTTCCAAGTCTAATAGTCTCACTGTTTTCATTTCCCAATTTCTGAACGGCCAACTTATCTTTTCTGCTTGCTTCTTCTTAGGATTTCCTACGTTCTGAGTATCATAGTACCAAGATTGAATGCTTTTGTCGCATGCACTCATGTTGCAAGTTGAGAAGTGGAGATTCAGGCAAGTAAGTGAAATGAACTTCTTTATTATTGTTGAGAAAAGGTTCGAACAAGCAAGCAAAATCAATGTCTTTATTAAAAATGCAAGATAAACTTGGAGAAACAGCAGTGCCTTCTTCCTCAGCCTCTGGTTCTTCATTGTTATTATCATTTATCCCCATGTGAGAAGCTTGATGGTTGAGGGTTTGGAGGACAAAGGTTTCAGGCAAGCCAAAGTTGATCATGGTGGTGGGACGAAGTGGTAATTTGGTATAAGATTCATGTGTGTGTTGGGTTACTCTCTTTCTGGGTCAGGTATTTTGTGGGTGTCAATCAGGTCTTGGATCTCATGCCTAAGGCGGGGGCAGTTGTCAGTTTCGTGACCCTTTTGCTGGTGAAAATAACAGAATAAGTTCAAGTCAAGGTAGTGCGGCACAGGGCTGGGGAGTGGTTTAGGTTACAAGGGTTTCAGGAGCCCTTGCATCTTCAATTTCTCAAACACCTTTGATAGAGGTCTACCCAAGTTGGAGAAATGTCTGTTCCTGATGGCAGTGACCTCAGCACTGGAAGACTTGGCTTCAGGATGTCCCCCAAAATTCCTTCTATTCTGGCCATAAAACTTCTTGTTCTCGGCCTCCTCTTCTTCAATATCCATAACTGTCTCCCTCAACTGTCGGAAATCAGTAAACATTGAAGTCATCCTCCTCAGCTTACTATAAATAAAGGGCTTAGTACCTTTGATGATCATTTTGATTTGGTCTTTCTCAGAGGGCCGAGTCTGCATCTTCAAAAGCTGGCTTCTCCAGCGGTCTACATACTCCTTGAAGCTTTCTTCCGGCTTCTGCTTAGTGTTCTCCAAATCACGGAGTGACAAGTCAATCTCTAAGTCTATAACATACTGCTTCAGAAAAGCATCAGCTAGTTCCCTCCAATCTTCCTTAATCTTCTTCTCAATGCTATGATACCAAACCACAGGTGCCCCATCGAGTGACATCCCAAACATCTTTTGGACTTGGCGCTGTGATAGGCCCATTGAACTCATGACTGAGACATATTGCTGCAGATGGACCCTCGGGTCTCCATTCCCATTAAACTTGGCCATGTCGGGCATTTTAAACTGAGCTGGCAGCTGTTCTCCGAAGGTCATTGCCTCATAATCTAACAACTCATCATGTTTACCCCTCATTTTGCGGGTAACTGTTTCAATCTGATCCCGAAGCTTTTGAAATTCTGCCCGAGACCCAATCACTCTGGCTGTTGCATACTCTGCCATGTCATCATCAAAAGTGGGGATATCATCCCCCAACCCATTCGGAGGCTCTTCGCGCCTCACATTCTCAGAATTTCCCCCAGCACGGGGCACAACCATATTTGTCATGGCAGTAGTCAAGGCTTGCAATTGTTCAGTAATCTTGGCGAAACCATTCTCCAACTGATCTATCCGGGATACCTCATTATCGGATGTACTCATATATGTTACCCGTGTTTTAGTGAGTATTCTCTCTTCCCTAACCCAACGGGAATCTTTGATGTCATTTATAACATAGAAGGTGTTAACATGACATATGTATGTATGAGGTGCGTGAGATGCATGTAACATATATAACATATTGAATCAACTAAAATCTTCAAACAAATCAGTTCATTATCATTTTAGAAGCTTCTGGGCTAACTGTCATATGAGTGAACCCGTCCCAGTTTAAATCGCCCAACGAGTTCACATCTCATGGCAAGGAGCCCAACTAAATCCAAATGGTAATGTTCTGAACACAAGCACAAAGTGGCCCATCAACACTTAGAAGCCTTTGGCCCAATTGTTATAAAATACGTTCTTGTCCCAGTTTAAATGGCCCAACAAGCCCATATCTCATGACAAATGGTCCAAATGGATCCAAACGATGATGTTCCCAAACACAAGCATAAAAGAAAGATAATGCAAACATAGAGTAATAATTTCTACAGAATGGCCCATCAACATTTCAGAGGCTTAGGGCCCAATGGTCATAAGGTACGAACTCGCCCCAGTTTAAATGGCCCAGCAAGTTCGCATTTCTGACAATAGTCCAACTGCAACCAAATGAGGATGGTCCACAAGCACATACTCAAGGAAATAATTGTTACTTTAACCATACAACCCCGGTCTATGGTGGGTTCGCGAGAGTGTAGACAAAGGCTCTCATCGGCGAAGGGTGGCCCACAACTAGGTCTCCCCAATCAAGGGTTCGAGCGACCAAGTGAGCGCACCCTTTTTATACACTAAGGTACGTGCCAATGAGCTATAGTGTGTGACTGACTGTCAAATGGATATCCCGTTGTAGATTCCCCAGAAGGAAGGTGGAGCGATGCTCACTTAAATACCCAAGCCTCTTAGGCTCTTATCGCTTGGTGTCAGGAATAAACAACGAGTCCTCCAAATTAGTCCATCACAATAGGCTACGAGTAGATGGCTATCTAGGTGCCTTCACAGCTTTTCCTTCTAGAAAGGTAGTGAGTGAAGGAAGACACCAAACCATTACCTAGCCTCAAAATGCCTTTGATTAAACTCCCATTTCATCCACTATAGACACGGTCAATTAGAACATAAATCCAAACATTACAAGACAATATTTCGGGGCCGATTGTCTATCCCCAGAGGAGTCGCCAGACTGTGGGACACAGAAACTGGACGACGCATGCTGTCATAGGCTCGCGGCCTAGTCGGGAGTACGGAGTAGCCACGGGGGACTAAACCGGAGAATAATGGAGTCGCCACCCGGTGTGAACCGGGAAAATAAGATTTAAGGCTGCACTCACCCCTCGCAAGGGAAGACCTCAAACCGTTGGGTTCGGAATGGTCTCTTACTTATGTCATTTGTAATGAAAGGATTTGTGTAATAATTTAATCAAGCTTAAGTAACACTTATTTCCAAGAGTATCATGCTTCTAAATTCACATGCAAAAAAATAAAACTTACACCTAAATTTACATATATTTCACATCTAAGATTGCATGCTTGAAAGTACATCAAAGTGGCAACAAACATACAAATTCATTGGCATATTGTATTCATGGAAACACAAGCATACACTAAACACACAAGCACACATACATAAAGGCTAACATGTGATTTCATAGACATATCATAAACAAATAGCCATTACATGTCCATGCACAAATAAAAGAGTCAACTAAGTACATAATGCAAAAAGACACTTAAGGATGCAATTAGGCATTAAAGTGAGCATGCTATGACGTGGTGCAAAAGAAGATAACTAATATGGACACAAGGACATATGTGAGTACTTTTCCAAGTGGTACGTGGAATTGTATCCCAAGTATAGACCGCACTACCGTCCATTCGGAATCGGCTACGAAATTATGTCTGTGTTTCCATCCGATACCACAAGAAATGATACTCAAATGATATCATAACATGGATATATGAATTGTAATACGTTAAGCCAAGACATGGATAGATGATGCAATCAATAGATGAAAGACACGGCAAATATCATGGTAAAGGTAGCCTTTTAGGCTTTTCTTCCCCCAAATGGAGAACCTTTTAATCCAACACAATAAGCCCATGCGCCTTTCGTTACAATGCGTACAAAGATAAAGATAACTATATGAAATTTCGTATACCCGATTGAATACATCTTACATTCAACCGAGTATATATCAACCGACACAGCAAAACATCGTGGTAAAGGATTTTAACCCCTCAAAATAGGGGACCTTTAATCCGACTTACTAAGCCCATGCGTTCGATCGCATCATGCATACAAAAATAAAGAAAATCATATCAAACTTAGTATGCCCGATTGAACATATCTTACATCCAACCGAACACATCAACCGGCGCGGCAAAACATCGTGGTAAAGGATTTTAACCCCTCCAAATAGGGGACCTTTAATCCGACTTACTAAGCTCATGCGCTCGATCGCATCATGCATACAAAAATAAAGACAATCATATCAAACTTAGTATGCCCGATTGAACATATCTTACATCCAACCGAACACACATCAACCGGCGCGGCAAAACATCGTGGTAAAGGATTTTAACCCCTCTAAATAGGGGACCTTTAATCCGACTTACTAAGCCCATGCGCTCGATCGCATCATAACATAAATAAATAACATGCGGAAATTAAAAGGCGGAATAATAAAGTACGAATAATCAAAATAACATAAAGCGAAATATGCACCGTTTACTCAAGTGGTACGTGGAGTTGTATCCCAAGTACAGACCGCACTATCGTCCATTCGGAATCGGCTACGGAATTTACGTCTGGGTTTCCATCCTATATACCACGAGAGACGACGTATTTTCCGTTTTAATCAATGGCCACAACACACATCACATGCAAACAATATTCAATAAATAATTAAAACACAATTAAAAGAATCAATAAAAATCAAATAAAAAAGCAAGTGTGAAAGGTACCCTCAGGTCTAACCTTTTAAGTCATCTTCCGGACTTGCGTTTACAACCGTCGGAAGGGCTATCACTCCGCAACTTTTCCGGTTCACTTGTTTAACGTCTTAACTCTCCATTTCACCGTTTTGGTCGCCGTTTTAACTCCGTTTGCTGCTGTTTTTTTATGTATTTTCAGGTCACTGTTTTGGTACATTAGGGGACTGTTTTGGCTCGATTTTGGGGACTGTTTGATGCAGTTTTGGACTATTTTTACGTGGGTTTGGAGGGTTATTCTTCATGGTTTTAGGGCAGTTTGTGGGGCTGTTTTCAGTGGGTTCTATGGCAGTTTGGGGCTCGGTTTTGGGACCAAGGGATGTGTTGTGCTTACATGTTAGGGCAGTGAGTGCGTGTGTGGATGATGGCTTGTGGCGAGAGTGAAGGGTTTCTACGTGTGCATGAGCTGGTTCACGTGGCTAGGGTTCCATGCATGGTGTGTAGGGGTATGCGGCTCACGGTTTGTTTCAGGCAGTGAGGGGTTGGTCTCGGCAGTGCAGTGCGCGCCATTAAGGGTGGTGTGCTCGGCAGTTCAGGTCTCGACAATGGACTGTTGGTGATGATTCAAGGTTCAGGGACGTTGGTGAAGGGCTACGTGCATGGAGCAGGCAGAGGCTGATCAGGTTTTGTGAAGTTGGTCAATAATGGTGGCTTAGGGGGCTGCTCGGTGGAAGTTATTTGAGGGAATATGGCTTATGTTGAAGGCAGTGTAGTTGAGGTAGTGGATCTTAGGGTTGCTCGGTTGATGCGTGGATGTTAATGGGCTATGAGTGGCGTGGTGAGATGATGCGTGGATGATTGTTGATGAGGCTCGATGAAGGGTGGTGTAGCCGAGAGTCAGTATGGGTGCTGGTCGTTTAAGTGAAGGGCTGCTAGAGTTTTTGGTCACTGCCGTCAATGGTGAATGATCATGAAGGTGCTAATACATGGTGGTAGTGAGCCATGGACGTGGCTGGACGGTTGTCAACGTGGGCGTTTTGTTTGTTATAAGGGCTGATGAGGGTGGTTGTTGATTAGGGTTTATTTTTCTTCCTTTCTTTTTGTTGTGCCGTGTAAAATAAATTCGAGAGGAGAGCCCTTAGGGTTGGGAAAGTGTTGTTTATATAGAGAATGGCTAGGGTTTCTCCTTGTCTCACAAGGAAAGGATTTGATTTGGTGTCTAAGAAGGAAAGCAATGGATTGAGGGGGGACAAATTTGGTTCAAATTAGGAAGTCAATATCTTTAAATTGGTTATGAGTGATTTAATTAGGCATAATATTTGGTGATTGATTTTAATTAGGCATGTAATTTCTTTAATTTAGTATATGATTTTGTTTAGTTAGGAAGTTAATATATTTGATTAGTTTATATTAGGCATATACTTATTTTATGTTTGGTAAATATTTTATTTATTTATTTATTTAATTTAATTAATATTTTATTTAGTTAATTTTTTAATTTAATTAATAATTATTTAATTTGGGGTGTGTATTAAAGGCTTTGGGGCGTGTGGGCCTTGGTTAGGTGGGTGGGCTTGGCTAGGTGTTTTGATGTATTTTAATTTGGAAGTGAATTATTTAATTATGGTATTTAATTTTAATTTAGTTATTAAACTTTCAATTTCAATTTAATTAATTGGTTTCGTTTTAACTTTAATTTAATTTCAATTGGTTTTAATTAAAATTTGTGACATGTGTTTTAAATGTTTTAATTATTTTTAATTTGTGACATGTGTTTTAACACGGAGGTCCAACAAGCGAACCCGAAGCTAATCCAGTGAATAAGAACTAACAAAATGCCGATTCCCTTCCGAAGATCGTTTCCCGCAACTTCCTCGACTAAAAAGTAGTGCCTCCAACTGAGACTCATCATCGGGTTTCACATGCAAAAATACAATGCCTACACTTATATGTGGCATTGTCGTCTAGGACACATAAACAAGACTCGCATATCCACACTTTCGAAGAGTGGGTACTTGGACAGATTTGATCCAAATTCATATGACGTATGCGAATCTTGTTTATTAGTCAAGATGCCTAGGTCACCTTTTAGTGGTAAAGGTGCACGTGCCACCGAACTGTTAGCCCTTGTTCATAGTGACGTTTGTGGGCCCATGTCTAGCCAAGCTAGAGGTGGATATGAATACTTCATAACCTTTACGGATGATGCATCGCGTTTTGGTTATGTGTATCTTATGAGACACAAGTGGGAAACTTTTCAGAAATTCAAAGAGTTTCGACACGAAGTAGAAAAACAGACCGGCAAAAGTATTAAGACATTACGATCAGACCGTGGTGGCGAATACTTGAGCAATGAGTTTCTTGATTACTTGAAAGAATATGGTATTCTTTCACAGTGGACTCCTCCTGCAACACCGCAATTAAATGGTGTGTCCGAATGGAGAAACCAAACTTTGTTAGACATGGTAAGGTCTATGATGAGTCGCACAGCGCTACCTATTTCCTTATGGGGATATGCATTGAACAGTGCAATACGTTTTTTGAATAAGATTCCGTCAAAGTATGTTTAACAAACTCCATATGAAATATGGACAGGAAAGAAACCGGGTTTCTCATTCCTAAAGATTGGGGGTTGCTGGGCATACGTCAAACATTTGGAAGGTCCAAACTAGAACCCAAATCGGACAAATGCCTATTTGTAGAATATCCTAGGGAAACCAAAGGATATTACTTCTATCACCCACAAGAGAACAAAGTATTTGTTGCTCTACATGCGGTTTTCCTTGGGAAGGAATTCCTAAATGCAGTGATAAGTGGGAGGAAAGTAGAACTCGATGAAAATCGGAGTTATACTATTCCTGACACAGAATCCTGAACGGAACATGAACATTCCATCAGGGATGAGACTGTACCACAATCTTCGAATACACAAGGACCGCGTAGGTCGGAGAGAGTCAGAAAACAACCTGAGAGGTATGGATTTCTGATCTCGCCTCATGTGGATATTAATCTTATTGAGGAAGACGAACCGACTACGTATGAGGAAGCAATACAAGGTATCGAATCCGGTTTATGGCAAGATGCAATGAATTCCGAAATGGATTCCATGTATACCAACCAAGTTGGACACTGGTTGATGCACCAGAAGGCGTAAACCCTATTGGATGCAAATGGGTCTTCAAGAAGAAGACTGACATGGATGGCAACGTACCAATGTACAAAGCTAGGCTTGTAGCGAAAGGGTATCGTCAGCGACATGGTATCGATTACGACGAAACTTTTTCACCCGTTGCCATGATTAGATCCATTCGGATAATACTTGCTATTGCTGCATATTTTGATTACGAGATATGGCAGATTGACGTCAAAACTGCTTTCCTTAACGGAAACCTTTTGGAGGATGTTTATATGCAACAGCCTGGCAGTTTTTTCGTGCCAGGACTTGCAAAGAAGGTTTGTAAGTTAAATCGATCCATTATGGATTGAAGTAAGCATCGCATTCTTGGAACCAATGTTTTGATAAGATCATTAAGAATATGATTTCGTTCAAAACGAGGATGATCCTTGTGTATATAAGAAGGTTAGTGGGAGCACATTGACAATCATTGTCCTTTATGTTGATGATGTATTGCTAATTGGCAATGACATTCCCATGTTAACATCGGTGAAAGCTTGGCTTTCATTAAAATTCTCCATGAAAGATCTGGGAGAAGCAGCTTTATGTTGGTTAATTCTAAGGTCCCAAGATCAAATCAAGACATGAAATAATGCGTGAATACATCAACGAAGATAGCGGAATACTTACATTGATCGGTTATGTCGATTTGAAGATGAATCATGCCCAAAAACGTACTGCCTTTGTAAGCCCACTGCAGCAGTCCATGCTCACTGTCTTGGCAGTTTCGGGTCTCAAAACGAAGCTCCAAACTCCGTCGGATGAGTCCCGCCTCATGGGTGAACCTCCCTACCACCTTCGCAAGACTCGTAGTGTGCTAGCACTTGCGGTTTTCACCATGAAAACCCAACTCTTGCTTCCCTATTGTCACGCCCAAACCAGTCAAGAAAACAGTCCACACTTTGTGTTTGGCGTGAGGAGAAGAGAGAAATTGAGAGAGAAGAAGTTTTGTGTTGTTGTTAAAAATGATTTACCAAAAATCAATTTATATTTATGCCATAATATTCATTAAATTAATAATAAAATTATGACACAAAACATGCAATGTACACTATCTACATGCAATAACATTGAGTGCATTGTACACTATCTACATGCAAAGCATTAGAATGACATGTGTCATGTGGGCCCCACACGTTTCCAAATGAAAGTGGGCCCACGTGCACTCACGCGTTCGGGTTCGATATTTCCGAAATAGCGAGCTTAC
>SKCR01021715.1:0-99407 GCA_019454045.1 Zanthoxylum bungeanum | reverse complement strand
GGCTCGGGGCTGGATTCGTTCCGCCGAGGCCACCTAATTAATCGGCTCGGGGCTGGATTCGTTCCGCCAAGGCCACTAGATTAATCGACTCGGGGCTGGATTCGTTCCGCCGAGGTTTCGTGGTGTAGGCTCGGGGCTGGATTTATTCCGCCGAGGCCTATGTGTGCCACTTGGTTATTCGACTCGGGGCTGGATTTCGTTTCGCCCAGGCCACTTGGTTATTCGGCTCGGGGCTGAAGTTCATTCCGTCGAGGCCACTTGATTATTCGGCTCGGGGCTGGATTCGTTCCGCCGAGGCCACTTAGTTATTCGACTCGGGGTCGGGTTACGTCCCACCGAGTCTACCTCTTTGGACTGGGGACGTAACATTCCCCCAGGTCCAAGTGCTCTTCTCAGCTCGGGGTCGGGCTACGTCCCACCGAGTCAGCATTTCGGACTGGGGACGTAACATTCCCCCAGGTCCAAGTATCTTTCTCAGCTCGGGGTCGGGGTACGTCCCACCGAGTCAGCCTTTCGGACTGGGGACGTAACATTCCCCCAGTTCCAAGTGCCTTTCTCAGCTCGGGGTCGGGGTACGTCCCACCGAGTCAGCCATTCAGACTTGGGACGTAACATTCCCCCAGGTCCAAGTGCCTCTATTCATTCGGGGTCGGGTTACGTCCCACCGAATCAGCCCTTCGGACTGGGGACGTAACATTCCCCCAGGTCCAAGTGCCTCTCTTCATTCGGGGTCGGGGTACGTCCCACCGAATCAGCCATTCGGACTGGGGACGTAACATTCCCCCAGGTTCAAGTGCCTCTCTTCATTCGGGGTCGGGTTACGTCCACCGAATCAGCCATTCGGACTGGGAACGTAACATTCCCCCAGGTCCAAGTGTCTCTCTTCATTCGGGGTTGGGTTACGTCCCACCGAGTCTACCTCTTGGGACTGGGGACGTAACATTCCCCCAGGTCCAAGTGCCTTTCTCAGCTCGGGGTCTGGGTATATCCCACCGAGTCAGCCCTTCGGACTGGGGACGTAACATTCCACCAGGTCCAAGTGCCTCTCTTCATTCGGGGTCGGGTTACGTCCCACCGAATCAGCCCTTCGGACTGGGGACGTAACATTCCCCCAGGTCCAAGTGCCTCTATTCATTCGGGGTCGGGTTACGTCCCACCGAGTCTACCTCTTGGGACTGGGGACGTAACATTCCCCCAGGTCCAAGTGCCTTTCTCAGCTCAGGGTCTGGGTACGTCCCACCGAGTCAGCCCTTCGGACTGGGGACGTAAATTCATCCCCAAGGTCCAAGTGCCTCTCTTCATTCGGGGTCGGGTTACGTCCCACCGAATCAGCCATTCGGACTGAGGACATAACATTCCCCCAGGTCCAAGTGCCTCTCTCTTCTTCGGGTCGGGTTACGTCCCACCGAATCAGCCTTTCGTACTGGAACGTAACATTCCCCCAGGTCCAAGTGCCTCTCTTCATTCGGGGTCGGGTTACGTCCCACCGAGTCTACCTCTTGGGACTGGGGACGTAACATTCCCCCAGGTCCAAGTGCCTTTCTCAGCTCGGGGTCTGGGTACGTCCCACCGAGTCAGCCATTCAGACTGGGGACGTAACATTCCCCCAGGTCCAAGTTCCTTTCTTCATTCGGGGTCGGGTTACGTCCCACCGAATCAGCCCTTCGACTGGGGACGTAACATTCCCCCAGGTCCAAGTGCCTTTCTTCATTCGGGGTCGGGTTACGTCCCACCGAATCAGCCATTCGGACTGGGGACGTAACATTCCCCCAAGTCCAAGTGCCTCTCTTCATTCGGGGTCGGGTTACGTCCCACCGTATCAACCATTCGGACTGGGAACGTAACATTCCCCCAGGTCCAAGTGCCTCTCTTCATTCGGGGTCGGGTTACGTCCCACCGAGTCTACCTCTTGGTACTGGGGACGTAACATTCCCCCAGGTCCAAATGTCTTTCTCAGCTCGGGGTCGGGGTACGTCCCACCGAGTCAGCCCTTTGGACTGGGGACGTAAAATTCCCCCAGGTCCAAGTGTCTTTCTTAGCTCGGGGTCGGGTTAGGTCTCACCGAATGAGCCCTTCGGACTGGAGACGAAACATTCCCCCAGGTCCAAGCATCTCTCACAGCTCGAGACAGGATCACATGCCACCGAGCACATCATCGTTAGCTCAGAGGCAAAATTTTCTCCTCACAATCGAGATTGGATCAGTCAGGGGTCAGGACCTCCAAATCTCTGGTACAAATATACAGAGGAGGAGTCATTTTTAGCTTGGACAACAAGAGGACTTCATCTCCTGATGGAGCGACCCAAGTAAGCAATTTGCTTCGAGGTGGAGAATCATTCTGAATAGGGTCAGCATCTCCAATAACCGAGGATATGAAGATAGAAACAGAAGACTTAGTTGATGGCGAAGGCAATTTCTCTGTGATTTCTGGAGCGAACACCAGCAAAGCGATCAGCACACCACTCTTTATATAGTTCCCGGCACCAACTTGCATACTCGTTGGAACCGAGAACTAGGGGACAGATGTTGATGGTGTTTTTAGGCACTATGTTATTTAAAACAGCACGACATGGGTAAAAAAGGTAATTCACTTCTCAGTCAAGATTATTAATGCCGACCCCACCACTAAAGAGTTAAACAGTAAGGGGCCGGGAACTTTACGGTTAGTGACCGAGCACTTGAGTTCAAGATGACCAGGCAATTATCAGGTCGACAGCAGCATTCTCAGTACAAAAGACTATTATGACCGACCACATGAAGACCGACCTCGTGAAAACCAAGCATAAGGCAAGACATGTTCGGGAAGATAAGTCATTCTATCCATACAAGATAATATAAAAAGTTATCCTACTTTCATGGGGTAAACTAGTAAGTCAATGTCCTAGTATGATAAAGGAAGTAAATGTAGTTTTTGACTAGGAATCCTTAAAGGAAAAGGAAACCATCTCCAACTGGGAATTCTTGTACAAATAGGAATCTGATTTCTTCACCATTATAAATAGGAGGGTAGAGTGAGTGTAGAAGGGGGGAGAATCAATATCAAGATCAAAATCATTACCATCAGACTTGTAAAAAACCAGAGGCAAAGCCGAGAAGTGTGTTTGAGTAATAAAAGTATCATCTTTTTTGTGCCCGTAGACGTAGGTCGGACCAAGATCCCGAAGCACGTTAAATCTCTTTGTCGATAGGCGTATTATCTGTCTTTTGCTAAATTTACTTTTGGTCCCCCATAACCAAACAAATTCACTATTGATGGAGGATTGTCTCGGAGTAATATTCTCATATTGCCCCTGAGACCAAAATCAGCCGTCAACAAAGAAAATAAATTTTCTCTCTAGAATTTTTGAAGCCTTAGATTAGGGATCAAAAAAATAAACTTTGTTTGATTTAATCTTAGAGCAAATTTGGAACAATCAAAGAGAGAGTGAGAGAACACAAGTCTCGCCCAAGGGAGAAGGTTACACCCCTTAGCCGAATTTTGCTTCTATTTATAAAACAACAACTCTTGTAGGTCTTCCATGATTTCCATCGATAAGTCAAATTGTTTGTATTTCACTTGCAAAGCTGAGCTTAGAGAGGTTTTGAAGTAGCTTCTTACCTTGAGCTCATCGTTTTTCCACTTGTGATAAACAACAACCTTTTGAGTATGGGTATCATCATCAATAGAATCAGGATCTATCACATTGAGAACATAGTAGAGACGCTTGTAATCCAAGACAATCTTGAGCTTACGAAGCAAATCCAGAAAATTTGGGCCAGTGAGTTTGTCTTTGTCAAGAATTATGGCTCATTTGTATCACGTATTCTATTGAAAATAATAGTTTATTATTAATTTTGTAATAAGTTTTTACCAAAGTTTAAGATATTTTAAATAATTCCCTCTAATTTATTCGAATTCCACACTCCCATATGTGGTAGACAGAAATATTATTGGATATATTTCTAGTGGGATGTCGAATTCTCACTGTTAATGTCATGCCTCACCTAATGGGTTTTAACACTTCATCTTCAATGAGTCAAAACTCCATTTATTTTGTATCTCTGTATAAGGCTCGACCTTCCACCTCTAATAAACAATGTCTCACCTAATGGATTTTGACATTTTCACTAGTTAAGCCATGCCCAACACATTTCGTCACGTAACACATGTGATTGGCCCCCACCTAATGGGTTTTGTGTTCACAATCATTAGGCTACATAGAATAACAAGTCAAATAATACTTAAAAATATTATGGTTCTTCACCTAATGGATTTTGGGATTGCCAACATATATTTAGTGGCCTACTTGATCATGTTGGAAGGTTAAGGCTTGATGTTCAATCGTGGGGATTAACTAATTATTCATATCTTTATATGGATTTAGGTACTTTTTTTTAGTGCATCTTGATATTTTTATATCTTATACTTTCATTGAACATCGTGCAAAAGCACACTTTACATAATTTTATTTTTGGCTATAGACGAGGGGATCATAATATTTTATTAACATTTAATAAAATTGTTCCATTTGGTTTAAGATAATCTTTCACATTTTAGTGACTATAGAAAACTCCCAGAAGATGAGGGGGGTCTGGAGTAACCACTAATTAAGTCCATACCTTCTTAAGCTCTTATTGCTTTGGTGACATAGTTCTATTTTATACATCTTTATTTGAGAAGGTCTTAAGCTTTCATGGCTAGAAAATCATATACTAATCTTGAAACTTTTAAAATTTTACACTTTGATTATTTATCAATTAATATTTTCATCATATTGAATCATTAAAAGAATTAATCAAAATTGTATTAGGATCAGCGTGGTGAATTAGTTAATGATTTTTAATTAATTTATTTCTCCAATTTTGGTTTAACTCCTTAAGTTTCATTAGGATTCTTTACAAAAATAACTTTTAATGTAATAAGAATTCCAATTTTACTCAAAATAAAATCCTAAAATTTTACAAAATTTATAATTTCAGAAATTACAGTTTGACCCTTGAACTTTTGGGTATTTATAATAAAGCCTTAAAACTTTTAGAATTTTTACAAATTATTCCCTATGGTAGAATAACACGAGAGGGGGCCTTTCTCATGCGCACGTCGTGACTTGTTATGGCACACGTCGTGATGCTACGTTTGCGTCGCGTTGAGCTGGGGAGCGCGTCGCGACACAGAGAGGTTAGAAACTCTTCACTTGATTTTTCAGGTTCTGTCCGCTGTGATTTTTCGCTAAAAACTTGACTTTTCCGAATTTTGATTGAGTTATAATTTTACAGAGTTGTTATTCCCCGTGTCTAGTATCACCATAAAAAAATTCAGCTAGAAACAATAATTTTATCCGCATAAAATAATAGTATGATGGGAGAGTGCTTTATAAGATCTCAAATATATGTTTTGATTTATTTTATCAAAACGACATAATCCCAAAGCTACTGATACCACTGTAAGATTTTGGGGTTAGCGCAGAAGTATCCATGTGGCTGAAATTTAAAATTTTCTTCTAGAATTATTTTAAGGATCGTGGTTATATCGTCGTTGATGTAAATAAATATACTAATAAAATTAATCTCTATTAATTTTAAACATGCATGTAAATAATTTTATTTATCAACGTAAAGAAAACTCAACGATAAAGTAATCATACCTTAATATGTTTATCATTTTCTACAGCCTTCTTGAATTTCCTTCTTGAGTTTTCCCTTATAGTAGAACACCAAGCGTTGCACCTCCAGTTGGCACACTAGAACTCGTCCACGAACAAATCGCTCCCACTTTTGAGAACTAAGAAAATATATTTTCTTTCTAGGATGTTTGAAGTCTTAGATTAGGGATCAAAGTAATAAAATTTCTTTGATTTAATCTTAGAGCAAACTTGGAACAACCAAAGAAATAGTCAGAGCGCACAAGATTCAGCCATGGGAGAATGATACACCCTTTAGCATAATTTTGCTTCTATTTATAGAGTTGGGATTGCCTTGTTTGTATCCCAATACAATAAAGGTTAATACAATATCTTTTTAAATCAGATTTAGTCTCTTTAAGACACTTTCCAAATTAAATCAGGAAACTTAATTTTAATTAAATAATAATTATTTATTAAATAAGATTTCCCTATTTAATTTATATTAGGACTCTAATTAATTAAGGTGTTATGCCACTAAATTAAGGCCTAATGGATTAAATATTATTTTGGCCCAATAGTTAATTAACTATTAATTAATTTTAACTTACTTAATTTTAATTAATAATCAATTAAAATTACATTTAATTTATTTTATTTTATTTAATATAAATATCAAATATTTATTTAAACAAATAAATATAAATTTATATTTCGAATTTATTAATCAAATTAATATTTCTGAAATATTCTGAATGTCCTAATCTTATTAGAAAATCTTATTTGAATCGAAAATCTAATTTTCATATTAATTGTCAAAATAATCATTTATTAACTTTTAATAAACATCATTGAATTTGTAACATTGACGAGAACTATATTTGTGCGACCGTCCTAGGCTCATTATCAAGTAATAGTGAGATGATATTAACTTTTTAATATTTTATCTCTATGATATCTCGCAGATCATGGGTAAACGCCTAGCAGCATTTCATGGCCTCTAGTCAATGAATGAAGTGGGAAAACATATGAACATGTTAGAATACACATCAAGCATACCATCTCATTCATTCTGATGTTTATGTTCATTATCGAGTTTGGGATCATGGCTAGGTCAAATCCTTACTACTCGATATATTTCAAAACTCAATCTCGTGGATTTGATATTTCTAAGATATCGACTGCTTTGGCCAAAAACTTGTATCCATATCTTTGAGTTTCCTTGGAACATCTCAAGCTTCTATTATTAAAACTATCGGATCCCTTTTCGAAATACACATTACTTCATACGTTATTACCTCAAGACCATCTAGTATTTATTCAAATGACATGGCTAGTCGAATGATGATATATTAGTAAACCGTGAGTACTATCTTACAAGTCAACATATGATCTCAGGTCAGAGGATATAACGACACTAATGTATTATTACGAATATCAATGACCTTAGATAATATTACATGTGATCTTACACTTATGTGGTCGTGTTCGATATTTCATTCCACTAATGAATATATCTATTGTCAGTGTCATTATGATATGAGACTCATCATCCACTCTATTAACATCAAATGTCAATTTAGGCGACGCTGAACAATATTAGTCGAGTGATATATTATTGTCTTGTATAATAATCACATTTTACCAAGAACTTAATTTGAGATTTATTCGTATAAATATCGTTGACTCTCATAATTATAAGCATCTTTTAGATTAACGATATCCATCTAATATAATATCTCGGAACATGCACATAAAATATGGATGTAACAATGTGTAGAAAACATGTCTTTTTATTAATAAATAATAAATTATATTATAAAATATTACGCCTTAAACCATGACATCCACGACAGGTTTTAGGGCATATATTCTAACACTATTCAAGAGATTCTACTAGTACATTTATCCAATTAACATTTATTTTTTATTGTAAATTACAAACTCTTATATTGTAATGGTCAAAATTCAATATCATAAAAGTATGAGTGATAATTTATGTCAATATTTGTTTACTCGATTCGATTAAAACAGATATGTATTTATAAAAAATATTTCATTTAATAATTTGATCAATTCGATTAAATGAATCGAGTACGAATTTTGTCTCACGTATCTATTTATTAAATGAATCAAATATTTTGAATATTGCTATGATGATAAATTTGTATTATTTTTGAATAATTTTTGAATATTGATATATAATTATAAAATATTAAACGAAATTAAACAAATCCAAGAATCGAATCAAATCGATTCAATTCAATTCGTTTAATTTTATTTAAACGAATCGAATATGAATATTCGTTTATTAAATAAATCGAATACGAATCATAATATCATGATTAGTTTATTAATGAATCAAATATAAATTTATCATATTTTAATTTGATTCGTTTAGTATTCGATTCGTTTATTCATTTGCCACCCTTACATAAGAGATCAAATTAGTTTAGTACCTATTTATTTTGATGCAAGTAGACAATTGATGAGTGGTAAATGTATCACTATTTCCCACTCATTTGACCTAATATTTTGTATAGTTTCTTGAGTTTTGTGAATATTTTGATGTGTTTTGTGATATTTTGTAGATAAATAAAGTTTTAGAACTCTCTAGAGGTGAGTTGGGGCCAAAATAGTGAAATACAGACAAAATGGTAAAATTATCATTTGGCGCGTCGCGACGTCTAACATGCGCCGCCTCATGCTAACATGCGTCGGGGACACATGTCAGAATCTGAGAAGTTTGACTTTGCTAACATGCGTCGAATCTGCTAACGTGCGTCGTGCCACGTGTCAACATAACAACCGATCATGCTAACATGTGTCGTGCCACGTGTCATCATCCTATGGTACCGACAATCACCATCGCCATGTGTCATCCACGTCATCAGAAGATCGAGTCAAATGCCGAGTCATCTTGACACTTGGCGTCCACGTCATCATCAGCCAATCATAGCGCGCCACGTGTCACAATCCTACGGTGCCGACAATCACTATCGCCATGTGTCGCCATATCATTGCCACATCATCGCCACGTCGCTGCCATGTCAACTCAATTATTGAATTAATCATCCAAAATGCCATGTCATCGGATAAGAATCTCGATGGACTAATCAGAACGTGACACGTGTCGCGTCGCGACGCGCGAAGCCTACCGAGGACTATAAATTCAACTCATTCTTCTGATTTCAGATGTACCTTCCTCTCTGTAATTCTCTGAATAAATAAGGAGTTTGTATTTATTTTTCTTTTAATTTCAGTTTTGTAATTAAATTTTATTTACTTTCTGTAATAGTAATTTACTTCTTTACTTTTTCAGTTTTTACTATTCAGCTATGATGAGGTAATTTCCCCATGCTATGGTGAAAGGTAAAACTTTTATTACTGCTATTTAGATTTATCTTCCTTAATTATAATATATTAACTATTTAAAATTCGATTTAATGAGGATACCGCTATATTAGCCGGTTGGTAATTGATATTAAATTGGTTTTAATTTGACTAAGCAATGATACCGCCTGGTTGGTCGGTTGGTAATTTACCGCCTATATGGCTGGTTTATGGACAAATAATGTTACCGCCTCAATGGCTGGTTGGACTTAATTTGACTTAATCAGGTTACCGCATATATGGCTGGTTGGTAATATCATCACAAGTTAATATATTATATTAATGGAGATATCTAAAATAGTAGTAGTAAAAGTAGATCATTTAACCCTAGCAAATTATTGTAATTTTACTGTTCAACATTTATTTTACCGCATTTACTTTTCAGCATTTTACTTTATGTCTTTTATTTTTAAGTTCTTACTAGCCCTAGTTATGTGTCGTAACTAAGTTAATTATCTGGGGTTGTGATGAATTCCAATATCACCGGTTTATAAGAGGTTATTTTATAGTTTGGGTAATTTAAAGGTTTACTTATTAAGTCTTAAGCTTTCTGTGTCTTGTTAAATGGCCATTAATAAGATTGATATGGTAATCTAATTTAAACTTGACAAAGGAATTTCAGGTTTCACCCTTAGACTTAGTAGCTCACGATCTTCCTTGAGGATAGATAACCCTTTAATAGATTTCCTTACAGGATAGACATATACCTGTCGGGCGGGGGTAGCCACAATTGGAACTTAATCTTAATGAATCTAAGTAATTTGGTTGACATAGACATATGGTTCAATTGGGTTATACTATGTATTTGCATCTGACCATCGACATAAGCTTTTACATAATTTCGTGTTCCAAGTTAGTAAACCGATATATTACACAAACATGAAATAACCACTTCATCTTTTAAAAGATATTGGAAAGATTCACAACCATGGATAGTTTCTTAATATTTAATTTTATTTAATTTAATTTTGATTAATTTTATTTACTTGTTTTTAAGTTTAAAATCATCACCATTTCAAATCAATCAATCAACATGTTAGATACTAGTAATCATTTGACCTCATAAAATTAATAGATTAGGTATTAAGTCCTCGTGGGATCGATACTTTTATACTACTTGAACGATACGTGCGCTTGCGTTATACGCGTGTGATTACGCCAATCAAGTTTTTGGCGTCATTGCCGGGGACTTATTTATCTTTCACTATTAGTTTTGAGGTTAGATACATTTACTTGTATCTAATTTCTTTTTACTTATTGTTTTTGTTTTCTTGTGTTTCAGGTTCTCAGACACTACATGAGACGAACCAAAAGTTTTGAAATTCAACTGCTTGACCCAGAGATTGAAAGAACTATCGGATAGTTAAGAAGGGAAATGCGAGATGGCCAAGAAGCAATCATTAACATGGAACCTGAATCATTGGAGGTTGCACCACCAATTCTCATTCGAGACAGAACAATTCCGGTGGTAGACGGCTTCATTTCCTGTATTGTACTTCCTCTCTTACCAGCAAATATGTGTGACATAAAAACATGCATTCAGATGATTCAGCAGTCAGTTCAGTTTGGGGGGAATGCAACTGAAGATCCTAATGCCCACATCAGCAACTTCCTGGAAGTTTGCGGCACTTTCAATTACAACCGAGGAGCTAAAGAAGCAATGAGACTGCATGTTTTTCCATATTCCTTGAAAGACAGAGCAAAGGCTTGGCTACATTCACTATCAGCAGGCTCCATCACAACTTGGAACAATCTAGCCACCAAATTCCTTGCAAAGTACTTTCCACTAGCTAGAACAACAAAACTGAGGAATGACATCACATCTTTTATACAACATGATTCAGAGACTCAATACGAAGCTTGGGAAATGTATAAAGATTTGCTCCGGAAATGTCCTCACCATGAGATTCCAAAATGGCTTCAAGTCCAAACTTTCTATAATAGACTTTCTGGACTGATGAGAACCATAATTAATGCTCATGCTGGAGGAGCTTTAATGGCAAAAGGAGAAGATCAAGCCTGGGACCTAATCGAAGAAATGGCCAACAACAATTCCTTGTGGCCAACAGAAATGAGCATGATTCAAAGAATTGCATGAATTTATGAAGTTGGAGCCAATACAGCAGTCAGTGCCAAGCTGGATCATATATGCAAATTCATGGAGACTCTCATCACGCAAAGCAATATTGGAGCCACAAGTTCACCTTTTGGAGGAGTACCAGAACTAAACTAACTTGAAGAGACGGTGAATTATGTCAACAATTTCAACAAACAGGGGAACAATCCATATTCTAACACCTACAACCCAGGGTGGAGGAATCATTCTAATTTTTCATGGAGCAATAATTCAAGGAAAAATAACTATCCACCATCTGGATTCCAGCAACAGAACAAAAGCCAGGAGTTTGAAAAAGAATCAGAAATGAAAGAATGGATTACAGAGATGTTCAAAAAGCAAAAATCAGCATATGATGTTATCTTTCAGAGCCAATCAGCTTCCATCAAAGCACCGGAGAATCAAATTGGACAACTGGCCAATGCTCAAAGTTACAGACCGCCAGGGAATCTTCCTAGCAACATAGAAACAAATCCAAGGAATCGAGGGAATGAGCAATGTCAAGCCATCACCTTGAAAATCGGTACTGAAATCAATAAAGATTTTGGAATCAGGGCAACAATTGAGGAAGTTCCAAAAGATACAGTTCCACATATGGAGGAAAAAGAAGCAAAGGAAAAATAAAAAGATCATATCATTCCACCTCCATATTTTCCTCAGCGTCTTCAGAAAAACAATCTGGATAAACAGTTTGCTCGATTCCTGGAGGTCTTCAAAAAGCTGCATATCAACATTCCATTCGCAGAAGGATTGGAAGAAATTCCCAATTACGTCAAATTCATGAAAGACATTCTTTCAAGAAAGCGGAGATTGGGAGATTATGAGACAATATCATTGAAAGAAGAATTCAGTGCCATCATTCAGAGGAAACTTCCCCCGAAGTTGAAAGATCCTGACAGTTTCACAGTCCCATGCACCATTGGAGAACATTACATCGATAAGGCTTTATGTGATTTAGGTGCAAGTGTTAATTTGATGTCTTTTTCTATTTACAGGAAACTGTAAATTGGAGAAGCAATGCCTACCTCAGTCTCGCTGCAACTTGCTGATAGAACGTTCGCATTTTCGAGAGGATTCGTTGAAGATGTGTTGGTCAAAGTTGAAAAACTCATTCTCCCAGCAGATCTCATTATCCTTGACATGGAAGAAGACAAATATGTACCTATTATCCTTGGGAGACTATTTTTGACGATAGGTCGAACTGTGATTGATGTACAAAAATGAGAACTAACCATGAAAGTTCAGGACCAATAAGTTACTTTCAATATTTTCAAAGCCATGAAATTCCCTAGCGATGAAAAGAAGGAATAATGTTTCAGAATTGATGTTGTTGATAGTCTCATCCAAGATATTGATACAGTTCCCACGGAAAAACTTGAAGCTTGCATCACCAACATGACTGACAGCGAGCTTGATGCTGAGATTCTGGAATGTCTCAATTATCTTGACAAGCCATTTTGATTCCAATCGACAACACCAGTTGAAAGTCTAGAACTCCCAAAGAAAGATCAAATCAAGTCTTCGATTGAAGAACCGCCACAGTTGGAGCTGAAGTTACTTCCAAGCCATCTCATGTATGCATTTCTTGGAAAATCTTCTGAATTACCTGTAATTATTTCTTCTTCTCTAACATTGGAGCATGAAGAAAAGTTGCTGAGAGTATTACGAGAACACAAGAAAGCCATTGGCTGGACTATAGCAGATATTCGAGGCATTAGTTCATATCATTTTGTATGCACAAGATCCTGATGAATGATGAGTACAAACCCACAATGGAACATCAACGGAGACTCAATCCAATCATGAAGGAAGTCGTGAAGAAAGAAATCATCAAATGGTTAGATGCTGGCATCATTTACCCCATCTCAGACATCACTTGGGTGAGTCCTATGCAGTGTGTACCAAAGAAAGAAGGAATCACTGTAGTCACAAATGAAAAGAATGAGCTGATTCCTACAAGGACGGTGATTGGATGGAGAGTATGCATGGACTACCGGAAGCTGAAAAAAGCAACAAGGAAATACCATTTTCCGCTGCCATTCATTGATCAGATGTTGGACAGACTGGCGGGACATGAGTTCTATTGCTCTCTGAATGGATACTCAGGGTATAATCAGATTGCCATCGCCCCAGAAGATCAAGATAAAACTACATTTACATGTCCCTATGGTACTTTTGCTTTCCGCATGATGCCATTTGGACTATGTAATGCCCCTGCCACATTTCAACGTTGCATGATGGCCATTTTCTCAAACATGCTGGAGCAAAGTATGTAGGTGTTTATGGATGACTTCTCTGTATTTGGAGACTCATTTGATCATTGCTTGCAAAATCTGGAACAGGTATTACAAAGATGCGAATATACCAATCTGGTACTCAATTCGGAGAAATGCCACTTCATGGTGCAGGAATGCATTGTTCTTGGACACCGGATCTCATAAAAGGGGATCGAGGTAGACAAAGCAAAGATTGAAATAATTGAAAAACTACCTCCACCAACATCTGTCAAAGGGATTCAGAGCTTTCTTGGACATGCTGGCTTTTACAGAAGATTTATCAAAGACTTTTCCAAGATTAATAAACCTTTGTGCAATCTTCTGGAGAAGGATGTGCCTTTCAAATTCACCAAAGAATGCTAGGAAACTTTTGAAATCTTGAAACAGAAGCTAGTTTCTGCTTCCATCATTGTAGCACCAGACTGGACCCTTCCATTTGAGGTGATGTGTGATGCCAGTGATTTTGTTGTAGGTGCAGTATTGGGACAACTCAAAGCAAAGATTTTCCACACCATTTATTATTCCAGCAGAACTCTTAATGAAGCTCAACTCAATTATACAACCACTGAAAATGAGTTGCTTGCAGTTGTGTTCATTTTTGACAAATTCTGTTCTTATCTGCTGGGTCCCAAAGTGGTAGTCTAAACAGATCATTCAGCAATCAAATATCTGATCGCAAAGAAAGATGTCAAACCCAGATTGATCCGTTGGATACTTCTTCTACAAGAATTCGATGTGGAGATTCGAGACAAGAAATGGACAGAAAACCAAGTGGCAGATCATTTATCGAGGCTCGAGAATGGAGAAACAGTTGGCAAAGAACTGACAATCAAAGAAACTTTTCCAGATGAACAGCTATTTGCCATAAAACAGCACGATGTCCTTTGGTATGCCGACTATGTCAACTACAGAATGTCAAGAAAATGGCCGTTTGAATGGACAACTCAGTAACGGAAAAAATTCTTCAAAAAAGTAAAGCATTATGTATGGCATAAGCCATATCTGTTCAAACGATGTGCTGATCAATTACTAAGATAATGTGTTCAGTAGGAGGAAGTCAACAGTGTTTTGCAGCACTGTCATTTATCACCATATGAAAGACACTTTAGCGGGAATAAAACTGCAGCCAAAGTCTTACAATCAGGTTTGTTCTGGCCCACTCTTTTTAAATATGCTTATCTTTTTGCTCTTCAATGTGACAGGTGCCAGAGAACGGGAAATATTTCGAGGAGAAATGAAGGACATTTGCAAAATATTTTGGAAGTAGAGATATTCGATGTATGAGGCATTGATTTTATGGGACCCTTTGTTCCATCATTCGGAAACCTGTACATTCTGGTTGCAGAAGACTACGTCTCCAAATGGGCTGAAGCAATTGCACAGCCATCCAACGATTCAAAATGGTGATCAAATTCCTTAAAAAGAATATTTTCACTCACTTTGGAACACCTCGTGCAATCATCAGCAATGGTGGCTCACATTTATACAACAGATACTTCGATGCACTCTTTTCCAAATACGGAGTTACTCATAAGGTTGCCACTACCTACCATCCACAGTCAAATGGACAGGTTGAAGTTTCAAATAGAGAGATCAAAAGAATCTTGGAGAGAACCGTTCGATCAACAATGAGGGATTGGTCTACAAAATTGGATGACGCATTATGGGCCTACCAGACAGCTTACAAGATATCTATTGGTATGTTCTCATATCGATTGGTGTTTGGGAAAGCATGCCATCTGCCAGTTGAGCTTGAACACAATTCGTACTGGGCACTGAAGAAGTTGAATCTTGATCCACAAGCTGTAGGAGAGAAAAGACTTCACCAACTCAATAAATTGGAGGAATTTCACCTACAGGCTTATGAGAATGCCAGATTGTACAAGGAAAAGACCAAGAAATTGCATGATCGAAAAATAGTGCACAGACAGTTGGAACCAAGGTAGCAGGTGTTGTTGTACAACTCGAGGTTGAAACTTTTCCCTGGAAAGTTGAAATCAATGTGGTCAGGTCCATTTGTGATCACTCAGGTTTTATCATATGGAGCTTTTGAGTTACTGGATCCCAATACCAATGAAACATTCAAGGTTAACAGTCACCGTGTCAAGCATTATTGGGGAAAATCATTTGAGCGATAAAAAGAAAGTGTCACACTTTCAGATCCAGCATAACGTTCGGGCAGTCATGTCTAGCTGACGACGTTAAACTTAGCGCTATCTGGGAGGCAACCCATGCAATTTGTGTATATATTGTGATTTGGTGTGCTTTCATTTTGTGTGTTTAGTTTTTGCAGGATAAGTCATTTTAGGATGGAATAAGTTCTTGCAAATCTTCACAAGCAATTTACTTCTCTCCCTCAAAAATCTCTGATGAAAGTTTACAAAGCTCGCTTGGAACGGATGAGACTATTGATGATCAAAGGTATTCCTATTGATATTCGTTGGATTATTAAAGCAATGGTCCGATTGGCAGGTGATTCCTCTGATCCTTTTATTTCACATCTTCCTGGTTTAGGAAGAAGCAACTATGCTAAAAAGAGAAGAGCCAAAAGAATAGGTGTATGCTACAGATGTGCTCGCATGTTTTGTAATACTCGTTGCCGTTCTTTAAGAATGGTGTCTGATAACCGTGAAGATAAGATCAATTTTATTAGGGATGGCTTGAGTAAGAAGTCTTTGGATGACATATCTAAAACTCTTGAGATGCATCCCAGTGGATATGTGTATCATGAAATTCGTGTGTTATATGCACAATTCCAAAAGGAAAGACAATAGTTAAGTCTCGAGAATCTGACTCAAAAAGACCTTGTTTGCCAATTTATAAGAAAATTGGATGGGAAGCTTGTCCCTGACACATAGATGTCAATCAAGCCGCTACTTTTCTTGTAAATATTATATCTCTTTGTCTTTTCCTAATAATTATGATGTGTTTTGTTGTTTTCTTTTATTTTCTCCGATAGGATCCAGATCTTTTTGACTATAACGATTTATTTTACTGTTTAACTAATAATTGTCATTTGGTAGGTACTAGTGCTACTATTTTTGCTCACCCTTTTCAGGTGTTATAAATTCAACTCATCATTACACTTTTGAAGGCATCCAGAGTAAAACATGGAAGCCACTTCAAGAAGACGAGTTGAAAATATCTGTGTGTTTTGTGGTACTAGTGTTGGTACTAAGCCACAATACGTGCAGCAGCACAAGAATTAGGTCGAGTCTTAGCTGCAAGGAATATGCACTTAGTATATGGCGGTGGTAATCTTGGAATTATGGGGATCGTTTCAAAGGCCGTACATGAAGGAGGCAGTCAAGTCTTGGGAATCATTCCAAAACCTTTGGCGGAGGCAAATTTTTTTGAACCATCAAACGGAGAAGAACTAATTGTGCCATGTATGTCTGAACGACTGGTAGAAATGATTAACCGTGCTGATGCTTTTATTGCTTTGCCAGGTGGCTTAGGTACAATGGAGGAAATTTTTACAGTGTTATCTTGGGCGAACTTGAACATACACTAGAAACCGCTTGGACTGTACAACATTGAAGGATTTTATGATTTTCTTTGTGTATTTCTTGATGATGCCCGGAGAAATGGGTTCGTGATAAAACCTATGAAAGAACTCATCTTTACTGCCAGAACTGCTCTTGATCTAATTCACCAATCTTAGCCTATGAACCACAAATTGACCCTGTCATTTCAAAGATAAATTGGTCCGAGAACGATAGTGGTAAGATGTGTCGGATTAATCTGGATCTTAACCTTTAACTTTTCATGTAGAATTTTAGTTAACCAGATACTATCTTCATAACTCTTCTTCTACTTAAGACATTGGGGACAATGTCTCATTTAGGTTTGGGGGAGGGAATTAGTTGATTAGTATCTTGTTTTTAGTTTGTGTGTTGTTTTTATTTTTAGTTCCAAATTTTTCGAAAAAAAATTGAAAAATTTTACAAAAATCAAAAAAAATATTTATATTTTTGTGTTTTTAATTTGATTAGTCGGGTGAAATTGGTAAGAGATAGCTGTGTAAGGAGTTCCTACTCTTGATACGTATTCAACCCATTTTCGAAACAAGTTAATTTTTGTTTATTTCCTTTTGAATTATTTAATTTGTTAATTCTCCATAAAATTGACTAAAATGGATCTTCATATGCTCAGTTGGCAGGTATTATCAATATGCATGGTAACATACGGACATAAGCTGTAATTGAAAAGTTTGTAATATTCAGTGTTCTAGTTTAATTGGAGGAAGCATCTCAAAAAGCAATGGAGTAAAAAAAACATTTGAGATCCAAGTTATTAAGTCTGTAAGGGTGTTTTAACACCTAGTGCCCTAAAGCCAACTGGTTTGGGAGTCACTGGCCCAAAGCTCGCTACATAGATCAAGGATGTTGCAAAAATATATATATCGGAAGTCTGAGTAATTAAGTTTGTAATGGTATCTTAACACCTAGTGCCCTAAAGCCAACTGGTTTGGGAGTCACTGACCTAAAGCTCGCTACATAGACAGAAGATATTGTATATAAATAAATAAATAAAATCAAAAAGAAAAAAAATCAGAAAAATCATTCCATTGCTGCAAAAAGGTGTGAATTCCGATAAAACTTTAGAACAAAAATATTACTATATTCTGAACTGCACTTGTGACTGTTGTGGGCGAAAATGAATTGTTTAATATTTTATTGGCTGTGTATATGGAGAATGGTAAATATAATCAGAGAGTTTACTTATTCGGTAATTTATAAGGAAAGAAAACAACTAGTAACTTGGAATAGAAGTTTCACCTGATTAGTCACTAACTTCTTTATTCTCTTTCTCTTGTCTTTTTGCTTTTGTGTGCATGAGTTTTTACTATCTTTTTACTTTTATAAAACGTTTGTGGGTATCGTTGTTGTAAACCCTCACGAGACTACAACTCGTCCACTAGGGACACCTTGGGGTTTAAAGGCTTGTTGCATACGCTAAATGCAACCGTGATCCATACGAAAGTGGCTTAGCTTAATTTTATTTTTATGTTATTTTATTTTGTTTTTTTGCTCGAAAACTAGCAAAATGTTAGGTTTGAGGGTGTGATGAGTGGTAAATATATCACTATTTCCCACTCATTTGACCTAATATTTTTATAGTTTCTTGAGTTTTGTGAATATTTTGATGTGTTTTGTGATATTTTGTAGATAAATAAAGTTATAGGACTCTTTGGAGGTGATTTGGGGCCAAAACAGTGAAAAATGAACAAAAGGGAAAAATTGTCATTTGGCGCGTCGCGACATCTAACGTGCGCCGCCTCATGCTAACATGTGACGGGGACGCGTGTCAGAATCTGAGAAGTTTGAATTTGCTAACATGCGTCGAATCTGCTAACGTGCGTCGTGCCATGTGTCAACATCACAGCCGATCATGCTAACGTGCGTCGTGCCACGTGTCATCATCCTATGGTGCCGACAATCGCCATCGCCACATGTCATCCATGTCATCAGAAGACCGAGTCAAATGCCGAGTCAGCTTGCCACTTGGCGTCTATGTCATTATCAGCCAATCACAACGCGCCACGTGTCGCAATCCTACGGTGCCGACAATCACTATCGCCATGTGTCGCCACGTCATTGCCACATAATCGCCACATCACTGCCATGTAAGCTCAATTATTGAATTAATCATCAAAAATACCACATCATCGGATAAGAATCTCGGCGGACTAATCAAAACGTGACACGTGTCGCATCGCGACGCGTGATCCTTGCACATTGCAACACGCGAAGCCTACCGAGACCTATAAATTCAGCCTTCTGATTTCATATGTACCTTCCTCTCTGTAATTCTCTGAGTAAATAATGAGTTTGTATCTATTTTACTTTTAATTTCAGTTTTGAAATTAATTTTTATTTACTTTCTGTAATAATAATTTACTTTCTTTAATTTTTCAGTTTTTACTATTCAGCTATGAGGAGGTAATTTCCCCCTGCTAGGGTGAAAGGTAAAACTTTTATTACTGCTATTTAGATTTATCTCCCTTAATTATAATATATTCACTATTTAAAATTCGATTTAATGAGGAAACCGCTATATTGGCCGGTTGGTAATTGATATTAAATTGGTTTTAATTTGACTAAGCAAGGATACCGCCTGGTTGGTCAGTTGGTAATTTACCGCCTATATGGCTGGTTTATGGACAAATAATGTTACCACATTAATGGCTGGTCGGACTTAATTTGACTTAATCAGGTTACCGCCTATATGGCTGGTTGGTAATATCATCACAAGTTAATATATTATATTAAGGGAGATATCTAAAATAGTAGTAGTAAAAGTAGATCCTTTAACCCTAGCAATTTATTGTAATTTTACTTTTCAGCATTTACTTTACCGCATTTACTTTTCACCATTTTACTTTATGTCTTTTATCTTTAAGTTTTTACTAGCCCTACTTATGTGTCGTAACTAAGTTAGTTATCTGGGGTTGTGATGAATTCCAATATCACCGGTTTATAAGAGATTATTTTATAGTTTGAGTAATTTAAAGGTTTATTTATTAAGTCTTAAGTTTAATGAGTCTTGTTAACTGGCCATTAATAAGATTGATCTGGTAAATCTAAAATAAACTTGAAAAATGAATTTTAGGTTTCAGCCTTAGACTTAGTCGCCAACGATCTTCCTTGATGATAGATAATCCTTTAATATATTTCCTTACAGGATATACATATACCTATCGGGTGGGGGTAGCCACAATTGGAACTTAATCTTAATGAATCCAGGTAATTTGGTTGACATAGACTTATGGTTCAATTGGGTTATACTGGGTATTTGCATCCGACCATCGACGGATGCTTTTGCATAATTTCGTGTTCCAAGTTAGTAAACCGATATATTACACAAACATGAAATAACCACTTCATCTTTTAAAAGATATTGGAAAGATTCACAACCCTGGATAGTTTCTTAATATTGAATTTTATTTAATTTAATTTTGATTACTTTATTTACTTATTTTTAAGTTTAAAATCATCACCATTTCAAATCAATCAATCAACCTGTTAGATACTAGTAATCATTTGACCTCATAAAATTAATAGATTAGGTATTAAGTCCTCGTGGGATCGATACTTTTATACTACTTGAACGATACGTGCGCTTGCGTTATACGCGTGTGATTACGCCGATCAAGTTTTTGGCGTCATTGCTGGGGACTTATTTATCTTTCACTATTAGTTTTGAGGTTAGATACATTTACTTGTATCTAATTTCTTTTTACTTATTGTTTTTGTTTTCTTGTGTTTCAGGTTCTCAGACACTACATGAGACGAACCAGAAGTTTTGAAATTTCTTAGTTTCAAGTACCTCTTCCCCTGAAATCCTTATAAATAAATTGAGAGTTCTCTTCTTTAGTTTCTTTTATTCAGTTTTATTTACGCTTTGTAGTAGTAATTCTCTTCTATAAATAGTACTTTTCCTTCTTAAATGAGGAGGTAATCTCTTCATGCTAAGGTAACAAGGTAATTTTTTTACTTTTGCTATTTAGATTAATCTCCCTTAAAATATAATATATAAACTATTTAAAATCTAAATTAATAAAGGATACCGCCATTTTTCCGGACGGTTGGTTATTCAATTTAATCTGGTTAACCTGACTTAATGAGGATACCACCACACTGGACGGTTGGTTTAAGTTTATATTTCTGTTCCGCCTTCTGGCTGGTATATTTGAATTTGACTTAATCGGGATACCGCCATTCCGGACGGTTGGTTTAAAATATCACAAGATTATATATTATTTTATGAGAGATATCTAAATAGTAAATAGTAGAAGTTAATTCATTTTACCTTAGCATTTTATTTATTTTTCTGCATTTACTTTTTAGTAATTTTTATGTCTTTTTTTTACTTGTCATAAATATGTGTTATAACTAAATTAGTTTTCTAGGTTGTGATAAAATCTAATATCACCGGTTTATAAGAGGTTATTTTATAATTTGAGTAATTTAAAGGTTTACTTATTAAGACTTAAATGCTTCTTGTTGTTTGATCACCAATAAGATTGATGTGGTAAATTTAAAATGAACTAGACATAGGGATTTTAGGTTTCAACCTTTGACTTAATAGCCCACGATCTTCTTTGAGGATAGATAACACTTTAATAGATTTCCTTACAGGATAGACATATACTTGTCGGGCGGGGGTAACCATAATTGGAACTTAAACTTAATGAATTCAGATAATTTAATTGACATAGATATATGATTCAATTGGATTAAACTGGGTATTTGTGTCTGACCATCGACAGATGCTTTCCCATAAATTCATGTTCCAGGTTAGTAAACTGATTTATTACACAAATATAAAATAATTACTTCATCTTTTTTTAAAGATATTAGAAAGATTCACAACCCTAGATCTTTGAGTCTTTTATTTTCCTAGTATTTTCTTTTGTCTTTTTATTTATTTATTTATTTAGCAAATCTACAAATCAAATCATTTCAAGCAATCAATTCCCTTCTCCCTATAATTAGATATCTGTAAATAATTAGTATCAACAATTAATAACAACAGTAGGAATTAAGTCCTCGTGGGATCGATATTTTTATACTACTTAAACGATACGTGCGCTTGCGTTATACGTGTGTGTTTACGCCGATCAATAACCCTTTAATAGATTTCCTTACAGGATATACATATACCTGTCGGGCGGGGGGTAGCCACAATTGAAACTTATTCTTAATGAATCTAGGTAATTTGGTTGACATAGACATATGGTTCAATTGAGTTATACTGGGTATTTGCATCTGACCATCGACATAAGCTTTTGCATAATTTCGTGTTCCAGGTAGTAAACCGATATATTATACAAACATGAAATAACCACTTCATCTTTTAAAAGATATTGGAAAGATTCACAACCCTTGATAGTTTCTTAATATTGAATTTTATTTAATTTAATTTTGAGTAATTTTATTTACTTATTTTTAAGTTTAAAATCATCACCATTTCAAATCAATCAATCGACCTGTTAGATACTAGTAATCATTTGACCTCATAAAATTAATAGATTAGGTATTAAGTCCTCGTGGGATCGATACTTTTTATACTACTTGAACGATACGTGCGCTTACGTTATACACGTCTGATTACGGCAGTCAAAAATTATTTAGAAATCCCCACGGGGTCCAATGTTATTATCCCATATGAATTTATGTATATATTTATTGCATGAGCACATAGTATGTGCATTTAATAATGCGATATATCATTAAGCACCAAACATTCAAAAATATTTAAAAGAGTTTCAATTTTTAACTCTAGATTTTTTTCTCATTCTCATATTTTAATTTGATTCGTTTAGTATTCGATTCGTTTATTCATTTACTACTTACAAAAGAGTGCCTATTTATGTTATGCAAGTAGACAATAATTTCGAAATCCCCAAGGGGTCCAATGTTATTATCCAATGTGCATTTAGGTATATATTTATTGCATGAGCACATAGTAATGTGATATATCATTAAGCACCAAGCACTCAAAAACATTTAAAAGTCTTTCAGTTTTTGAACTCTAGATTTTTCTCTCACTTTCTTTTTCTTTCTCAGTTTGTGCACATGCCATGGAGAATAACAACAACAACAATATTAACAGAAAGAACAAAAGGAAGCTGCAGAATGAGAAGCAAGAACAAGAAAATGACGAAGAGAAGATGGAGCAATTCTTTGCTTTGATCAGAAACACAAAAGAAATGCATGATCGGTTGAGAAACAGTGAAGGGTTAGCAGAAGAGAATAGGAAAAAAATGGAGGAAGAAAAAGCAGCAGCTAGGGTTTCAGCAACATGGAATCCAACTTTTCAACCAGAAGATTTCATGGAAGGTGATATTAATAATATTATTATTGCTAAAAATAATTTTCTTGGTGAGAATCAGCAACTGGGTTCTTCTTCTACAAGGCAAGAAAAGGAAAAAACAGAAGGTGAGAAGGAAGGTAATAATAATGAGTTAGATTTGAATCTTTCTTTGTAGGAATTAGAGTGTGATATTGAAATAATTGAAAGGATAATGAGGAGTTGATAAATAAATTTATCTTCAATGGGTTTGACAGTAAATTGTGTTTATGGTACTTTTAGAATTATTTACTTTCAAATGTAGAAAATTGGGATTTTCGCAATAAGTTCCTCCATGTTTTTTACTTTGACATATAAACCATTAGGTTCAGTAACTAGGAGATTTACTACAATATAAAAGACCCTATTTAATTATGATCTCAACTTATAGGGTTGTAGTTGTTAAGTTGGGACATGTGGGTTTGCCAATCTCTGTCTCGTTTAGTTTTTAAGTTCCCATTTTAGTCATAATTATGTGTATAAGATAATGCCATATGTTTATAAAAGAAAGTAGTGTCCATAGTTTTCAAGTGGTCTAATTTTATGGCCTGTTTTTGGCCTTATATGCAACAAAGAGATAATGAGGGAACACCAAAAGTGGAAACAAATTATTTTAAAAAAATAGCAAGTTCACCCACCAAAAGAAAAACTTGATGATGGTTCAGACCAAAAAAATGTTAAAGAATTAATTTTGAAAGGGATGGAATATCTTACAAGTTACAATACACTTGTCTTTTAAATTCAAATTTGAATTTGATGGCTGAGTTTAAAGAATTGAAGTGGGCAACGTCTTTGAAAAGTCTGCAATTGTGAAACAAAAAAGATATTGTCTTTTTTTTTTTTTTTTTATGAGGTTGAAAATTATGTAGTTAGCTTCAAAGTTCAATCATTGTTTATAAAAATATCTAGGGGTGTTCATAGGGTCGGGTCAATCCGTGACCCGATGTGATCCGACACGATCTGCGCGGGTTCAATAAAAAATTTGCAAATTTTCAACCTGACCCGACCCGAAATTTTCGGGTTGGGCAACGGGTTTGATACTAAAACTCGACCCAACCCTATAATATTTATATTATTTTTCTAAAAATTTTATTATTTTTCTAAAAATTTTGTTATTATTTCTAAAGTTTTTACTTTTATTTTATTTGTTTATTATTTTTGTTATACTAAAACTTTATATTTATGATGATTTTTGAGACATAAAATAATAAATATTTGTATTTCAAAATAATTAATTCATTAAAAAAATTATTTTTTTTCTACCGACCCGAACCTAATCGGGTTCCACCCTCGCGTGACCCGACCCTCGACCCGACCGACCCGTGAATACCCCAAAAAATATCTTAGCCAGGCACTCAAAATTAGTGCTAATACTATCAAGTTCAACAATTAAGACACTTAAAAAAAACAAAAAACAAAAAACAATTCTTTGATGCAATGTAGTTGATTCCTATCAAACACGTTCAGTCAAATAATTTGAAGGCAACACAAACCTACAATCAATTATACAACAATTAAAGTATTTGATAAATATTTGCTTTTTTTAGCTAGTTAAAATTTGCCACCTGTTTACAATTACGCTTAAAAAATAGTGATTCTATTATGCAGATTAAAAGTCATAACATCTCAATCACAAAGTTGTGCCGTTTCAATTTAGCTTCAAAGTTATCTTCCTTGTAAATGCAAATTGACTAAAGAATTAATAAAATTTCCTATTCATGAGACAAACTCTGTGTCAGCAATGGAAGCATATAAGTTCGGAACAGAGATACGATATTCAAACTGATAGATAAACTTTTCTTGAATCAACAACCTTCCCAACGAAGCCATAAAAAAATATGTTGCATCGCCTGCAGTTGCTTGAGAAAAGATATCAGATTGAAATTGGATTTGAACAGAAAGATACCTGATTTGCACTAATGCTACTCCAGAATTTGGTAGTCATGGTGTGGGACACAAGTTGAATGTTTCTCCCTCCACCAGCTGTTGACTATATATCAAAATTTCAAAAGCATTTGCTTCCATCTTGAACAATGATCCAAACTCTTTATACCAGCAAAGAGAGGTCCTCTCAACCTGTAAAACATAAAACTTATCAACTGTGCAAATTGGAAAATGATTCTGAGGACATTCTAAGCAAGTGCTGCACTGGTGGGAAGTAGGATCCGCCAACCATCACCTTTGTGATCGTAATTCACCCAAGTGTTGGAAACACTCAAGGAATGCTTGGAGCTTCTACATCTATGGTGATTTTTTGGGAAGCGACCCAAGAGATCCCTGAATATGTTAGCAGTAAATACGGTTGTCGGACTATCCGACACGTGCGTACCACGTACCACGTTCTCACCGATTTACAAGACATGGTTGGCTTCTAGCAAAGCATCGTGGCTACCCAATTCTCCAGAAATATTGAACGAGGAATATATAATCTGTATCAGGTGTAGTATACAATGTATTGCGTAATACGATCCAGTATCGGATGTCACATGCTAGGCCTAGGGATGGAATTGTGTCTGCCCCGTACGAAGCATATATCGGATCACTAGCAACTAGTCTCTGTAATCGGATAATCATGACCTAGTCATACTATCCCGATAGCTGCAGCATTTAAGAGTACCAGTTCTGTATCATGCGTGATCATCATCTCCATATGACTGAAGTGATACTTCCATCTTGACATCACACCCAATACACTACGATTCTCAGTAAACCCAGAAGAGGCGTACACAGAACCTGTTAAAGCTCCGGACGACCAAAACCAAAGTATACTGATTGTCGCAAGTATTAGCGATGCAAGTCTCAGGTTAAGACCACATACACCTACCCTGATTCGGATTCCCATAGACACATAGTCATACTACCAATTGGATTCCGAGGGGTCTATCCAAAGCGAAGCTATTCCCGGTCCAACGGCTAACAGAACCTAATATCACACTTGCATAAGTATCCAATACTTAAATATATAAGAACTATGTCGTTAAGCTTCCATAATGCGCACAAGTGTAATACTAGTCTATTCCGCATTATCGATGTCCGGTCTCGATAATACTACGATTAGGGATATTTAATGATTAAACCTTCGTGGATTAATATTGTCTCATATCTTATTAATCTGGTACTAATCATATGGACTTTTATCATTTATATATCCAAGTAATCCAATTACAAAATGATAAAAGAGCAATTTCCTTTGTCACATAGTTAATTTGTACAAAAACACCATGTCTTTTACAAATAGTTATGATATGGGTCATAATTGCCCAACAATCTCCCACTTGGCCTATAGCCAATCACTCAAGTGTCCAACACCTGAACTATGTACGGGTCGCTCAAACTTTTGCTGAGATATTACTTTCGTTAGCTGATCTGCAAGGTTATCATCTGAAACGATCTTTTCGATCTTCACATCGCCACGATGTGTGATCTCACGAATCAGATGAAACCGTCGAAGTACATACTTGGATCATTGATGAGACCGTGGTTCTTTAGCCTGTGATGTAGCCTAGCTCAGCTGCTAACAGAACTACTCCTAATCCAATTAGGAATTTATAGATCCAAAATGCTTCTTTTGCTGCCTCAGCCGCAATAATATATTCCGCTTTTGTTGTTGAATCGGTAGCAGTATCTTACTTGGAAGATTTCCAGCTCACTGCTCCGTTATTCAAACAAAATATGTACCCTCATTGCGACTTACAGTCGTCTTTATCGATTTGGAAACTTACATCGGTGAACCCAGTCACCTTAAGTTCTCCATCTCCATAGACTAAGAAATCATCATTAGTTCGTCTAAGATACTTAAGGATGTTCTTAACATCAATCCAGTGACAATCACCTGAATCAGCATGATAGTGATTGCTGATGCTCAAAGCATATGAGACACCAGGTCGCGTACATGTTTGTCAATGTACGAATTCTGGGAGAGTGACAACAACTTTTAGATCTATCCCAGTAGATCCTTATTCCTAGAATAAAGGTTGCCTCTCCTAAGTTTTTCATGAAGAATTTTAATGAAAGCCAAGCTTTCACCGATTTTAGTATGGGAATGTCATTGCTAAGAAGCAATACATCATCAACGTATAGGACAATCAATGTCAGTGCGCTCCCACTAACCTTATTATATACACAAGAATCATCTTCGTTTTGACTGAAACCATATTCTTTTATGATCTCATCAAAACGTTGGTTCCAAGAACGAGATGCTTGCTTCAATCCATAAATGGATCGATTTAACTTGCAAACCTTGTTTGCATGTTTTGGCACGAAAATCGTCAGGCTGTATATAAACATCTTCCAAAAGATTTCTGTTGAGGAAAGCGGTTTTGACGTCCATCTGCCATATTTCATAATCGAAATATGCAGCAATATCAAGCATTATCTGAATGGATTTAATCATGGCGACGGGTAAACGGTTTCGTCGTAATTGACACCATGTTGATGACGACACCCTTTCGCTACAAGCCTAGCTTTGTACGTTTGTATATTGCCATCCATGTTTGTCTTCACCATGAAGACCCATTTGCTACCAATAGGCACAATGTCTTCTGGTACATCAACCAGTGTCCAAACTTGGTTGGTATACATGGAATCCATTTTGGACTTTGTGGCTTCTTGCCATAAAGCGGAGTCGATACCTTGTATTGTTTCCTTATACATAGCCGGCTCATTATCCTCAATAAGATTAATATCTACATGAGGTAAGATCAGAAACTCATACCTCTTAAGTTTTTTTCTGACTCTCTCCGACCTACGCGGTTCTTATGTATTAGAAGATCGTGGTACAGTCTCATCCCTGATGAACTGTTCGTGTTCCGTGAGGGGATCGGTGCCAGGAACAGTATCACTCCGATTTTCATCGAGTTCTACTTTCCTCCCACTTATCACTGCATCTATGTCTTCATTTTCAAGGAGAACTACATGAAGAGCAACAAGTATCTTGTTCTCTTGTGGGTTGTAGAAGTAATATCAGTTGGTTTCCCTAGGATAACCTACAAATAGGCACTTAGCTGATTTGGGTTCTAATTTGGTATCATCCAAACGTTTAACATATACCCGGCATTCCCAAATTTCCAGGAATGAGAAACCCGATTTCTTTCCTGTCCATATTACATATGGAGTCTGTCCAACAGACTTTGACGAAACCTTATTCAAAATAAGTATTGTACTGTTCAATGCGTATCCCCATAAGGAAATTAATAGCTCTGTGCGACTCATTATTGACCTTACCATGTCCAACAAAGTTCGGTTTCTCCGTTCGGACACACCGTTCAATTGAGGTGTTCTGGGAGGAGTCCGCTGTGAAAGAATACCATATTCTTTCAAGTAATCGATAAACTCATTACTTAAGTATTCTCCACCACGGTCCGACCGCAATGTTTTTAATACTTTTGTCGGTCTATTTTTCTATTTCGTGTCGAAACTTTTTGAATTTCTCAAAAGTTTCTGACTTGTGTTTCATAAGACGCACATAATCATAACACGATGCAACATCCGTAAAGGTTACGAAGTATTGATATCCACCTTTATCCTGGCTAGACATGGGCCCACATACGTCACTATGAATGAGGGCTAACAGCTCGGTGACATGTACATCTTTACCGCTAAAATACGTTTTAGGCACTTTGCCTAATAAACAAGATTCGCAGACATCATATGAATTAGGGTCAAATCTGTCCAAGTATCCATTCTTCAAAAGTGTGGATATATGAGTCTTGTTAATGTGTCTCAGACAATAATGCCAAAAATAAGTTTCATCTGTTTTACTTAATTTGAGCATTTTGTTTGTCATGTTATATGTTTGAAATTCATTTATATTCAAAATATAAAAATCATTATTAACATCTACTGTACATATCAAAATGTCATCTTTATATGCAAAACACCCAGTGTTTCTGAATACAAAGGTATACCCGCATCGGGTTAAACTAGATACAGAGATGATGTTCCTAGTCAAACTAAGTACAAAATAATAGTCAACTAATGTAATTACATGCCCAAGGGCAGATACAAAACATAGGTCCCAACGGCCAAAACAGCGACTCTAGTCCCATTTACGACTCGTAGGTCGATCTCGCCTGAAGCCAGTCTCATGCTAATCAACAGATCCTGCACATCAGTACATATGTGAGTACCACATCCAGAATCAAAAATCCAATTTTTAAAACCAGTAGTGGACATGTTTATAACAAACATACCTGAAGCCGGAGCTTTGCCAGGCCTTCACTTCCTTCATGTATGCCTAGTATTCACGGCAGTCACGCTTCCAGTGACCCCGTTTGCTACAGTGTAGGTAGACATCTTGGGATATGTCCTTAATCTTCCCAAAAGACTGTGATGATTTGGCCTTGCCCTTTTTCTTCCTTTTCTTCACAACCCCAGAAGCCTTCGGCCAAGCCTTGGCCTTCTGGGATGTCGAAGTAAGGTACGCCTCGCGCTTCTTACCCTTCAGAAGCACTGGCTCTGCTTCTTTCAACATTGCCATCAACTCTCCAAGAATCTTCTCTTGGTTCATTATGTTATAGTTTATGACGAACCCGCCCCAACAGTCAGACAGAGACTGTAAGATCAAGTCTATGGAAGTCTCGGCCTCGAAGGTTATGCCCAGCTGACCTAGCTGTTCGATGTTAGCAATCATCTGCGACATATAGTGCTCCACAGATGTACCATCTAACATACGCGAACGAAAGAGCTTCTTTTGCAATTCATACTTCTGAGATCTAAGGTTAGATATGTGAAGATCCTTCAATTTCAGCATCATGGTATAAAAATCCAATCCTTTATTTTGACGACGAAATTGAGGAGTCATTGCGGCAAGCATAACGGATTGAGCACTAAAGTTATCATCACGATGGGTCTTCCAAATCTCATGTTCTACTATTTGCTCAACTCCGGGCTCAAGCCCGAGAGGTTTCTCTATGACATAGAGTAACTTCTCGGCTCTTAGGACTATCCTGATATTCATCTCCAAATCTGGAAAATTGGAGCCGTTAAAGACATAATTGCCCATGATGATGTCCCTAACGCTAATCTTTCCAGCCATCTCAATTGCAATAGTCCAACTATCCAATCAATGATATCAGGTACACTCAAAATGTAATGGTTACTATAGTCGAACTATATAACCAACTAGAAGTGGAGTAGTGTCTTGTACAGTCTAACTGTTTAAAGAAAGCAATAAAAGATATTATTCCAACTAATATATTTATAACAACGATAAATAATTAAAAAAGCGCATATTAGCAAGTATTAAACAAAATTGTAAATTTAATACTGGTCTCCCACTATTTTTCGGCGAGCCTCTAACCCTCTGTGGAGTATTCGGGAAACTCAGTTTCCTAGTGGGCTAGGATCCCGTTAAATAACACACAACCTTAACTTTGGCCAACAAGCTGTATGAAACTTAACTAGGTAGGATCTCATCCAATTCCTAGATCCGGTAGGTGGACCTCCAAGTCCAAAACATATATCCAATATATTTCCTAACATTTTCCTCTGAATCAACTAAGCATTGGTTTTGACTCAACAAGCTTAATGACTTCAGTTAAGTGTGACTCATTGACAGTGGGAAAGCTTCGTAATCCACGTCGATGTACATAAGTGACTTTGACTTTGGCCAACAAGTCACAACTGCCCAAGACATGCGATATATAACAAAGCTTTCGTGGTTCAAACACATCCGCGATGGACAGTGATCTTGATTTTGGCCAACAAATCAAAATCAATCTTGGATCTTGAAAGAGAACCACTCAATGGAAGGAAAACGCTTAATATTAAAGTGAGGGTTTTTTCGCGTAAATTGGCAACCAATTTATTATCTTTGATTATGTCTCATCATACACCCTTAAACATGTATTCTAAAAGCATAATAAGGCGCGATAAATTAATAATGATATGCGGATTGATATATAATACAATTTGTTCCTAGAACAAATCTCTCTCTTTCCTCTCTCCCCCGCTAGCACTTCACATTCTTCTACCCAATTACATAATACATAAAGAAACCTCATTTACATTAAGAGGAATGGGTGAGAAGAGAAATACAAAGAGATAAGGAGGTGAAAGGCTGGACACGCAGGTCCAATTTAATAAATTCCAAATTTACAACAATTTCCAAAATTGCCCCCACCCAACTAATATTCATACGATATACATTATTCATACAAATACATCCAAGTATTCACACAAAGCATGATGTCAATCAATCTAATCCAATTAATTGATCTTTTATTAGTGACCATTTAATGTTCATACAACGATTTGATTTGCGTGAGTCCAACTCGTTTAAGAATAAATACTCAAAGTAAGTATTCTTGAATTATATCGAACTATAATTTTAAATCCAATTTAAATTGTATCCAATACTAATTCATGTTTAATTCCAAATTAAACAATTACACTTATTTTAGTGTCTTTTAGACTTGGATTCCAAATCCAATCCAATTGGGTCTCAAATGCCCAATTAGCATCCAATGTCAATTCAATTAAAGTCCAATGGGCTTTCAATTAATTCTTTAGGCATGGACTTTGGTAATTATGGATCCAATCCAAAATGGCAAGGCCCAATTAGGAATCACAATTTGCCAAAAATCAATTTAGGCCCATTAGGCCCAATTAAATTATTAAATGCACAATAGTCATATTTGGACTTTATGAAAATGGTTTTAGGCCCAATTGGATCCAATCCAATTGTCCAAAACCATACTTGGCCCAACCAAACCCATTAGCCCAATTACAACAAATTAAATTAACATAATATTCCAAAATCACATTAATTCAATTTTAAAGTGTAATTACCACAATTAATCAATTAATCTAATGTTTCCAAAACACTAATTAATCACGCTCAATTTCAAATTCATGTCCAACACAAAATTGAAGCAAAATCAATTCATTCCAACATGCTTCAACTCACGGCAATCACATGAAACAACATTCAATTTTTGATTTCAATCCAATTAAACCAACAATCAACATTCATTTCATGCCTTAAACTCATCCAATAGTCTAATTTCAAAAAATCACCATGAGAGGTCCTAGGGTTCAATTCGGCCATGACATGGATTTTGAGGAAAATTAATCTAATCAATTTTTCACAATCCAATGATGCACTAATCCAATTCATCATCATCTAAACACAACCAAACAATCAATTTGGAAAAATCATACTCCAAGCAAAATCCCCAAATTAAAGTCCATAAACCCTAGAAATTAAAATCAAGTTTAGGTGGCTCTGATACCATTGTTAGTGTCTCTAAGACTTGTCCAAGGATCCTAAACAATGATTTTGTGTGTGAATTTATCAAGAAAGTTGGTGGAATCATTGTAAGTTAACTTTCTTGATAAATTCACACACAAAATCATTGTTTAGGATCCTTGGACAAGTCTTAGAGACACTAACATAACAGTGATTCAAACTCTTTATACCAGCAAAGAGAGGTCCTCTCAACCTGTAAAACATAAAACTCATCAACTGTGCAAATTGGAAAATGATTATGAGGACATTCTAAGCAGGTGCTGCACTGGTGAGGAAGTAGGATCCGCCAACCATCACCTTTGTGATCGTAAATCTCACTACTCAGAACATCCAGACAATATTGCCTTCCATTGTTTCCTTTCTTCCTCTTTGTGAATGTGCCATGTAAGAACCCTTAACAGTTGAACTCCTGACTGCTAGCTGAAAAAGTTCCGACTCAAAGTTCTCATATTGCTCTTCATCATGAACAGAAAGGCACCGACAAACTAAAAAGCATTCAGTGTTATAAGATTACACCGTGAGAACTTTATAGGATCAACGAAGATTGGGTATGCATGATCATTGCCTCAAAATCCATCCATCTCTTGGATTCATTAATCACCAATAGTCTCTGCAAGAACACAACCCATCTTTAACATCCCTCAAAATGATTTCCCTAACCATAATTTTACTATTAATTTAATTGCAGAATGGAAATCTCCACAAACCCGAAGATGTTTCATGACCCGAATGGGCACCTCTTCAGGCAGCTTCAATAGTCCATATGCCACAGCCATTTTTTCGCTATGATACCGCAAATTATGAACCTTTTCTTCCTCATCCACGTCAAGCAGCACAAAGTTTCCATCGGGACAATACCCAGCTTCTCTCAACAACCCACCTAGCTTATCTGACATCTTCATGATCATTGGATGCTCAGGATGACTCTTGCAATATGTGCCAGAGAACATATGCATTTTTTTCTTTACCTCAATCCCGCTACAACCGGGCGGCTTTATCACATTGCTCATTGTAAAATGTGAAGCCTTGTCGTCCGTTGGATGAGGGACACGTGGCGCAATCCTTGCCGTTGTCCCAATTATATGTATTTGCTCATCCTATATAAAGGGCACTTAGGTTGAGAATTAGAAAAAAGTTTAAATTATTTGTATTCCCTTATTATTTGGCTAAGTGTTGAGCCTTGTTCCTTAGTCCAAGTTAGTGCAATTCTCAATTGGAACTTGAGAGATTGACAATTTTAGATATTAGGGTTTGTGAGATTTGGGGAATTACAATTTGTAAACGGATTCAAGATTCCGTGTGTAATCTTGAAATTGCTTAGTGCAGCGAGCTCCCTATTCCGGAGTTCAACGTGGATGTAGTCGGGAATTTTTCCGGCGAACCACGGTAAAAATCATGCATTCTTGATTGATTGGTTTGGCGAATTTTGCGACAAAAGTTTAACAATTGGTATCAGAGCATTTGGAAAAGTCCAGTGGGCCGAATCAGTAATCAAGAAGCCCAAGATCCATCTTCTTCATCATGAGGCAAAAAGGTAGAAAGAAGGATCCCTAATTCCTTTTGGGTCACCATCTAAATTCGGTGAAGAAGAAGACTCAAGAATACAGAGGGGCCATCGACAAAGTCAAAAGAAGAACACAGACCATTGCAAAGCAACAAGATTTGAAAAAAAAAATTTAAAGATCACGGCCAAAAATCAAAAGCCCAAAGATCTATCCTTGAAGAAGACAGCAAAAGCAAAACCTTAAAATCTTGAAGACCACAGCCAACACATGAGGCAAAAGGGCAACAAGATTCAAAGAAACAAAACCCCTTAGCCACTGCCGTTCAGCCAACCCCCACTAGTAGAACACATCTTCTTGGTATCAAAGAAGAAAACCCTAAGATCTGTCAACAAGTAGAACACAGAGACGAAAGCAGAGATCAATCATTGACGAATGGGCAACAAATTCATCAATTGAAGAAACGCCGATCAAGACTACTACCAAGCCAACGCCGATCAAATATCACAGAACCATCAAGGCATCCAAGGCTCGAGTTGCCGAGTTTCTTGACTAAAAGATCCAAGCCAATTACCAACCAAGACTAAGGTCGTCGGTTACAGAAACTAATTGCAGGCCACAATTCTTGGTGCCGAGCAACTGACCGAAGAGGGTATATCAAATTGACCCCTGAGAGTTGGTCAAATTGAGCTTGCCGATTAGGGTATCAAGGGTTGCAATTTGGGAATTAAATTTCCTGTTGAAGTTTCGGTTGCATTCTGGGTGATTAGGAGATTGGTGTTAATTGGCGTGATTGATTCCTGTGTGTATAACTGTTTCTGCAAATCATATTCTCTGAGTTGAAGTTCTGTGTAGCCGAGTGCTGCTTGGGTGTTTAAAGCTGTGTTGGGTGATTGGGGGCTTTGTGTTGTGTGGGAAATTAAGTTCTGTTGAAGTTGTTTGTGTGAGCCACTGTCGATTCTGGTTGGGCTGGATTGGGCAGTAATTGCCGAGAGTGATTGTGGAATTGTCATCGGGTGATTACTGTAGAAAGAAATATAAAACTTAACAATAATTGCCGAGTGTCAACTGGGCAAATTGAGCAGTTGTCTTGCCAAACTAGGGCTTCGAAGGCTGAAATCAAGCCTGTGATTTGGTGAAGTTGTAATTTGGGTGAGAAAGATTGGACTGTGAGTGTGTTTTGCCAAATTGTGTTTAGGCAGTTTTAGGTGTGTATAGTCGAACTGTGTTTGGGGGATTTAGATACATTTTTTCCGGAAATAAAATGTCGAACATGAGACTCGACATTGGAATATTTGACGGAAAAAGGGATTTTACCACTTGGAAGAAGAAAATGAGGGTTCTGTTTTCCCACCATAAGGTGGCTTTGGCACTGGAACCGGATCCAGAAAAGTGGCCAAAGATGGAAAAGGAAATGAAGGACGAAATCCTGGAAGAGGCGTACAACTTGATCTTCCTCCACTTGGGAGACTCGGTCATCAGAAAGGTTGACGGAATGGACACAGCCATTCAACTATGGGGTAAACTCGAATCCCTTTATTCTGTTATTTCTGCACCAAATTTAGTGTTCTTAAAAGTAAATTTGTTTAATTACAATATGGACACTAATAAGTCAATAGATGATAATTTGGATGAATTCACGAAAATGACTCAAATCCTTAAAGGAACTGACCAAGCCCTAGGAGACTCTAGTGAAGCTATGATCCTTTTAAATGCATTACCTGAAGAATATAGTGTCGTTAAGAACTCTCTACAGTACACAAGAGTTGTACCTAGGCTAGACTTGGTGATATCTGGTATAAGGGCTAGAGAGCTAGAACTTAGAACCAGTAGGATAGGTGGAGCGAACTTATTCGTGAAAGGAAAAAATGAAAGGAAATATAATGGTCCGAATAATCATCAGATTAATAACCAAGAACCTAAAGGGCAGAAAAAGAATAAACAGTATAAGAATAAGAATAGTGACAAGAAGTGCTATCATTGTGGGAAGATGGGACACCTAAAAAGAAACTGTTATAAGTTCATTAGGGAACATGAAAATGAAGGCAGTGCCACTGTGACTTCCGAAAAGGAGTCGATGTGCCTATCTGAGGCATTGACTGTGTGTAGGGATCACATCAGTAGAGAATGGATTCTAGATTCCGGGTGTTCTTTTCACATGAGTCCGTATAGGGACTGGTTTGTCAACTTTAGAAATTTGACCAAGGCACTGTGTATATGGGTAATGACAATACTTGTAGGATACAGGGAGTTGGGGACATAACTTTTAAACTTCATGATGGTAAAGTTATGATTCTTACTGACGTTAGATATGTACCTGACTTGAAACGGAACCTGATATCACTAGGAACACTAGATGAATTAGGTTTCACATATAAGGCACACAAAGGAAACATGCACATATCTAAGGGTAATAAACTGATCCTAACTGGTATAAAAAGAAATGGATTGTATGTTCTAAATGGCCAACATGTATTCTCGGATAAACCCATTTCTGCTTTAACTTCTAATGTTGGTATGACTAATATATGGCACTTGAGACTTGGCCATATAGGCCAGAAAGGAATGCAGGTACTGAGCAAGCAGGGACAATTTGGAAAGGACCAGTTGAAGCCACTTGAGTTTTGTGAGATCTGTGTGTTGGGCAAACAACACAGACAGAGCTTCCCAACTGGAATTCACTTGTCAAAGGCGAGTCTGGAGTATCTACATTGTGATTTGTGGGGACCAGCAAAGGTCCAGACACATGGGGGTAAGAAATATTTCCTCTCTATTGTTGATGACTACAATAGGAAGGTATGGACATTCTTACTAAAATCAAAGGATGGAACTTTGACTAAATTTAAAGAATGGAAAGTATTGGTAGAAAATCAAACTAGTAACAAAGTAAAAGTCTTGAGAACTGATAATGGCTTAGAATTTTGTAATACTGAGTTTGACCAATACTGTACTAGTGAGGGTATCCTAAGACATATGACTGTTAGGAACACCCCTCAACAGAATGGAGTTGCGGAAAGAATGAATAGAACCTTATTAGAAAATATCAGATGTCTTTTATTTTCTTCCGAACTTCCGAGGGCCTTTTGGGGTGAAGCCCTCAATACTGCTACTCATTTGATTAACCTTAGCCCTAATAGTTCAGTTCAGTTTAAGACACCAGAAGAAATCTGGTCTGGTAGGGCTCATAAGCTTGCCCACCTTAGAGTGTTTGGCTGTGAAGCTTATGCTCACCAGTCCGTAGGTAAACTTGAACCGAGGTCAATCAAGTGTGTTTTCCTAGGATATCAAGAAGGGACAAAAGGGTATAGGTTATGGGAAAGAGAGTCACCTGGGGTCAAAGTCATAGTTAGTCGGGATGTTATATTCAATGAACTTTGTTTTCCTTGTAAATCTACTAACAAGAATGCAGATGCCTTAGAAAAGGATCTAGCAGATTTTGATCTTGCAGGTGGAGCTCAGATGCAGGTGGAGCCAGGGACATCAGGGACCGCTGATCAAGTTGGTGACATGTCAGGCACGGAGACATCTGAGGACACCCAGCCCAGAAGAAATAACTAGGAGGAAAACGGAAATGAAGTAGCAGAGATACAAGAACAAATTGAAGAGGACACAGTAGATCAAGTGGATCAAACTGAGCAGCATGATGAAACACCACAAGACACATTGGCCAACTACCAGCTAGCAAGAGACAGAAGTATGAGGCAGGTAAGGCCTCCTACCAGGTATGATTACTCAACCAATGATTTGTATTTCTGTGCATTAATATCAAGTCATGAAATTAATGGGGTTGAGCCTGCTAGCTTAGGAGAGGCATTAAAGTCTACCCATAAACTTGAATGGGAAGCGGCTATGGAAGATGAGATGTCTTCTCTTAGTACTAGATCTGAGGTGATTAAAATGGAAAATGTACCTTATGTGAATGCTATTGGTTCTGTGATGTATGTCATGATTAGTACTAGACCTGACTTGTCATATGCTGTATCTTTATTAAGTAGGTTTATGTCTAATCCAGGTGGAGCACACTGGAGTGCTTTACAATGGTTGTTAAGATACTTGAATACTACTGTTGATTATGGCTTATGTTTTAACAAATCTAACGTTTTAGATTTGGTAGGGTATATTGATTCTGATTTTGCAGGTTACAGGGACTCAAGAAAGTCAACTACCGAAGCGGAGTATATGGCCATAACTGATGTGTTCAAGGAAGCAATTTGGCTTCAGGGTATCTTAACCGAAATACAACAGCTGCATGGTAAGACAGTTGTGTATTCAGACAGTCAGAGTGTAATACATCTGAGCAAGAATCCAGTACCTCATGAGAGAACCAAGCATGTGGATGTGAAGTACCATTTTGTGCGGGAAATAATCTCAAGCGGTAAGATTGAGATTAAAAAGGTTTCAACTGAAGACAACCCATCTGACATGAGGACAAAGATTGTGACTGCAACCAATCTCTCCCACTGCATGAAGCTGTTGCAGGTGGGGGTTGGCTGACCTTGCAGCCGACATGAGCGATGATGTGAGTAGGTGAGTTTGCTGTGCTATCTTGGCCTTAATGTGTCGTTGTGTATGATTGGGAGTGATAGATGTTTTTGGCTTCAAGGTGGAGATTGTAAAATGTGAAGTCTTGTCGTCCGTTGGATGAGGGACACGTGGCGCAATCCTTGCCGTTGTCCCAATTACATGTATTTGCTCATCCTATATAAAGGGCACTTAGGTTGAGAATTAGAAAAAGGTTTTCATTATTTGTATTCCCTTATTATTTGGCTAAGTGTTGAGCCTTGTTCCTTAGTCCAAGTTAGTGTAATTCTCAATTGGAATTTGAGAGATTGACACTTTTAGAGATTAGGGTTTGTGAGATTTGGGGAATTACAATTTGTAAACGGATTCAAGATTCCGTGTGTAATCTTGAAATTGCTTAGTGCAGCGAGCTCCCTATTCCGGAGTTCAACGTGGATGTAGTCGGGAATTTTTCTGGCGAACCACGGTAAAAATCGTGCATTCTTGATTGATTGGTTTGACGAATTTTGCGACAAAAGTTTAATACTCATCCTCATGGTTTTTCTCAGATCTGCGACATCACGAAATCTACCTTGAGATGCATAAATATTTATATTTGATAGCAAGATGTAAGGCCGAGCAGTTTCGGGCTCAAGCTGCAGAAGTTTCTTTGCTGCAATTTCAGCTAAATCCAACTTCATGTGGGTTTTGCATGCACCTAACAAAGAACCCCAAATGATAGCATCTGGTTCTAAAGGCATTGTTTCAATCAACTTCATTGCATCATCAGCCTGACCTGTTCAGCCAAGCAAATCAACCATGCAGGCATATTGTTCCGTTTTTGGTTCCAATATATATTTGGACTTCATTGACTCAAAAATTTCATGCCTTCCTTTAATTTTCCCAGTATAACTACAAGCTGAGAGAACTCCAACAAGGGTAACATCATCTGGAATGACACCAGAGGAGATCATCTCATGGAAAACTTGCAAAGCTTCGTCTCCCAAACCATGTCGGGTGTAACCACTGATAATAGAATCCCTTTATTACAGAACCTCTCAAATATATGCTTTGCTTTAATAAGTTCACCGCATTTAAATAAATATATATATTTATATACATTGTGATCAAAACTGAGGCAACACACATTGACAGCAAACTGGCATCTCACCATTTGAGCATGAACATCAAATATGGGAAATTCACCCTAATTCCTTTTTTCTGCATCCGAGTGAACAAATTTAACACCTCCAATTCACACCCTTTCCTTTCATAAACCTTGATCATCGCACTCCGTGCTGCATCTAGGGGTGGCAATTTGGGTCAGGATTCATTTATTCGTTCGATTCGATTCGCTTTAAAGCGAATACGGGTTTGAAAAAATGGATTCGTTTAATAAATGGGTCAATTCGATTCGATTCGTTTAGTAAACGAATCGAATACGAATTTAAGTTCATGGATTCGTTTATTTGTTTATGATTCGTTTTATTATTTTCTTTTACTAGTTATTATTATTTTTCAATTAAGATTCGAGAAATTATAGCTAATTACCATAGAAAAAATAATATTTTCGATATTTGGTGAGGTATTTTTAATAAATATATTAATTATATATTTTACATGTATATATTTATGAAGAATTAATGTAAATCAACTATGATAAATTATGATATTAAATAATATCATGACTAAACGAATATTCGTATTCGATTCGTTTAATAAACGAATCGAATATGAATCCTGATATTATGATTCGTTTAATAAACGAATCGAATACGAATCCATCACATTTCGATTCGATTCGTTTAGGATTCGATACAAATTCGATTCGTTGATTCGTTTTGCCACTCCATCGTCCTTCTCCTTCATTCGATCAAAGACCACCCCTTTTTTCCCCACCTCTCCACTCTGCCCTAACCCAAGAATCATTGCATTACTAGCCCCAATTGATTTTAAAAATTATTCGATCAAACTATTTTATCATTACAATATATATTTTAAAAATGCAATTACAAATTTATCCATATAAAAAGATTAAAAAATTTGAAAACTTATTCCAACAATGAGAAGTTATACATATACATACACTTATCCCGAAAATAGTACACATCTTTCATTATGGCTACAGTGAGAATGATGTAATTATTTTCGATATAAGTGTATATGTCTCTGTCTCATTTTTGTTCTAACAATACAATATCACATTAGATTTTCTCATCACCTAAAAAGGTAATGAAATAAATCCGTGAACCAAATCTAAATAAAAAAACTAATAAATCGTCCTGAATCTGGATTGCTGCCCGGATGGCCACGTCACCCCTATATCTAATTGTAGGGAATTTCATATTCTACTTTTGAGATGAGTTTATGCGAAATATTAGATCAATAATAATAAGGAGATAAGTGAAATTTATGTTAGATAAATTGATAAGGTGTCCAATTGTTTATGGTTGAATCAGATTTGTTACGATTGAACTGTAAATCTGGTTCAACCGTCAGTTGGAAAATGCATCAATCGTAATTAAATTGAACTCATCCAATTCGATTGCAGTTTGTGATCCGATTTATTAAAGATTTGATTGGTCAATGATTGATCAACGGATCGGTTGTGATTTGATTACGTTTTGAAACCACAACCGTGTGTATGTCTAAAGACGCCAATAATTGAGTTGGACCACACAATTAATTTAACCAACTCGAAAGCGTACATGCATTATTGTACAAAGGGGGTGATAGAGCCGTCATGTGGTTGGATAAACTTTGAATGGAGTACTATAACATTTATTTCAAGCACACGATTTAAAAACTATACCCTTTATTTTTTTAGTTTTCCAATGTAATTAAGCGTTAATATATTTTCATACTTATGTCCTTAATGGGCGTGACTTGATAGTGTAGAATTCAGGATCTGATCCTCAAATCTGACCGGCGTAATCACACGCGTATAATGCAAACGCACTTATCGTTCAAGTAGTATAAAAGGTATCGATCCTACGAGGACTTAAAACCTTTAGTTATCAATTTATGAAGTTAAATGTTTATAAGTATCTAATGGATTGATTGTTTGATTGGGTGGTGACTTTAAAATAAATTGTTTGAAAGTAAATTGAAGAAAATTCAAATTTATAAAAATATCCAGGGTTGTGAATCTTTCCAATATCTTTTTAAAAGATGAAGTAGTTATTTTACGTTTGTGTAATATATTGGTTTATTAACCTGTAACACGAAATTATGTAAAAGCCTCTTCCGATTGTCAAATACAAATACCCAGTATAATCCAATTAATCATATTCCTATGTTAACCAAGTTATCAGAATTCATTAAGATTAAGTTCCAATTATGCCTATTGTGGGACACAGAAACTGGGCGACGCATGCTGTTCCGGGCTCGCGGCCCGGTTGGGAGTACGGAGTAGCCCACGGGGGACTAAACCGGAGAATAATGGAGTCGCCACCCGGTGTGAACCAGGAAAATGATTTAAGGTCGCACTCACCTCTCGCAAGGGAAGACCTCAAACCGTTGGGTTCAGAATGGTCTTTTACTTATGCCACTTGTAATAAAATGATTTGTGCAATAATTTAATCCAGTCTAGCAACATATATTCCTAAGGGTATTCTATTTCTAAGTTCGCACGCATAAATCAAAAGTTCATCTAAGTTCGCATGTAACCTATGTCCGAATTTGCATATAACATATTTGCATATAATCTATGTCCGAATTTGCATACAACCTATTTGCATATAATATATGTCCCAATTTGCATACGACCTATTTGCATATAATCTATGTCTCAATTTGCATACAACCTATTTGCATATAATCTATGTCCGAGTTTGTATGCATAAAGATAATTGAAATACGGCAAGCATACAACTTCATGAACATGTTGAATGGATGAATGCGGAAGCATAAGTAGATAACTATCGTGTAAACATGCATCATGGAAATGAACATGTGATCTTGTGAACACAATAAATGACTAATTGCGAGAACATGAACAATCAAAAAGATAAATGACAAAATGAGTAACCATGCCCATGCGCTAATAACATAATGCATATAAAAATAAAGACAACAATATCGGACTTCGTATACCCGATTGAACACATCTTACATTCAACCGAATATACATCATCCGGCGCGGCAAAGCATCGTGGTAAAGGATTTTAACCCCTCGAAATGGAGGACCTTTAATCCAACTTACTAAGCCCGTGCGCTTCATCTCATCATTACACAAACAAATAACATGCAGAAACTAAATAGCGGATAGTAAATGAATCAAGATAACATAAAACAAAATATGTGATGTTTACTCAAGTGGTACGTGAAGTTGTATCCCAAGTACAGACCACACTACCATCCATTCAGATTCGGCTACAGAATTTATGTCTGGGTTTCCATCCTATATACCACAAGAGGCGACACATTTTCCATTTTATTCAAAGCCACAACATGCATCCACAAACGACTCTCATACGAAATAAATAACTAAAACAATTAAAAGATGAATTAAAATAAATACGAAAAATTGCTCTCAAGTCTAACCTTTTATGTCGACTCTCGGACGTGCATTACACGGTGGTCGGAAGGGCTAAAACTCCGTAACTTTTCTGGTTCACTAGTCCACGTTTTTTCCTCGCTGTTTTGTTGCTCAAGCTACTGTTTTCACTCTGTTTTGCCGCTATTTTACTGCTGTTTTAGTGGGGTTGGGGCTACTGTTTCGGGTGCAGTTTTGGGTAGTTTGTGGGACTGTTTTGGGTGTTTTTTTGTTACAGTTTTGGTCGGTTATTGAGGGACTATTTTAGGCTATTTGCGTGTGTGTTGTGTGTCTTGTAGTTAGTGAGGGTAAAAGGCGTAAGTGTTGTGCTCCTCTTGTTTTTTGTGTTTTGTTATTTTAAAAGGGGCTGCTGTGTGTGATCAAATGAGAGGGTGAGGGCCAATGAGGCAGGTGGCGTGTGCTGATGACGTGAAGGGTTGCTACGTGAATTGGCTGAGTGGAGTTTGGCTGTGGGTACGTGAGTGTGTGTGTGTCAAAAGGTCGAGTGGGCAGCGTGGAGTGTTGGGTGTGTGGCCGAGAGAGAATTACCGAGAGTAAATGGATGGGGTTTATTGTTTTTTGTGTGTTATTGCCGTGAATGAGAGAGAAGAGGGAAGTGTTGGAATTTGGTTTCTTTTATAGACAAAGGCTAGAGCTTCTCCTTTTTTGAAAATGAATGAATCAATTAGCGTCTTACAAGGAAAGTCTAATATTTGATTGGGGGACATGTCTTGGCTAGATTAGAAATATGATATATTTAATTTGTTTTGTTTAGGCATGAGATTATTTTAATTTGGTATATGATTTTTAGATTTTATTTAATTCCCCATGTGTTAAATATGAATTTTATTAATTTAAATGTGTTTTATGGGCTTTGGTGGGATAATTGGGCTTGGATGTGAGGCTAGCAGCAAAACCAGAAATACCGACACCGTTCGAACGCCGATTCGAACGCTAAACGAACGCCCGCAATCTGCTTGACGTTCGAACGTGGTCGCGAACGCAGCACGAACGAAAACAGTGAACTTGTGAAATGAATCTGATGACATACTTATTCTGAATTTCCCATTCCGACGTCCGTTTCCCGCGACTTCCGCTACTTAAAAGGTAGTGCCTCCAAATGAGACTCATCATAGGGACATACATACAAAAATACAGTGCCTACAGTCGCCCTCACTTTGATGGGACTTGTGTAATGTGTGACAATGACAATCCTATCAAAGTACGTGCAATGAATTTTACTTACCTGACTCGCCAGCTGCCACCTAACATGCCTCCTGCTTCGAGCTAAGTTGATGAGAGGTGGTCCATTCCCGAACCGTTGCTGTGATGTGGTCCATTCCTGAACCGTTACTGGGAGGTGGTCCATTCTTGAACCGTGCTCCATTCTTAGATTGCCATTCTTGGCTTGTTCATTCTCGAACCTTGTTCCATTCTCGGATTGTCATTCTCGGCTAGTTCATTCACGAACCTGCTCCTTTCTCGGATTGCCATTCTCGGCTAGTTCATTCTCAAACCCGCTCTATTCTCGGATTACCATTCTTGGTTTGTTCATTCTCGAACTCTGCTCCATTCTCAGCTTGTCCATTCTCGAACCTTGCTCCATTCTCGGCTTGTTCATTCTCGAATCTGCTCCATTCTCAGATTACCATTCTCAGCTTGTTCATTCTCAAACCTTGCTCAATTCTTGGATTGCCATTCTCGGCTTGTCCATTCTCGAACCTTGCTCCATTCTCGGATTACCATTCTTGGCTTGTTCATTCTTGAACCTGCTCCATTCTCGGATTACCATTCTCGGCTTGTTCATTCTCGAACCTTACTCCATTCTCGGATTGCCATTCTCGGCTTGTCTATTCTCGAACCTTGCTCCATTCTCGGATTACCATTCTCGGCTTGTTCATTCCCGAATTGTGCTCCATTCTCAGAGTGTCATTCCCGGCTTGTTCATTCTCGAACTGTGTTCCATTCTCGGAGTGTCATTCCTGGCTTGTTCATTCTCGAACTGTGCTCCATTCTCGGAGTGTCATACCCGGCTTGTTCATTCTCGAACTGTGCTCCATTCTCGAAGTGTCATTCCCGGCTTGTTCATTCTCGAACTGTGCTCCATTCTCGGAGTGCCATTTCCGGAAAGACTGATACTGATAATGATATGGGCCTCGCCCCCAGAGTGCCATACCCTGCAAGATTGATACTGATGCTAATATGGGCCTCGCCCCCAGACTGATGCTGATGTGGGCCTCGCCCCCAGACTGATGCTGATGTGGGCCTCGCCCCAAACTGATACTGATATGGGCCTCGCCCCTGGGACTCATCCCCAAGACTGAAACTGATATGGGCCTCAACCCTGGGACTCATCCCTGAAACTACTACTCATATGTTGCTGATTCTGGTTGGCTTGTCTTTGCCGCTTTCTCTTTTTCTTCTTTGAAACCTGTGAATACATAACAAAACAAACACAAAAAGAATGCAAAATATGTTACGTCTATGCATGCATGTATGAGTGAATTTTCTATCCCGTTGGGTTATGTCTTCTGCCAATTCCTCTGGTGACCATTCTTCTATTCCTCAGGAAAAGTACAGCTTCAATCTGTCAACATTTATCGGCTTGGTGAACTCGTTCCCTTCCAATTCTGACAGTCTCACTGCCCCTATTTCCCACTTTCTGAATGACTATCTTATCTTTTCTGTTTGCTTCTTTCGAAGATTCCCCGTGTTCTAAATATCGCCGAGTATCATAGTACCAAGGTTTAATGCTTTTGTCAAATGTACTCATGTTGCAGGAAGAGGCTTAGGCAAGTAAACAAAATGAACGTCTTTATTATCGTTGAGAAAAAATTTCGAACAAGTAAACAAAATCAATGTCTTTATTTAAAAATGCTGGATCAAATAGACTAGAAGGAACAGCTCCATTATCCGTAGCACTGCCTTCTTCCTCGGCCTATGGTTCTTCACTGTCATCCATGTAAGAATCTTGGTGGTTGAGGGTTTGGAGGACAAAAGTTTCGGGCAATCCAGAGTTGATAATGTAGGTGGGTGGTGGAACAGAGTGGTAGATTGGTAGAGGGTTTCTGTGTGTGTTGGGTTGTTCTTTTCCTAGGTCGGGTATTTTATGGGAATCTATGAGATCTTGAATTTCATGTCTGAGGCGGGTGCAGTTTTCGGTGTCATGGCCATGTAGCTGGTGGAAGTTACAATAAAGGTTCACATTTATGTGTGGCGGTGAGGGGTGTGGACGTGGTTTGCCTTCTAAGGGTTTCAAGATTCCTTGTCCCTGTAACTTTTCAAACACCTTCGACAAAGGTCTACCGAGGTTGGAGAATTGCCTGTTTCTGATGGCAGTGACTTCGGCAGTAGTGGACTTGGTTTCGGAAGGCCCCCCAAAAGTTCTCATATTCTAGCCATAAAATTTTCTGTTCTCAGCCTCTTCCTCCTCAATATCCATAACAGTCTCTCTCAACTGTCGAAAATCAGTGATCATCGAAGTCATCCTCCTCAGTTTACCATAAATAGAGGGCTTGGTGCCCTTGATGATCATCTTGATCTGGTCTTTCTCTGAAGGCCGAGTCTACATTTTCAAAAGCTGACCTCTCCAGCGGTCTACATAATCTTTAAAGCTTTCCTTCGACTTTTGCTTAGTATTCTCCAATTCGCAGAGTGACAAATCGATCTCCAGATCTGTGATGTACTATTTTAAGAAGGCATCGGCCAACTCCCTCCAATATTCCTTAATCTTTTTCTCAAGACCATGATACCACACCACGGGTGCCCCCTCGAGCGACATCCCAAACATCTTCTGAACTTGGCGCTGTGACAGGCCCACTGAACTCATAACTGAAACATACTGTCGGAGATGGACCCTCGGATCCCCATTCCCATTAAACTTGGCTATATCCGACATCTTGAACTGAGCTGGCAGCTGTTCTTCAAAAGTCATTGCTTCATAATCTAGCAAGTCTTCATGTTTACCCCTCATTTTGCGGGTAACCGATTCTACCTGATCTCGGAGTCTCTGCAGTTCAGCTTGAGACTCTGCCACTTTCCCGGCAGCATATTCGGCCATATCATCATCAAAACCCGGAATATCATCATTCAATCTAGTCGGAGGGTCTTCACACCTCTCATTCTCAGAGTTTCCCCCAGCACGGGGCACAGCCATATTAGCCACAGCAGCAGTCAAGGCTTGTAACTGTTCAGTAATCTTGGTGAGACTATTCTCAAACTGATCCATACGGGATGTTTCATTCTCTGATTCGCTCATGTTTGCTATCGGCCTTTTAACAAGTCTTCCTTTTTTTCCTAACCCAACGGAATCTATGATGTCTTTTATAGACATAGAGGGTGTTAACAGGATATATGTATGCATGAGATGAATGAGATGCATGCAATACAAGGAATATATCAACTCATTAAAATTTTCACATAAATCGGCCCATCACCATAAGATATAATGGCTTATTGGCGTTTTGGAGGCTTTTTGGCCCAATCACCATAAGATATGTTCTTGTCCCAGTTTAAATGGCCCAACAAGCCCATACCTCATGACAAAAGGTCCGAATGGATCCAAACGACCATGTTCCCAAACACAAACACAAGTAAATAATTCTTATTAGTTCTACTAAGGTTCACATGTGGGTTTACGGGGTGTGGACAATGGCTCTCGCTGACGAAGGATTACTCACAACTAGGTCTCCTCACTCAAGGGTCCGAGCGACCAAATGAGCGCACCTTTTTTATACCTTAACATACGTGCCAACGAGTTATAGTGTGTAACTGACTGTCAAATGGATTTCCCATTATAGATTTCCCAGAGGGAGGGGGTGGAACGAGGCTCTCTTAAGTACCCAACCCTCTTAGGCTCTTATCGCTTGGTGACAGGAATAACAACGAGTCCTCTAAATTAGTCCATCACAGTAGGCTACGAGTAGATGATTATATAGGTGCCTTCATAACTTTTCCTTCTAGAAATGTAGTGAGTGAAGGAAGACACCAAGCCATTATCTAGCCTTAAAAATGCCTTTGATTAAACCTCTTTCAACCCACTATAGGAACGGTTAACTTAAAGCACAAATCATAATATTACAAGACATTATTTCGGGGCCGATTCTCTATCCCCAGTGGAGTCGCCAGACTGTGGGACACAGAAACTGGGCGACGCATGCTGTTCCGGGCTCGCGGCCCGGTTGGGAGTACAGATTAGCCCACGGGGGACTAAACCGGAGAATAATGGAGTCGCCACCTGGTGTGAACCGGAAAAATGATTTAAGGCCGCACTCACCCCTCGAAAGGGAAGACCTCAAACCGTTGGGTTCGGAATGGTCCCTTACTTATGCCATTTGTAATAAAATAATTTTTGCAATAATTTAATTGAGTCTAGCAAAATATATTCCTAAGGGTATTCTATATCTAAGTTCGCACGCATAAATCAAAAGTTCATCTAAGTTCACATGTAACCTATGTCCGAATTTGCATATAACATATTTGCATATAATCTATTTCTGAATTTACATACAACCTATTTGCATATAATCTATGTCTTAATTTGTATACGACCTATTTGCATATAATCTATGTCCCAATTTGCATACAACCTATTTGCATATAATCTATGTCCGAGTTTGCATGCATAAAGATAAATTGAAATACGGCAAGCATACAACTTCATGAACATGTTGAATGGATGAATGCAGAAGCATAAGTAGATAACTACCGTGTAAATATGCATCATGGAAACAAACATGTGATCTTGTGAACACAATAAATGACTAACTGTGAGAACATGAACAATCAAAAAGATAAATGACAAAATGAGTAACCATGCATGAGATGTGATGGAAGAGGGCCTATTTACCGTGGGCGTTCGTGCGGCGTTCATAGCCGCGCTCGAACGGTAAACAGAAGGTTCACATTCGAGTAGCGTTCATAAACGCGTTCGAACAATTGAGACAGAAAACATGCGTTCGTGCGGCGTTCTGAAACGCGTTCGAATGGGGTTACAGCAGTGACCTCCAAAATACAGTAAACAACATGACGCATACGTGAACAGATGAATATATGACACCTAATAAATAATAACGGGCTAAAAGGCGCGGCAAAGCATCGTGGTAAAAGATTTTAACCCCTCGACATGGAGGACCTTTAATCCAACTTACTAAGCCCATGAGCTAATAACATAATGCATATAAAAATAAAGACAACGATATCGGACTTTGTATACCCGATTGAACACATCTTACATTCAATCGAATATACGTCATCCGGCGTGGTAAAGCATCCTGGTAAAATTATTTTAACCCCTCGAAATGGAGGACCTTTAATCCAACTTACTAAGCCCATGCACTAATAACATAATGATATAAAAATAAAGACAACAATATCGGACTTCGTATACCCGATTGAACACATCTTACATTCAACCGAATATACGTCATCCGAATGGCGAAGCATCGTGGTAAAGGATTTTAACCCCTCGAAATGGAGGACCTTTAATCCAACTTACTAAGCTCATGCGTTAATAACATAATGCATATAAAAATAAAGACAACAATATCGGACTTCGTATACCCGATTGAACACATCTTACATTCAACCGAATATACATCATCCGGCGCAGCAAAGTATCGTGGTAAAGGATTTAACCCCTCGAAATGGAGGACCTTTAATCCAACTTACTAAGCCCATGCGCTTCATCTCATCATTACACAAACAAATAACATGCAGAAACAAATAGCGGATAGTAAATGAATCAAGATAACATAAACAAAATATGTGCCGTTTACTCAAGTGGTACGTGGAGTTGTATCCCAAGTACAGACCTCACTACCGTCCATTCGGATTCGACTACGGAATTTATGTCTGGGTTTCCATTCTATATACCACAAGAGGCGACATATTTTCCATTTTATTCAAAACCACAACATGCATCCACAAACGACTCTCATACGAAATAAATAACTAAAACATTTAAAATATGAATAAAAATAAATATGAAAAGTTCCCTCAGGTCTAATCTTTTATGTCGACTCTCGGACGTGCGTTACACGGTGGTCGGAAAGGCTAAAACTCCGCAACTTTTCTGGTTCACTGGTCCACGTTTTTTCCTCGCTATTTTGCTGCTCAAGCTACTGTTTTCACTCCGTTTTGCTGCTGTTTTACAGATATTTTACTACTGTTTTAGTGTTTTTGGGGCTGCTGTTTCGGGTGCAGTTTTGGGCAGTTTCTGGGATTGTTTTAGATGTTTTTTTTGTTACTGTTTTGGTCGGTTATTAAGGGACTGTTTCAGGCTATTTGCGTGTGTGTTGTGTGTCTTGTAGTTAGTGAGGGTAAAAGGCGTGAGTGTTGTGCTCCTCTTGTTTTTTGTGTTTTTTTTATTTTAAAAGGGGATGCTGTGTGTGATCAAATGAGAGGGTGAGGGCCAATGAGGCAGGTGGCGTGTGCTGATGAATGTGAAGGGTTGCTACGTGAATTGGCTGAGTGGAGTTTGGCTGTGGGTACATGAGTGCGTGTGTGTCAAAAGGTCTAGTGGGCAGCGTGGAGTGTTGGGTGTGTGGGCGAGAGAGAATTTCTGAGAGTAGATGGATGGGGTTTATTGTTTTGTGTGTGTTATTGTCGTGAATGATAGAGAATGGGGAAGTGTTGGAATTTGGTTTCTTTTATAGACAAATGTTAGGGCTTCTCCTTATTTGAAAAGGAAGGAATTAGTGTCTTACAAGGAAAGTCTAATATTTGATTGGGGGACATGTCTTGGCTAGATTAAGAATATGATATATTTAATTTATTTTGTTTAGGCATGAGATTATTTTAATTTGGTGTATGATTTTTAGATTTTATTTAATTCCCCATGTGTTAAATATGCTTTTTATTAATTTGGATGTGTTTTATGGGCTTTGGTGGGCTAATTGGGCTTGGGTGTAAGGCTAGCAGCAAAACCAGAAATACCGACACCGTTCGAACGCCGATTCGAACGCTACACGAACGCCTGCAATCTGCTTAACGTTCGAACGTGGTCGCGAACGCAACACGAATGAAAATAGTGAACTTCTGAAATGAATCTGATGACATACTTATTCTGAATTTCCCCGTCCGACGTCCGTTTCCGTGACTTCCGCGACTTAAAATGTAGTGCCTCCAAATAAGACTCTTCATAGGGACTTACATGCAAAAATGCAGTGCCTAGAGCTACCCCCGCCAACAGGTATATTCCTATCCTGTAACGAAATCTATTAAAGGGTTATTTATCCTCAAGGAAAATTGTGGGCTATTGAGTCTAATGTCTTTATCCTAAAATCTTTTTTCCAAGTTCATTTTAAGTTTACCAGTTCAATTTTATTAATGGCCAGTTAATAAAAATCATTAGGATTAAGGCTCAATAAATAAATCTTTATATTATCCAAACTGTAATTTAACCCCTTATAAACCGGTGATATTGGATTTCATCACAACCCTAGATAACTAGCTTAGTTACGACATATATTTACGGGTAGTAAAAACTTAAATAAAATAAAAGACATAAAGTAAATGCTGGAAATTAAATACTGAAAAGTAAATTTATGAAAAGTAAATTGCTGAAAAGTAAATTGCTGAAAGTAAATTACTGAAAGTAAATTACTGAAACGTAAATTGCTAAAAGTAAATTGCTGAAAAGTAAATTATCGAAAGTAAATAAAGTAAAATTACAATAAAAGAAAATGTTGGGGTTAGAGTATCCACTTTTATTACTACTATTTTAGATATCTCCCTTAATATAATATATTAACTTTGCGTGATAATTACCAACCAGCCATATAGGCGGTATCTTGATTAAGTCAAATTAATAATTAATTACCAACCGACCAACCAGGCGGTATCCATGCTTAGTCAGGTTAAAACCAATTTATAATTAATTACCAACCGACCAATATAGAGGTATCCTCATTAAGTCAGGTTTATTATATTATAATTAAGGGAGATTAATCTAAATAGCAATAATAAAAGCTTTACATTTTACCCCCAGCAAGGGGGAGTTACCTCCTCATTGCTTGAAAAGTAAAAACTGAAAAAGTAAATAAAGGAAAGTAATGTGCGTAAAAGTAAATTGCGGAAAGTAAAAACTGAAAAGTAAGGAAAAGAAAGTGCGAAAGCGGAAATTAATTACTGAAAGCTATAAATAAACAAACAAGATACAATTTTCTTAGTTATTCTTAAGGAATTTCAAAGAAGAAAGTATGAATTTACAAATGAAATGACTTGGTATTTATAGGCAAAATTTTGCCTCCACCAAATCCATTATTAATTGCTCAACTAATTGCTCCACTAATTGCTCCACCAAATACATTATTAATTGTTATCATGTTTGGTGGGAGCTTGACTATTTTTATTTATTTATTTATTTATTTGCTTTGAAAATGACTTTAATAATTACAGATAACACACTTCCAGATATTTCATCACTTTCGGTCATGAAATCTTCATAATTCGAAATTATTTTGTTCTTCAAAGTTGTATATTTTTTAGTCTTCTTTAATCTGGAACTTGAATCAGCGCAATCCAATATCGGAGTAAAACGTTATGCCTAAAATACGACAATTGCGCACAACTATAATTTCCGAAACTGCACTTCATTATAACGCCCTTTCAAGTTTCCAATCTCCAGAATTAATATGTCAAGTCTAATTTTTACCCTTATTTGACCCACATTTCGTCCTAAATCATTTCATTCAATCCCAATATTATTTTATGTGCAAAATAAACTAAAACACATCAAAATATTCATCAAACCCGAGAAACTAAATAAAATATTAATTAAAATGAGCGGTAAATATTGATATATTTTTCGCTCATCACACCCCCAAACCTAAAATTTTACTAGTCCTCGAGCAAAATAATAAAATAAAATACAAGAAACAATTAAAATTAAACTAAGCCACTTTCGTATGGATCACGGTTGCATTTAGCGTATGCAACAAGCCTTTAAACTCTTAGGTGTCCCTAGTGGACGAGTTGTAGACTCGTGAGGGCTTACAACAACGATACCCACAAACGTTTTACAAAATTAAAAAGATAATAAAACTAATGCACACAAAAGCAAAAAGACAAGAGAAAAGAGAATAAAGAAGTTAGTGACTAAACAAATGAAACTTCTAATCCAAGTCAATAGTTGTTTTGTTTCTTTTTAAATTACCGAATAAGTAAATTCTCCGATTATTTTTATCATTCTCCATATACACAGTCAACAAAATATTAATCAACTCATTTTGCCCACAATAGTCACGAGTGTAGTTTAGAAGAGAGTAATATTTTTGTCCTAAAGTTTTATCAGAATTTACACATTTTTTAAGCAATGGAATAAATTTTTTTTTTTGATTTTTTTATTTATATACAATATATTCCATCTATGTAGCGAGTTTTGGGCCAGTGACTCCCAAACGAGTTGGTTTTAGGGCACTAGGTGTTAAGATACCCCTACGAACTTAATTACTCAGACTTCAGATATATATATTTTGGCAACATCTTCGATCCATGTAACGAACTTTGAGCCAGTGACTCCCAAACCAGTTGGTTTTAGGGCACTAGGTGTTAAAACACCCTTACATACTTAATAACACGAATCTCAGACGTTTTTTTTTTTTTTTTACTTTTTTGCTTTTTTTTACTCCATCGCTTTTTATAGATGCTTCCTCCAATTAAACTAGAGCACTGAATATTACAAACTTTTCAATTACAGCTCATGTCTGTATGTTACCATGTATGCTGATAATACCTGTCAACTGAGCATATGAAGATTCATTTTAATCAGTATTATGGAGAATTCACAAATTAAATAATTTAAAATGAAATAAATAAAAATTAACTTGTTCCGAAATAGGTTGAGATACGTCTTAGGAATGGAAATTCCTTACACAGCTATCTCACACCAATTTCACCTGATTAATCAAATAAAAACACAAAAATATAAAATATTTTATTGGTTTTTGTAAAAATTTTCAATTTTTTTTGCTTTTTCGAAAAATTTTGATTAAAAATAAAACAATAAAAACAAGATACAATTTAACTATTTTTCTCCCCCAAACCTAAATGAGTCATTATCCCCAATGTCTTAAACAGTAGAAGAATAGTTTAGAAAATCGTACCTAGTTAGCTGAAATTCTACATCTAAATGAAAAGTTAAGGGTTAAGATCCAGATTTATTCGATGACTCTTACCACGATCATTATCAGACCAGTTTATCTTGGAAAGAATGGGGTCAATTTGAGGTTCAAATGCTAATATTTGGTCAATTAAATCTGGGGCAGTTCTGGCAGTAAAGAGGAGTTCTTTTACAGGCTTTGACACGAACCCATTTCTCCGGGCATCATCAAGAAACACACAAAGAAAATAATAAAATTCATCAACATTGTACAGTCCAAGCAGTTTCCGGTGTATGTTCAAGTTTACCCAAGATAATACTGTAAAAATTTCATTCATCGTGCCCAAGCCTCATGGCAAAGCAATAAAAGCATCAACACGGTTAATCATCTTTACCAGTCGTTCAAAAATATCTTGCACGATTAGTTCCTCGCTGTTTGATGATCCAATAAAATTCACCTCCGCCAAGGGTTTTGGGATGATTCCAAATACTTGACTGTCTCCATCATGTACAGCCTTTGAAACTATCCCCCTTAGTCCAAGATTGCCTCATCCATATACTAGGTGCATATTCCTTTCAGCTAAGACTCGACCCAATTCATGTGCTGCTGCTATGTACTCTGGTTTCACACCAACACTAGTACCACAAAACACACAAATGTTTACAACTCGTCTTCTTGAAGTGGCTTCCATATTTTATGTGTTTCTTTTTCAGCTCTGGATGCCTTCAAGAGTGCAATGATGAGTTGAATTTATGGAACCTGAAATGGGTGAGTAATAATAGCAATAGTATCTTCCAAAGGACGATTAGTAGCAAAATAATAAATCGTGAAAGGTCAAAAGGTCTTGATCCTGTCGGAGAAAATAAAAGAAAATATCAAAACAAATCAAATTATTAGGAGAAGACAAAGAGATATAATATTTACAGGAATTAATAGCTTGATTGACGTCTATGCGTCAAGGACAAGCTTCCCATCCAATTTTCTTATAAATTGTCAAACATGGTCTTTTGAGTCAGATTCCCGAGACTTAACTGTTGTCTTTCTTTTCGGAATTGTGCATTTAACATGTGAATTTCATGATACACATATCCACTGGGATGCGTCTCAAGATTCTTAGATATGTCATCCAAAGACTCCTTACTCAAGCCATCCCTAATGAAATTAATCTTATTTTCGCGGTTATCAGACACCATTCCTAAAGAACAGCAACGAGTATTACATGTCATGCGAGCATATTTATAGCAAACACCCATTCTTTTAGCTTTTCTTTTTTAGCATAGGTGTTTCTGCCTAGACCAGACAGATGTGAAATAAAAGAGTCAGAAGACTCACCTACCAATCAGACCTGTGATTCAATAATCCAACGAATGTCAGTAGGAATACCTTTGATCATCAGCAGTCTCATCCGTTCCAAGCGAGCTTTGTAAACTTTCATCAGAGATTTATGAGGGAGAGAAGGAAATTGCTTGTGAAGATTTGCGAGAACTTCTTCCATCCTAAAATGACTTAACCTGCAAAAACTAAACACACCAAATTAAATCACACCAAATCACAATATATACACAAATTGCATGGGTTACCTCCCAGTTAGCGCTAAGTTTAACTTCATCAACTAGACTTGACTGCCTGAACGTTAGGCTAGATCTGAAAGTGTGACACTTTCTTTCGTCGCTCAAATGATTCTCCCCAGTAGTGCTTGACACGCTTGTTTTTAACCTTGAATGTTTGTTGGAGTCAAGATCATGTAACTCAACGGCTCTATCTGGTAAAACCTTGGTGATTAGAAATGGACCTAACCACCGTGATTTTGGCTTCCATGGGAAGAGTTTCACCCTTGATTTGTTTAACAATACCTTCTGTCATGGTTCCAGTTATATGCGCAATAACTTCTCATCATGTCTCTTCTTGGCCTTTTCTTTGTACAATTTGGCATTCTAAAAAGGATGCATGTGAAATTCCTCCAATTCATTGAGCTGGTGGCAACTGTTTCTCTTTTGTTACTTATAGTGCAAGAATCTGTGTCTTTAGTGCACAAGACGCTTTATCTTCAGTCTCTATAGGCAATTGACATGCTTTAAGATTGTTAGTGGAACATTGCATTGCATCAGAGATCTGGGCAGTACTATTTATCATATCAAGTCTGAAACATTCTTCCTTTTCGTCATTCGGGAAATTCATGGCCTTGAAAACATTTCATGTTACTTCTTGGTCTTGTACCCTCATGGTTAGTTCTCCTTTTTGTACATCAATAATGGTTCGACCTGTAGCCAATAATGGTCTCCCGAGAATGATCAGCACGTCTTCATCTTCCTCCATATTAAGGACAATAAAATCTACTGGGAAAATTAATTTGTCGACCTTAACCAGCACATCTTCAACTACACCTCTCGAAAATACGAGCATTCTATCAGTAAGTTGTAGAGAGACTGAGGTGGGCATTGTTTCTCCAATCTGCAGTTTCCTGTAAATAGAAAAAGGTATCAAGTTAACACTTGTACCTAAATCGTAAAAAGCCTTACCGAAGTCATGTTCTCCTATGGTGGAAGGAATAGTGAAACTGTCAGGATCTTTCAACATTGGAGGAAGCTTCCTCTGAATGATGGCGCTACATTCTTATGATAATGCTACTGTATCGTAATCTCCCAATCTCCATTTTCGAGAAAGAATGTCATTCATGAATTTGACATAGCTGGACATTTGTTCCAACACTTCTGCAAATGGAATGTTGATATGCATCTTTTTGAAGATCTTCAGGAATCGAGAAAACTGATTGTCTAGTTTATTCTTCTAGAGACGTTGTGGAAAAGGTGGAGGTATAATGATTCTTTCTTGATTTTTTTCCTTTGCTTCTTTTTCCTTCATCTATGGAACTGCTTCGCTGTTTTCTTTTGGAACTTCCTCAACAGTTGCCTTGACTCCAACATCTTTGTTGATTTCAGTACCGCTTTTCAACATGATGGCATGATATTACTCATTCCCCATATTCCTTGGATTTGGTTCTGTGTTGCTATGAAGGTTACCTGGCGGTCTGTAACTCTGAGCATTGGTCAATTGTCCAATTTGATTCTCCAGTGCTTTGATGGAAGCATATTGACTTGGAAAATAGCATCATATGCTGCTTGTTGCTTTTTGAACATCTCTGCAATCCATTCTTTCATTTCTGGATCTTTTTCAAACTAATGGCTTTTGTTTTGCTGTTGAAATCCAAGTGGTGGATTATTCTTTTGCCCTGAATTGTTGCTCCATGAAAAATTGGGATGATTCCTCCACCCTGGGTTGTAGGTGTTGGAATATGGATTGTTCCCCAGTCTGTTAAAATTATTGACATAGTTCACCGTTTCTTCATGTTGGTTTGGCTCTGGTGCTCCTCCATATGGTGAACTTGTGGCTCTGGCGATGTTTACAACTTGCTTGCTAAGTGTTTCCAGGCTTTTACTCATTTGCTCCAACTTAGTATTCACTGCTGAGTTAGCTCCAACTTCATAAATTCCTACAATTCGTTGAATCATGCTCATTTCTATTGGCCACAATGAATTATTGTTAGCCATTTCTTCGATTAAGTCTCAGGCTTGATCTTCTCCTTTTGCTATCAAAGCTCCTCCAGTAGCAGCATCAATTGTGGTTCTCATCAATCCAGAAAGTCCATTATAGAAAGTTTGGACTTGAAGCCATTTTGGAATCTCATGATGAGGATATTTCCGGAGCAAATCTTTGTACCTTTCTCAAGCTTCGTAGAGAGTTTCCGAGTCAAGTTGTACAAAGGATGTGATGTAATTTCTCAATTTTGCTGTTCTGGCTGGTGGAAAGTACTTTGCAAGGAATTTGGTGGCTAGAGTATTCCAAGTTGTGATGGAACCTACTGGTAGTGAATGTAGCCAAGCTTTTGCTCTGTTTTTCAAGGAATATGGAAAAACTCGCAGTCTCATTGCTTCTTCTGATGCTCTGTTGTAATTGAAAGTGCCGCAAACTTCCAGGAAGTTGCTGATGTGGGCATTAGGATCTTTAGTTGCATTCCCCCCAAACTGAACTGACTGCTGAATCATCTGAATGCATGTATTGATGTCACATGCATTTGCTGGTAAGGGAGGGAGTACAATACAGGAAATGAGGCTGTCAATCACAGGAATGGTTCTGTCTCGAATAGGAATTGGTGGTGCAACCTCCAAAGGTTCAGGTTCCATGTTAACGATTGCTTCTTGGCTTTCTCACATTTTCTTTCTCAATTGTCTGATGGTTCTTTCAATCTCTGGGTCAAGCGGTCGGAGTTCAAAGCTTCTAGTTCGTCTCATGTAGTGTCTGAGAACCTGAAACATAAGAAAACAGAAATAAAAAGTAAAAAGAAAATTAGATACAAGTAAAGGTATCTAACCCCAAACTAATAGTGAAAGATAAATAAGTCCCCGGCAACGGCGCCAAAAACTTGACCGGCGTAATCACACGCGTATAACGCAAGCGCACGTATCGTTCAAGTTGTATAAAAGTATCGATCCCACGAGGACTTAAAAACTTTTGTTATCAATTTATGAAGTTAAATTTTTACAACTATCTAATGGATTGATTGTTTGATTGGGTGGTGACTTTAAAATTAAAACAAGTAAATAAATTACTTTAAAGTAGATTGAAGAAAATTCAAATTTATAAAACTATCCAGGGTTGTGAATCTTTCCAATATCTTTTTAAAAGATGAAGTGGTTATTTTACGTTTGTGTAATATATTGGTTTATTAACCTGGAACACGAAATTATGTAAAAGCCTCTTCCGATGGTCAAATACAAATACCCAGTATAACTCAATTAATCATATTCATATGTCAACCAAGTTATCTGAATTCATTAAGATTAAGTTCCAATTATGGCTACCACCGTCCGACAGGTATATTCCTATCATGTAAGGAAATCTATTAAAGGGTTATCTATCCTCAAGGAAGATCGTGGGCTATTGAGTCTAGGTTTTTAACCTAAAATATCTTTTCCAAGTTCATTTTAACTTTACCAGTTCAATTTTATTAATGGCCAGTTAATAAAAAGCATTAGGATTAAGGCTCAATAAATAAACCTTTATATTATCCAAACTGTAATTTAACCGTTTATAAACCGGTGATATTAGATTTCATCACAACCACAGATAACTGGCTTAGTTACGACACATATTTACGGGTAGTAAAAACTTAAATAAAAGAAAAGACATAAAGTAAATGCTGGAAATTAAATACTGAAAAGTAAATTGATGAAAAGTAAATTGCTGAAAAGTAAATTGCTGAAAAGTAAATTGCTGAAAAGTAAATTGCTGAAAGTAAATAAAGTAAAAATACAATAAAAGAAAATATTGGGGTTAGATGATCCACTTTTATTACTACTATTTTATATATCTCCCTTAATATAATATATTAAATTTGCGTGATAATTACCAACCAGTCATATAGGCGGTATCCTGATTAAGTCAAATTAATAATTAATTACCAACCGACCAACCAGGCGGTATCCATGCTTAGTCAGGTTAAAACCAATTTATAATTAATTACCAACCGACCAATATGGCGGTATCCTCATTAAGTCAGGTTTATTATATTATAATTAAGAGAGATTAATCTAAATAGCAATAATAAAAGTTTTACATTTTACCCCAGCAAGTGGGAGTTACCTCCTCATTGCTTGAAAAGTAAAAACTGAAAAAGTAAATAAAGGAAAGTAATGTGCGTAAAAGTAAATTGCGGAAAGTAAAAACTGAAAAGTAAGGAAAAGAAAGTGCGAACGCGGAAATTAATTACTGAAAGCTGTAAATAAACAAACAATATACAATTTTCTTAGTTATTCTTAAGGAATTTCAAATAAGAAAGTATGAATTTACAAATGAAATGACTTGGTATTTATAGGCAAAATTTTGCCTCCACCAAATCCATTATTAATTGCTCAACTAATTGTTCCACTAATTTCTCCACCAAATCCATTATTAATTGCTATCATGTTTGGTGGGAGCTTGACTATTTTTATTTTTTATTTATTTATTTGCTTTGAAAATGACTTTAATAATTACAGATAACACACTTCCGGATGTTTCATCACTTTCGGTCATGCAATCTTCAGAATTCGAAATTATTTTGTTCTTCAAAGTTGTATATCTTTGAGTTTTCTTTAATCTGGAACTTGAATCAGCACAATCCAATATCGAAGTAAAGAGTTATGCCCAAAATACGACAATTGCGGAAAAATGGAATTTCCGAAATTGCACTTCGTTATATGCCCTTTCAAGTTTTCAATCTCCAAAATTAATATGTCAAGTCTAATTTTTACCCTTGTTTGACCCACATTTCATCCTAAATGATTTTATTGAATCCCAATATTATTTTATCTGCAAAATAAACTAAAACACATTAAAACGTTCATCAAACCCGAGAAACTAAACAAAATATTAAGTAAAAGGGGCGGTAAATATTGATATATTTTCTGCTCATCAAAATCCTGTATTCGAATCCTGTGGGTACGCTTCTTGTAAGAGCTTGAGACAGTCAAAGATTTTACCTATTTTGTTTAAGTCCGGGTCGGGTGAATTGACGGCAGAGTTTTCAACGTTTCCAAAAAAAATATTTTCATACTTATCCATGCATATCGTGAGGGCTTGGACTTGTTACTGAAAATTATCCGAACATTGGCCGAGATTTATTCCTAGATTAAGTATATAAAATTTGTGCAACCCTCAACTCTTGAGCTATCTTTTAAACTGAATTATACCTATACGAAAATATTTCAAATTGGTCGAGGTTGAATCTGGGGTGTTATTCTCCCCAGATTCTAGCCAGCTCATATTGTAGAAGTTGGTCTACAATACCTTTTCAAATTATAATGATCAATTAAAAAGATCAGTTTGCACATGACGGAGATGTTAAGAGAAATATATCATAATGACTCAGAGTAAATATAAAACTTTAGCAATCGTCAATCTTGAACTAATTGTTTTAGTATGAGTTAATCAGTAACATAAATCAAACTAGTGGAACTAAAATGACAACAAATAAAAAAGAAATGCTTACTAAAATATCCTTTTAAGTAAGCATTTCATTATTTAGTACGCAAGAATTCAATTAAAGATATTTTAAAAAGATATGCAGTTTAAGACCAAACCTATTTTTTTCTTGTTAACTCCTTCGTGCCCAGTTATTCTCATCAAAGAACATAAACTAATGGCAGAAGCAAATAAACAACACACAGATTCAATCACACCAAGAACACAAGATTTTTACCGTGGTTCGCCTGAATGATTCAGACTACATCCACGTTGAACTCCGGAAATAAGGAGTTCACTGCACTAATATAATACCAAGATTACACAAGAATCTTGAAAGAAGTTACAATAACAATTTCCCCAAATTACAGACCAAAAACAGGATGAACCCTAATCTCTAATAGTGTCGATCTCTACACACAAATCCAGCTGCTGCCAATTAATCAATCATCAAGACAATTCGGCCAACAAGCTAATTTACCATGAAGATCACACAAACTTGGATTAGGGATTTGGCTCAATGAAATAACAAGTAGCCAAACAAGAATAGGAGAAATCTGAGAAACAAAAACGCAATTGTCTACACTCTTACTCAACCCTAGCAGCCTTTATATATGCCTATATGGTGAGCAAAAATATGAATTTAAGCAACGACGTAAATTGAGCCACGTGTCACACATCCAACGGGTTCAAAGAAGGCTTCACATTTTACATTTCTTTTTGAAGTAATACTGACGTACGTATAGTGAGTTCGGCTTGCTACTAGAATTAAATAGAAAAAGAGTTTGAAGTGTATTGGAATTTGCTTACAATGATTATTCCATATGTCATCATGAGAGGGATGATATTAATAAAAATTGATATATCTTAAAATAATCATAATAATCATAAACAAATTTGTGTTATATATGAATAGGATTACTAGAAAATTTCGAATCTTCAATATTTTTAATTTTTTTTTTTGTATCGATTAAAATATATGGTAAGAATTTTGGGATGATTTTTGTCCCGATTAAAAAAGATTCATTATAATTTTTCTTTCCGAGTTCATGATGCGTCCCGAATTATTGTTTAAAATTTCCAAATCTTGATCAAGATTGAAGATCTCGTATTATTCAGCATGAGATTTTAGACTATTTTTCATCCAATTACATTATTAGAATTGAAAAATCTATTAATGATTCGGGATGATTTTTCATCATAATTACATAATTGAAATGAAATTGGATTAGCAAATCTCAATCCGGATGACGATGCGAACCCTATATATGAGGGTGACCATTTGTTGAGCTAGTAAAATTCTTGTGTTGAAAACGTTGATATATCGTTTGGTAAAGAGTATTAATTGAGAGTATAAGCTAGCTTATAAGTATTGCAGTGAAAATATAAGTTAGCTTATAAGCTCATCAAACTCTATATCAAACATTATATAAATTTATGCTTCAAACCACGCTCATATGGGTGAGGAGGGGTTGATCAAGTTGCTGATAAATTAAATAAAAAAACCATTGTCGTGTGTGTGTGTTTTGGGGGTGTTTCGAAAGCCACATGGGGTGTTCCGGCAACAAAAGGGGATGTTTCGGCCACCCACCAACTCCCTTTGGCCGAATGAAGCCAACCAAGGTGTCGCGACTGGCCAGCGATGGCGATAAGGCCGGCTGCCGGCCAACTTCTCTACCGATGAAGGGAATGGATTTTTTGGGCTATTTGGAAATTATGCCAAACTTCTGTGATTATATAATAAATTTTCTAGAATTTACATTCAGGTCTCCGCAAAGTTGCAAAACGTATTCAACACGAAAGTTGTTCGTCTCGGAAAAATCTATTTGACCGGTATAGAATTAGCTTAATCGGATTTCGTTTGATATTTTATAGCCAAAATAATATACTTTTCTCATATTAATTACATAAAATTTTGTGAGAGTTGGTGCTCGACGAGCCAGTTTTTTTATTATAATTCCCTGAAAATACATAACCACATATATTTTATTTTGAATAAAATAAACAGTTTCATCAATATATTCTCTTTTATACATAGTAAAGATGTAACAAACCCTAAAATGATTAGTTATGATATAGTTACAAAAGCGTCGAAACTAACATTGAGTTGTATCATAACAGTACCATTTTAAATAATTTTTGGTCAATGTTTACATTACTTGGTCAATAATTAAACTTGTAGAGACTGGTACACTTGTAAGAAATGGTGGACGGATGATGTCGAACAATCAATTTCTCTCTCCTACCCACACTTTCTCTCTCATGTGTTTTCTCTCTACTGGAATTCGACTCTCTCTCTCATTAGTCTCTGAAAGTCATTTATTCCATATTTGTACTGATAAAACACACACTCACCTTCTCCCTTTTATTTTCACGATAAACACACCCAAAAAATTATGGTTGGTTTCTTTTTATAATAGAAAGTTTAGTTTGAGTTATATTAGGAGTATTGGTTGTTGGAAATTCTTGTAATATTCATTAAAGGATGGGTGTATATGTCTTTTTGACACTAGGGGTGTAATGGAAGGTTGCAATCCTTATGAAGGTTGCATCATACCCCAAGGGGTGCCATTTGGCACCCCTCCATGCCTTATAAAAGAGGCATCATATCCATAACAAGACATAGAAGAATAAATTTGGTTATGAGAATCATTCTTTTCTTTGTTTTGAGAGAGAGTTCCACCAATTCCTAGTTCATACATTTGTTAAGGAGTGCTCCTTGAACAAGAAGCATCCAAGTTATCCTGTGAGAACATTGGCCAATTCGAATCCGTGAAGCACCTCTGACGGAGGCTAATAAGTTCTTAAGGACAGGAAATCTCGACTTGGATTCGTCATTTCATTTTTCAGGTTTTCTACAGTTTTCTATTTTTAGAGTTTATGCATGTTAGATCTATTTTCTGATTTGATCTGTTTTGTTTGCATGTTATTTATTGTTTAATGACACTAATTGGCTTACAATCTTAAGAACTTATTACTAGTGTTGTTAAATATTAAATTGCATGCGTAGTTAAGAAAATTTCTGAGAAAAAATACAGCTGTGCATGAAAAACCCGTAGGGCATTCGAACGCCCGATGAACACAAAGGCTTAAAACTGAAATTTCGTAAGAACGTTCAAACGCGTCTTCAAACGCAACTCGAACGCAAGCCTTCTGCCTAAGAATGTTCGAACGCATCCTAAACGTAACTCGAACGCAAACTATCTAGAATCATTCCGTTCGAACGCGTTTTCGAACGCTATAAGAGCGTGAACTCTCTGGAATCATTTCGTTCGAACGCGTTATCAAACGCTACTCAAATGTGAACTCTCTGGAAACACTTCGTTCGAACGCGTTATCAAATGCAACACGAACGTACATACACTAGACAGTCTCGTTCGAACGTAGATACGAACGCGAAACTAACGAAATAGTCCTGGAATTGTTATAAACTGCAAAGACATTATTAATTTTAACTTAGGAAATCATATACCGAAACACATTAAACTTGGTAGTATAGATTTAAGTTATTATTAGGTTGTTCAATTATCACACACATACACTTAGTGATAAAGTTGAAATTGATTGTGTGTTGCATACTCGGGTGAGAATTTAAAAGTGTAATCATACACAAGAAATTTCATCCAATCTTCATTGACACTTACACATATATCTACACATATCGTATATTATTTGTTCCATTGAATAAATGTAATCCTAGGTTTGAATTGCTAAGAGATCCTATTGAAAAAATGTTTAAAGAATATTCTGTCAAAAAGGCGATAAGAGCCTAAGTGGTCAGGGATTTAAGTGGTTACTCCGGACCCCCCTCGTTTTCTGGGAATATTTATTTATTCATTTTTCTAAAGAATCTTTAGTTGAAATTCAAGGACTTGTGTTTATTGGAACCACTGTCCAATAGAACAACAATTTATTACCTAGTTTAACACTTTGAACAAGATCATTCGTTGATCGCTGTGCGATTCATCTTTTGTAGACTAATTGACCCATGTTGGTTTTTCCAGTTACAAATGGCTAGCGGAAACATCACAGTACCGGTCTCTTATGGAGAAAAGCCGGAGAAATTTGGTGGGGCAAATTTCAAACAGTGGCAGAGCAAAATGCTGTTCTACCTGACAACTCTCCAGTTGGCTATATTTCTCAAAGATCCTCTGGGTCCTGTTGAGGGTGAATCAGAAATGGCTAAGGAAGAGCGAGAACAGACTTGGATGTCTGGAGACTTCTTATGCAAGGACTATCTTTTGGGTGGTCTTGACAATACCATGTACAATGTGTACCAAGGCATGACTTCTGCGAAGATTCTCTGGGAATCTCTCGAGAAGAAATACAAAATAGAGGATGACGGACATAAGAAATTTGTCGTGGGTAGGTTCCTGGACTACAATATGGTAGATTCAAGGACGGTGATGTCTCAGTTGGGTGAACTGCAGTTGATCATTCATGAAATACTGGATGAAGGAATGAAACTCTGTGAGATGTTTCAAGTTGCCGCCATAATTGAAAAGTTGCCTCCATAATGGAAGGACTTCAGGAGCTATCTGAAACACAAAAAGAAGCAGATGAGCCTTGAAGACCTTAGTATTCGATTGAGAATCGAGGAGGACAACATGATATCCGAGAAGGCCAGCTACAAGACTATGGAGTCTAAGGCCAACATCATTGAGGGTGTAAAGGGTAGCAAGAAGAGAAAGAACAGTATAGCTGATTCTTCGAACAAGAAGTTCAAGGGGAAATGCTACAACTGTGGAAAGAGCGGTCATATGTTAAAGGACTGCAGGAACAAGAAGTCTCAGGACAAGGGCAAGAAAAAAAAATGAGGCCTATGTCACTAAAGGTGAGCAGCTGACTGATGAGATCTCAGAGATGGAACTATCAGCAGTGGTAACCGAAGCCAACATAGTTGGGAATCTAAGAGAATGGTGGGTAGACACTGGGGCTACTCGTCATATCTGTGCAGATAGCAAGATGTTTTCCTTATATCAGAAGGTCGATGGTGGCGATCATCTGACAATAGGAAACTCGTCTACCTCTCAGGTGGTTGGACAAGGCACAGTGGTTCTGAAGATGAAATCTGGAAAGGAGCTAACATTGAAGAATGTACTGCATGTTCCAGATATTCGGAAGAACTTGGTCTCGGGCCCTCTTCTTAGTAACACTAGTTTTAAGCTTGTGTTTATTTCTGATAAGTTTGTAATGACTAAGAATGATATGTATGTAGGAAAAAGATATCTAACTAAAGGCCTTTTCAAGCTAAATGTAATGACTGTCAATCGTGCTGTTAATAAAGCTAGTACTTCTACTTATATTATTGAATCACAAAATATATGACATGAGAGGTTAGGACATGTTAATTATGATACCATGCGTAAATTAATTAACATGGACCTTATACCTAAATTTGAAATTGATAGCCAACATAAATGTGAGACATGTTGTAGACGCTGGTTTCGGTCGAGGTCCACAATTGAGAATGAATTGAGGGGCACAAGCGAACCTGTAAAATGAGAGTAGAATGAACGGGGAGGTTACTGCCCACCGATGTGGTGGAAGCTGTAGGCACTCTGACGCTAAAGTCAACAAAGTTTAAATAATTCGAAAGTGAAAGGATTAAGGTCTTAGGATACTTCAATCTCTATTTTATGGCCGTGAGGGCAGGGTATTATGATTTCTCTGATGACTGTGAGGAGTGCTATCTATCTTGGATCCTATCTTTGTGTCATGACCCTTCTCTTTTATAGGTCCTTCTGTCGTGGGGTCATTTAATCCTCTTCTACATGTTGGATGTGTTAATGGAGGGTTTATGACCGAAACTGTTGATTAATGGAGTTCATTATTATAGGCGTTTTCCCAATCCACTTACTCATGAATCCGTTGGTCGTCCTGAGCTGTTAAATCTGTGACGATGGGCCCTAGGTTGGTCTGGTCTCTCGGCCCAAAGTTGGTTTCTTAAATTAGATCCGATGGTGGGCCTTGGGGCTTTGGTTTCGTTATTGGCCCAAAGGTGAAATGACGGTTATGCCCTTGGGCCTAAATTTGGCCCGTACAATTTGTCCTCTACTCTCTAAGTCTGGAAGTCCTAGACTTAGAGAGTACCATTGTTTATGTCGAGTGAATCAAGACTCTGATAGTCATCTCGCTGATCTTGGTGGAGGCTTAAAAATTAGTCAATACCATGCTCCCTAGGGGGAACCTGACTCCAATTACTCTGCCCAAGTCCTACATTGGGTGTCACTAGTTTTTTGACACATATAGTGGTTCTGGAGGCAGCCTTTGTCGACATAAGTATACGGTTTGAAGTGAATATTATGACTCGACATGAATCTCGTGGAATACTCTGATTCGACATGAATCCCGTGGGGGTGTGTCAAGTGGGTTGAATCTGACAAAGGTTAAGGATTGCCACGATGTGTCGTATGAAGTGAGCGAATGATCTTGTATGTCTTGACATGTCATATGGATCGAAGCAAACCCTATTTGTCTCGTCGTCGTATGAAACGAGTGAATTCCCTAATTCAATTTGACTCGACATGAGTCATCTGGGGGATGTCCCCGGTCGACTGAACCAGATGATGGTTCATGAGTTATTTTCACTCGACGTGTCATATGAGACGAGTGAATTCCATAATTCTATTTGACTCGACATGAATCATATGGGGGATGTCCCTGGTCGACTGAACCAGATGATGGTTCAGGTGTAATTTTACTCGACATGTCGTATGAAACGAGAGAATTTCCATATTTCTATTTGACTCGACATGAGTCATCTGAGGGATGTCCCTGGTCGAATGAACCAGATGATGGTTCATGAGTTATTTTCACTCGACGTGTCGTATGAGACGAGTGATTTCCATAATTCTATTTGACTCAACATGAGTCATCTGGGGGATGTCCCCGGTCGACTGAACCAGATGATGGTTCAGGAGTTATATTCACTCGACATGTCGTATGAAACGAGTGAATTCCATAATTCTATTTGACTCGACATGAGTCATCTAGGGGTGTCCCGGTCGACTGAACCAGATGATGGTTCAGGAGAAATTTCACTCGACATGTCGTATGAAACGAGTGAATTCCATAATTTTATTTGACTCAACATGTGTTATCTGGGGGATGTCCCCGGTCGACTGAACTAGATGATGGTTCAGGATAAATTTCACTCGACATGTCGTATGAATGAGTAAACTCCACGTACTTATTGGCTCATGTCGTGTATAAGGATGTTAAAGACTTTAAAGTGTATTAAGTCAAGTGATATTGTTCCTCTTGCCTGTTCTTTATATCGTTCCTCATTCGACACCTGGATTGTTTTCAAGTCTCTTTCCAGTCATTAATTGCAACCCTAGTGTGAATTACGAGGAGTTTTTGGCGGGAATATGTGGCGCCAATTGAGTAGTGTGTATAAAAAGAGCTTTGGGTACTTCATTTTCTTTATTCGTAAAAATTCCATTCGGAGGCCGAGTAAGGAGAGCTCTCAAGTGTTTTAAGGTATTCTTCAAAAACTTCATCTTGTTCTTCAATTTCTTTAAGCATTCATAGTGTATATTCAAGTTGTTCTTAGGTAAAATTGGCTGTTTGATTTTTGGGTTTGTGAAAATATTTTCAGAATTGTGTTTGTTGGTTTTGATCTTTAGGAAATAGACAACTAGGGAGTTTAGCTGTTTATATGCTTGTTGTTTGGAAGATGTCGAGTGGAGAATCCTTAGGCAGCTTAGGTGCCAAGATTGATAGTTATGTCGGATCTTCTTCAAGTGAGACGAAGGAGGATGAAATATACAATGATTGGTCGTACCAATAGTTGATTGAGGCTTGCGTAATCACCTTGGATAGGCCTTCCCTGGAGATCCCTACTGAGGCCATACCACTAAGGTCTTTACCCGCTGTTGGCGAGTCGAGTGACTTTCCTAGTACAAGTGTACCCACTAACTTATTATCTAAAAATCCTACTAGTCGAATGACTGGAAAAATGTTGAGGGAACTCAGCTGCATGTATAGGTTTCCCAATTCTCTATAACTACGGGTACCTTCGTCGAGTGAAAGAATCGATTATAAAGTTTCAGGGTGGATGGGATTCTACGTACGTCCCTTCTCCGACGGGTTGAGGTTTCATATTCCAAGACTTGTTTGGAAGGTTATGGATCATTTTGAAGTCGCTCATTCTCAACTGATGCCAAATGCGTGGAGAATATTATTGTCGATTAAATGTATGTCTTTTGAGTTAGGAGTGCTCTTGGAGGTAAAAGATGTTTTGGCCATGTACTACTTGAAAGAACACTTAAAGGAGAAAGGAAGATATACTCTGATCCCCCGTCAGAGGAAGGCACATTTAGTTACCGGATTGCATACTAATGATAGGGGAAATTGGCAGTTTGATTATTTCTTTGCAAAGAGTGGGAGTATATTTGGATCGACCGGGGCTGGTTGAATCCCAGAATTTTGGGGTTTGTCGAGTGAGTAGCGTTCTTTCTTTGAAATTTAATCTTTGAATCTTGCTTACGAATTCGAATAATCATGTGCTTGTTGCTGCAGATCCTTTACGAAATAAGACATTTGTCACGACTGCGCGTACAATCTCCAACACCAAAGCAATTCTATCATTGCCGGCTGAGGAAAGATATTATAAAACCATCTTAGTGGAAAAGAGATTAAGGGCAACTCTGTTGTGGAAGGAGATTCACCACCGAGAAGGAGAAGGTAAAGTTCTGGCCCTTTGTAACGACGTTTTGCCCGTGATAAATTGTAGATGGTCGTGTCGAAAGTTATATGGAGAGTCTAAATATCGAGAGCCCCTAAAACCTGAAGAACTTTTATGCGCAGTGGAAATGATGACTGGACCATTCACAGTAGCTTCACTCTACGAGATGAAGAGCAGGAGGAAAGCAAGGAAATTGAAGAAGAAATAACCAGAAGTCGAGAAAGAAACTGGTCTTCAGCCAAAGGAAGTCATTTCAAGTGAGGGTGTCGCAGAAAATGGGAAGTCGACTGAAATGATTTCTACAGGGAAGAAAAGGAAGTCTATTGCCGCAGTGGAGGAGAACTCTGATAACCTCATTTTAAAGGTTCCTCGAGAGTCTAATGCAATTTGATCCTTCAAGCATCGATTGATTCGTAGAAGGGCTCCTTCTAGAGGGGGGATGAAGTAAGGTTAACACAAATCGGTTCGGTGGAGGCTATGAAGAAAGCCATTGCTTTGAATTACCAAGTGAGTAGAATTTTTTTTTGGTCGAATGACACCCTAACTCGAGATTTTCAAGCATTGGAGTGTAGTCTGTACATGCGAAAGAATGCGGAATCCAGTGAAATGAGGATCAGAGAGCTAGAGTAAAAGTTATCGGTGGTGAGGAAGGAAGCTTCAGATCTGAATTTCGGGTTGGTCACTTCTCATAGGAAGGAAAAAGAGCTAGAGAATGAGTTGATGGAGGTTAAGGCTACCTTAAAGATGGAAAAAGATACGGCTGAACTAACAATTGATAGTTATAAACAAAATTTTGAAAGCGTGAAAAAGGAAAAAGAATTATTGTTAGAGCAAATAGAGGAGATTGCCATCGATTCCATGATCAAAGATAAATATGATTTAATGAGGGAATATCTTTCTGGGAAGCATGTAGACTGGAAGCCGGAGAAGTGGATCCGAGAATATGAAAGACGTGTTGCCGGTATTTCTTCATCGACGGAGGATGATGGTGAAGACAAAGGTCTGGAGGTTGAGTCCAATAAGGATGAGGTTGAGCCATATGCATTTCCTGTAGCTGAAATGGAAAGGGTCGAGAAAAAATTGGAGGTGGGAGAGGATGTTGTACCGGCAGCTGTCGATACTGAATCAGGGATGAGGGTCGAAACTCAAGAAGATGTTCATGTCATTGTGCCAACAGTTGCCGAAGAATGACCAACCAGTGTCTTTGAAGTTTAAGGGTATGATATAGTTTGAACATTTTGTATAAAGTTAGACTTTGTGGTCGGATGGGAGACGATAAGCCGAAATTTTGAACAATTAACTTTGTATATGTCGAATTGTATTAATGAATGAACTTTTATTGCAATCAGTAGAATGACTTCCACGATAGATGACTAAGTATTGTGAAAGATAACTGCCTCAAAAAATAACAAAACATTAGTGTTACCAGATGAATCGCTTAAGATGGACTGTGTTCCAACTGTTGCGTACGGGAGCCTCCTCCATGGTCTGTAGCTTGTAAGATCCTCTCCCGACAACTTTTGTAACGAGATATGGACCTTCTTAATTTGGTCCCAACTTTCCATCTCCAAATTCCTTTGTGTTCTGGAACACTCTTCGTATGACCCAATCTTCTTCCTTGAAAGTCCTACTCCTGACGTTTTTGTTGAAGTATTTGGCCATCCTCTGTTGATGAGTAGCCAGCCGAATGGAAGCTCGGTCCCTAATTTCACCAATCGTGCCGAGATTGAAATTCATCAGCCGCTGATTATTTTCTTTGTTGAGCCTTTGGCAGCGTGGGGACGGGATGGCTTCTTCAGTTGGAATTACTGCTTCCGTTCCAAATGCCAGAGTGAAAGGAGTTTCGCCTGTTGAAGAGCGCACTGTCGTCCTGTATGACCAAAACACTCCTGGAAGTTCGTCCGCCCAAGCGCCTTTATACTTTTCTAATATCTTCTTCAAAGTATTCAGTATCGTCTTGTTGGATGATTCGGCCTGCTTGTAGGAAGTGTGGGGTTGAAAAGCTCAATTTTATGCCCCAATTCCTGCAGAAGTCTTGAAAGTGATGGCTAATGAATTGAGAGCGTTGTCAATCACAATTTCTCTTGGTATGCCGAACCGACAGATGATGTTCTTCCAAACGAAAGTTGGGCCTCTTTGTCACGTATTCTAGCAAATGGTTCAGCTACATCCACTTCGAGTAATAATTTGTCATCACAAGCATGTAGACACACTGGACTGGTGCGACTGGGAGTTTTCCTACTATGTCCATTCCCCATTTCATGAAAGGCCATGGGGATAAAATGGGATTGAGTTTTTCTGGTGGGAGATGTGGAACTGCAGCAAACCTTTGACACTTGTCACATTTCTTAGTGAATTCAATTGAGTTGGTCCTCATTGTCGGCCAATAATATCCTGTCAAATGAGCTCGAAGAGCCAAACTCCTACCTCCATAATGGTTCCCACATTCCCCATCGTACAACTCCGTCAACACATGTTGCGCTTCGTCGAGTGTGAGACACTTTAAGTAAGGTCCTGAGAGTGACCTTCTTAGCAGCTGACCGTCGAATATAGCGAACCTTGCAGACTGTCTCTGGATTTTTTGGGCTTGTGTTCTGTCTTCTGGAAGCACATCTTCTTGCAAATACTTGACGATAGGTGTCATCCAGGTGTCAATTAATCGACCGATGCAACAATTGTTTCTTCCTTCCAAATCACCGGCCAGTTCAAATACACTACTGGTATTGTTCGTGGTTTGTCCCCCGCCATTGTCGATCCGAGTGTAGCCAGTGCATCTACTTGGGAGTTCTCGTTTCTTGGGACTTGGGTTATGGAGAATTCTTCAAATGTCGACCGCATATCGTTTACCTTATGTAAGTAGGAAGCCATTTGTTGGCCCCGTGCATGATAGGACCCTTGGATCTGATTGACAATCAACTGAGAGTCGGACTTCACTTCTATCTTCATGGCTCCCAGTTCTTTTGCTAAGGATAACCCAGCGATCAGTGCTTCATACTCTGCCTCGTTGTTGGTAACTCTAAAACCGCACTTGATTGCTTGATGCAGAATGTCGCCTTCTGGAGCAGTGATCATGATTCCAAGACCGCAGCCCTTTTTGTTACTGGATCCGTCGACTGATAGTTTCCAAGGGATTATGGATTGAATAGAGTAGACTTCATTTTTAGCTATAGCAAGTAGGCCGGGAGTGAAGTCGGCCACAAAGTCCGCCAAATCTTGATATTTTATGGTGGTCCTATGCATGTATGATATATCATGTTCTCCAAGTTCAATTGCCCACTTCATCAATCTCTCTGACAGTTCTGGTTTATGGAGTATGCTTCTTAAAGGACATGTTGTGTATATCGTGATCGGGTATCCTTGAAAGTAGGGTCTGAGCTTTCTCGCGGCTGTAATTAGAGCGAACACCAACTTCTCCATTAACGGGTTGCTTGATTCTGCTTGCAACAATGTTTTACTCACGTAGTAGACTGGTAGTTGAATTTCTGCCTCCTCCCTAATTAAAACTGCACTAACCGCGTGCTCTGAAACTCCCAAGTAGAGGTAGAGCCTCTCATTGTCGAGTGGCTTTGACAACAGAGGAGGTGTGGTAAAATATTATTTGAGCCCTTTTAGCCCATCTTCACAAGCGGGAGTCCACTCGAAGCTATTTGCCTTTTTTAAAGCTGAAAAGAACTGAAAACTCTTATCTGTGGATTTGGAAATGAACCTGTTTAACATGGCGATCCTCTCTGCAAGTCGCATGACGTCCTTCGGGCTGAAAGGTGAGGGGATGTCAAGAATTGACTACGTATCCCAAGAATTTCCCTGAGGCAACACCAAACGCACTCTTAGTAGGATTCAACTTCATTCTGTACCTGTCCATGATGTCGAAGGCTTCTTTCAGATGGTTGAGGTTTTGCTCTGATTTAATAGACTTCACCAGCATATCGTCTATGTAAACCTCCATTGTCTTCCCAATTTGATTGGCAGACATCTTATTGACCAGTCATTGGTATGTTGCTCCTGCATTTTTTAAGCCAAATGGCATAACCTTATAGCAGTAAATTCCTCGATTAGTAACAAAGGTTGTCTTCTCTTGATCGTCAGGATGCATGAGGATCTGGTTGTAGCCTGAATACGCATCCATAAAGCTTAACAGCTCATGTCCAGCTGTAGCGTCGACCATCGAATCTATATGTGGCAGTGGGAACGAATCCTTTGGACAAGCTTTGTTCAGATCCATAAAGTCAATGCAGACTCTCCACTTTCCATTCTTTTTCTTCACAACGACAACATTCGCAAGCCACTCTGGAAACTGTACTTCCCTAACTACTCCATTCGGTAATAACTTCTGAACCTCTCCATCTATGATCCGGTTCCTTTCAGGAGCGAACTTCCTTCTTTTCTACCTAATCGGGGTGTGGTCTGGATCCATATGCAACTCGTGAGTAATGAGCTCTGGATCGATTCCAGTCATATCTTTGGGAGACCATGCAAAATTATTGTGTCGCTTCTTCAGGAATTCGACCAGGTCGGCTCTTAGTGTAGGATCTAGGTCAGCTCCAATCAATGCCTTATGATCTGTAAATTGAGGGTGAATCTGGACCTCGTCAAGCTCCTCTAGATTTGGTAGAGTCGGCTCCAGACCACGAGGCCCAACCTGTAATTGCTATGCTGACTCAGCTTTCGCCTTCAAAGTCATCTGATAGCAGTTTCTTGATGCAAATCTATCACCTTTAATTTCTTGAACCCCCCACTTGGTTGGGAACTTTATAACTTGATGGTAGGTGGATGAGACCGCCCTCATGTTGTGAATCCAATGTCTGCTCATGGTTAGATTATAGGCCGATGGGCTATCCAAGACCAAGAACGTGGTCATTTTATTGACTCCTGCTACGTAGACTGGGAGTGATATTTCCCCCATCGTGAATTTTTGCTCTCCACTAAACCCAATCAGTACTGTCGTCCGCCTGTTTATCTTGTCCAACTCGGCTCCCATATCCCCGAGGGCTGTAGCGAAAATGATATTAGCTGAGGAGCCCGTGCCGACCAACACTCGTTTGATCATAAAGTTTTCCACCTGCAAGGAGATGACTAAAGCGTCGTGATGAGGATTTAAAATGTGCGAATCACCGTCGTCTGGAAACTCTATCTTCATATTAATGAACATTTTCTCTACCGACATTGTGGTATGTGAGACACTATTAGCTAGAGCTCTCGAATGTCGTTTAGCTGTCGAATATGATGTTCCACCGATTTCTGATCCTCCTGAAATAACATTGACGGTGTTATTAATTGGAGGTGGTGGGGTTGGAATTTCTATTTGACCATCTCTCTCGTCCCTTCGCGCCAAGGTTGTTTCCCTTTCTCAATGAGAAAATCCATCAGGAACCCTTTGTTTAATAATTCCAGAACCTCCAATCTCAAAGCTACACATTCTGCTATCGTATGACCGTAGTCTCGGTGGAATTCACACCACTTCCTAGTGTCCTTTTTGGTTGAACTGTCTCTGGAACGTGGTGGCCACTTCACTTCACTCCCCATCTTCTTAAGTGCGGATACCAATTCCCCAGGGGAAATTGTAAAGTTATAGTCTGGGAGCCTAGGTTTGCTTGATGGCATCTCCTCTCGATTTTTGTACGGCCTTGGTCGTCTATCAATATCTTTGTAGAAAGGTCTTCGCTCTCCTCTTGGTTGGTTCCTCCTTTCTTTTGTGAGAGTGAATATTCATATCAGGTGGCCTAGGAGCAGCATGTCTTCTCTCTACTCGTGTATGTGTAACATATTCCCTTCTTTTATTTCTTTTATCTTATTCCCATCTTATTTCTACCTGAGTCCGTGCCATGACCTGGTCCATGGTGTAGCATCAGAACTTCGTCAATTTCTTGTAGAGTCCACTATCATATAGTAGTCCGTTCTGGAAGGCTTCTACCGTAGTAGGCTGGTGGAGATCCGGAATAGTAACCCTCTCCATGTTGAACCGAGCCACGTAGCTTCGTAGTGACTATCCTCTTCTTTGCTGGATGGAATTGAGATCATCGGAAGTCTTATCTAATTTGCAAGAACTTACAAAGTGTTGCACGAACTTGTCAACGAGCTGCTGGTAGGACTCGATTGACCTGTAGGGCAGGTTAATGAACCAAGAAAGGGCTGGCCCCGCCAATGTTTCCCCAAAGCATCTACACATTCCAGCTCCCCACTGGCTTGGGGACAAGCCGGTTGACATCATCTTGTACTTGTAGTGTACTACGTGGTCGTCTGGATCGGTGGACCCATCATATACCTTCATTTCGGGCAGGCTGAATTTTCGAGGCAATTCAACAGCTACAATTGACTCCACGAATGGGGTATCAGAAATTACTCCAGCTCTGCTCTTTTTGATTGGCAGCCTTACCCTTGGTAGTCTGGACATAATTGATTCTTTGAATTTAATCATCTCGCTTCTCATGGAGCTTGCAATTTGATGAGTTGGATCGAGAAAAGAGTTCGGGCCACGGGAAGTTGGCTGATGGTTTTTGTTTGGCCCATCCGACATGGGCGAGACTGTCGGATTACTTCGGTCGTCTGGATCGCTGGTTTGACCTTGAATATTGTTATGCTGAGGATTGGATGACAAATGCTCCAGCTTTTTCTGTAGGCTTTCGTTGGAATTTTACATTGTCAGATTCTCTTCTACTAGGGCTTGCAGTCGTTCTTGAAGCATAGTCAGTTGTGCCATCATGGGATCCGGGGCTTGTTCATTGCTCGAGGCCATTTCCAGCTGCCTGTAGTGTGCGAATACGATGAAATTTTTTTTGCAAAATCCGCTCGGTTGCCCCACGGTGGGTGCCAAATTATGGACGTTGGTTTCGGTCGAGGTCCACAATTGAGAATGAATTGAGGAGCACAAGCGAACCTGCAAAATGAGAGTAGAATGAACTGGAAGGTTACTGCCCACCGATGTAGTGGAAGCCGTAGGCACTCCGACGCTCAAGTCAAAAATGTTTAAATAAGTCGAAAGTGAAAGGATTAAGGTCTTAGGATACCTCAATCTCTATTTTATGGCCGTGAGGGCAGGGTATTATGATTTCTCTGATGACTGGGAGAAGTGCTATCTATCTTGGATCCTCTTTTTGTGTCATGACCCTTCTCTTTTATAGGTCCTTCTGTCGTGGGGTCATTTAGTACTCTTCTACCCGTTGGATGTGTTAATGGAGGGTTTATGACCGTAACTATTGATTAATGAAGTTCATTATTGTAGGCGTTTTCCCAATCCACTTACTCATGAATCCGTTGGTCTTCCTGAGCTGTTAAATCTGTGACGATGGGCCATGGGTTGGTCTGGTCTCTCGGCCCAAAGCTGGTTTCTTAAATTAGATTTGATGGTGGGTCTTCAGGCTTTGGTTTCGTGATTGGCTCAAATGTGAAATGACGGTTATGCCCTTAGGCCTAAATTTAACAGCTTTAGTCAGCAAAATCCGCTCGGTTGCCCCACGGTGGGCGCCAAATTATTGACGCTGGTTTCGGTCGAGGTCCACAATTGAGAATGAATTGAGGGGCACAAACGAACCTGCAAAATGAGAGTAGAATGAAAGGGGAGGTTACTACCCATCGATGTGGTGGAAGCCGTAGGCACTTTGACGCTCAAGTCAGTAAAGTTTAAATAAGTCGAAAGTGAAATGATTAAGGTCTTAGGATACCTCAATCTCTATTTTATGGCTGTGGGGGTAGGGTATTATGATTTCTCTGATGACTGGGAGGAGTGATATCTATCTTGGATATTCTCTTTGTGTCATAACCCTTCTCTTTTATAGGTCCTTCTGCCGTGGGGTCATTTAATCCTCTTCTACCCGTTGGATGTGTTAATGGAGGGTTTATGACCGTAACTGTTGATTAATGAAGTTAATTATTGTAGGCATTTTCCCAATCCACTTACTCATGAATCTGTTGGTCTTCCTGAGCTGTTAAATCTGTGACGATGGGCCATGGGTTGGTCTGGTCTCTCGGCCCAAAGAAGGTTTCTTAAATTAAATCAGATGGTGGGCCTTGGGGATTTAGTTTCGTGATTGGCCCAAAGGTGAAATGACGGTTATGCCTTTGGGCCTAAATTTAACAGCTCAAGTCAGCAAAATCTGTTCGGTTGCCCCACGGTGGGCGCCAAATTATTGACGCTGGTTTCGGTTGAGGTCCAAAATTGAGAATGAATTGAGGGGCATAAGCGAACTTGCAAAATGAGAGTAGAATGAACGGGGAGGTTACTGCCCACCGATGTGGTAGAAGCCGTAGGCACTCCGACGCTCAAGTTAGCAAAGTTTAAATAAGTCGAAAGTGAAAGGATTAAGGTCTTAGGATACCTCAATCTCTATTTTATGGTCGTGAAGGCAGGGTATTATGATTTCTCTAATGACTGAGAGGAGTGATATCTATCTTGGATCCTCTCTTTGTGTCATGACCCTTCTTTTTTATAGGTCCTTCTGTCGTGGGGTCATTTAACCCTCTTCTACCCGTTGGATGTGTTAATGGAGGGTTTATGACCGTAACTGTTGATTAATGGAGTTCATTATTGTAGGCGTTTTCCCAATCCACTTACTTATGAATCTGTTGGTCTTCCTGAGCTGTTAAATCTGTGACGATGGGCTCTGGGTTGGTCTGGTCTCTCGGCCCAAAGCTGGTTTCTTAAATTAGATCTGATGGTGGGCCTTGGGGCTTTGGTTTCGTGATTGGCCCAAAGGTGAAATGACGATTATGCCCTTGGGCCTAAATTTGGCCTGTACACATGCGTTGAAGCAAAAATGCATAAAAAATCATTTCATTCTATAGAACGCAGTTCTGAACCTTTAGAACTTGTACACACTGACGTGTGTGACATGAATATTTTGCAAACACGAGGCGGTAAAAAGTACTTTGTCACTTTTATCGATGACAGCACAAGATTCTGTTATGTGTATTTGCTAAAGAGCAAAGCTGAAGCTATTGAGAGCTTCATACACTATAAGAACGAAGTTGAAAATCAACTTGGCAAGAAAATCAAAAGAATTAGGAGTGATAGAGGTGGTGAATATGTTTCACCATTCGGTGAATATTGTTCTGTGCACGAAATTATTTACGAAACCACTGCTCCTTATTCTCCTCAACAAAATGGGATTGCTGAGAGCAAAAACCGAACGTTGAAGGAAATGATGAACGCCATGTTGACAAGTTCTAGTTTACCCAAAAACTTGTGGGGGAAAGCCTTGCTTTCCGCGAACTACGCTCTGAACAAACTTCCTCACAGAGATTGGACAAGACATCATATGAGTTGTGGAAAGGTTCCGTACCTTCCTACAAATACCTAAGAGTGTGGGGTGTCTTTCCAAAGTAATGGTTCCTAAACCTAAGAAGGTTAGAATATGACCCAAAACTGTTGACTATATATTCAATGGATATGCTTGCAACAGTAGTGCGTATCGATTCTTGGTACACAAGTCTGAGATTCCTGACATTAATCCGAATATGATAATTGAGTCAAGGAATGCGACATTTTTTGAAGAGACGTTTCCTTGTAAGGAAAGACAAAGAACAGACTCTCAAAAGAACAGTTGATACTGTCAAGGACGGTGATCAGGTTGACCAAGAGTCAGATCAACGTGTAAATGCTGAGACAATCGAGCCTAGGCGTAGCAAAAGAGCTAGAACGTCTAAGTCATTTGGTCCCGATTTTCTGACTTACTTGTTAGAAAATGAGCCTCAAAGCAATAAAGAATCGATGTCTTCTCCGAGGCACCTCTTTAGAAAGATGCTATTAACAGTGAGATTGATTCAATCCTACAGAACCATACTTGGGAGTTGGTTGATCTTCCACCAGGTTGTAAGCCGTTGGGCTACAAATGGATATTCAAAAGGAAAATGAAAACGGATAGATCAATAGATAAGTACAAGGCAAGACTTGTCATAAGAGGTTAAAGACAAAAGGAAGACTTTGATTACTTTGACACCTATTCACCAGTGACTCGTGTCACATCAATAAGAATGCTCATAGCTATAGCAGCTATATTTGTTCTATAAATACATCAAATGGATGTAAAGACAGCTTTCTTGAATGGTGAATTGGATGAAGAGATTTACATGGAACAACCAGAAGGGTTTAGTGTGCAAACTTGTAAAATCCTTGTACGGATTAAAACAAGCACCTAAACAATGGCATGAGAAATTTGACAAAGAAATGTTGTCAAGTGGGTTCAAAACCAATGAGTGTGATAAGTGTGTGTACACCAAATCAACTCTAAAAGGATATGTCATTGTATGTCTCTATGTAGACAATATGCTGATAATTGGTAGTAATCATGAAATGATTCAGTCTACCAAAAACGTGTTATCCAACAGATTTGATATGAAAGAAATGGGAATAGCTGATGTGATCTTAGGAATTAAGATTTCTAGGACATCAGACGGATATATATTATCTCAGACTCATTATATTGAGAAGATATTTGATAAATATATCAAAGGGGATCTAAATGTGGCTAGAAGCCCTGTAGACCTAACTCTTCATCTATCAAAGAATATTGGTTCAAGCGTATCGCAATTAGAGTATTCGAGAATCATCGGAAGTCTGATGTATCTCACGAATTGCACACGGCCTGATATCGCCCAAGTTGTGAACCGGCTTAGCAGATATACGAGCAATCCATAACATAACCACTGGAAATCCATAGTAAGAGTTTTGAGGTATCTGAGAGAGACTTCAAAATATAGGCTACATTACGAGAGATATCATGTTGTACTATAGGGATACAGCGATGCTAACTGGATATCGGATACGGTGGATTCCAAATCTACAAGTGGATTTGTTTTCACACTTGGTAATTCAGCCGTGTCATGGAAATCCTCAAGGCAAACATGTATTGCCCGTCTACTATGGAATCAGAGTTCATAGCGTTAGAAAAAACAACGGAAGAAGCAGAATGGCTTAGAAACTTCCTGGAGGATATTCCTGTTGGCCCAACTGGTGCCAGCGATTAGCATACATTGTGATAGCCAATCGGCTATTGGGAGAGCCCAAAATACAATGTATAATGGTAAGTCTCGACACAGAACGTCGGAGACATAATACCATACGTCAACTGCTCTCAAGTGGCATAATAACGATCGATTATGTTAAGTCGAAGGAAAACCTAGCAGATCCACTAACTAAAGGTTTACCTCGAGAGCAAGTTGAGAAGTCATCGAGGGGAATGGGCTTGAAGCCTATAAATTAAGAATTGTCACTGTGGAAACCCAACCTAGCTGACTGGAGATCCCAAGATCCAGGTTCAAAAGGGACAACTGAAACTTTGTGCAATTCAAAACAAGCATTGAAGAGTTTTGTACTCTTTCCCATTCTGATAATGACGCTGAGTGTTGTCTGTCATTGGTTAGGATAAGCTAAGGCTTTTAATGATCACTATATTAGGAGATGAGTCCTAATGGGGGTAAAGACAGATTACATCTTGATAGTAGATCACCTATTTCAAGTAAGAAGTGAAGCTGCTTCCATGAGAACTTTTAAAGGCGGGTTACCCTAAAGTACTTGATGAATTCAGGACCGTCATTCAGGGCCAAAATGAACACAACCTTAGAACGGGAAAATGGTCGAATTAAAGTTGTGTGTTGGCAATTGTCTTGGTTCACATCAACGACGGAACAGTTCAAGACTATGGGTCACTGGTTTGCCAAGTAAATCCGATTATCATTCACTAGGAAAGGTTCAAGGCGAAAGCCACCTATTTCGATGCAGCTCTAGTTCATGGTAACTCTCTCAAGTGTCTACATGAATATTAGAAGAATTGTGGGGGATTGTTGGAAATTCTTGTAATATTCATTAAAGAATGGGTGTATATGTCTTTTTGACACTATAGGTGCAATGGAAGGTTGCAATCCTTAGGAGAGTTGCATCCCACCCCAAGGGGTGCCCTTTTGGCACCCCTCCATGCCTTATAAAAGAGGCATCATATCCATAACAAGACATAGAACAACAAATCCGGTTTTGAGAATCATTTTCTTTTCTTTGTTTTGAGAGAGAGTTCCACCAATTCCTAGTTCATACACTTGTTAAGGAGTGCTCCTTGAACAAGAAACATCCAAGTTATCCTGGGAGAACATTGGCCAATTCGAATCCGTGAAGCACTTGTGACGGAGGCTAATAAATTCTTAAGGACAGAGAAATCTCGACTTGGATTCGTCATTTCATTTTCCAGGTTTTCTACAGTTTTCTATTTTTAGGGTTTATGTATGTTAGATCTATTTTCTGGTTTGATCTGTTTTGTTTGCATGTTATTTATTGTTTAATGACACTACTTGGCTTACAGTGGTTGTTAAATTTTATGGGAAGAGAACGTGTGTATGTGAGAGGGGTTGTTGAATTTGGGGATAAGAATTTTAGTTTAAATTAAATAGAAGAAAAAAAAATAAAGAGATGTGGTCTCACACCCAATCTGAATCATATGAGGGTCCGAGTTTTGTTGCCATATTTACTTGTGTGCATATGTAGGAGAAGCTTTTCCATGGTCAAGGTTCTAGTACCCTCTTTGCATATGTAGAAGAAGATTTTAATATATTTTTCCATAATCTTTTGTCACACATACTTTAATAACAATATGTGATTAAGATTCAGTTATAACCAATAGTAATACATTGAATTTAAGTCCATTAACTTAAAAGGTGTCAAATTTAAAAAAAAAATAGCAAAATTACGGACAAATTGAGCAAAACTCCCCTTATGTTTGATGAAATTAAGTGAAAAAATGCACAATCTCCATTGATAATGGATATCCCTAACCATTTGGTTTGGAATTTGAAATGATTTTTTGTTCCGATTTAAAAAATCAATCGATATTCGAGATTATTTTTTGTCTCGAATCATAATTAGAATGGAATGGCACGAGACCGATCCAGGACAGGTAGTCTCGATTGACATCCCTATCTTATAGTTTACATTAAAAATTAAAATATTTATAGCAAAATTCTATATAGGAGTTCTACTTAATATTTATAAAAAAATCATATGTAGGGTTTTTACTTAATTTTAAAACATTATAGTGTTTCCCTTAATTTCACTAAATATGAAGGGTTTTTGTTATTTTCCCACAAAATTATTTGGTAACAAGTAAAAAATGTAGGTTTAAAATTCAGTTCTTGTTTTTGCGCGCTGACATGTAATAAAACAATTTGGTTGCATGAAGCATATGAACATCCAACTTTGGCAACCCCAATACAAAACTGAAAGCAAAAACTTTTTATTTATTTATATGTCTTTTTTTTTTTTCACTTAATCCATGAAGTGTTCTAGTTGTTGGCTTGTTGCTACACTTAGACCCGGCCAAGGTTCCGGTTCGGAACGGAATCGAACCGGTTGGAACTACTGGAACCGTAAGGTCCGGTTGGAACCTGTTTGAATTTATATATAATAATTTTTTTTTATTTTTTTAATAAGAATTTTATTTGTAATTTAATGTAATTATGTAATGTAAGTGTATTATATAAATTCAAATTCATAATTTTAAATTATATTGATTTATCATTTCAATTTTTTATTTTCATAAAAAAAAACTGAATTCGATTCCGATTCCGGTTCCACATTTATGTGGAACCGGAACCGAACCGTCCGATTCCGGTTACACACTAGCTACACTTTGTCCCATGTAGCAACAAATTAAAATCTTGAACGGTTTCTAACTTTTTTGCAAGCTTAAAGAGAGTTTGAGATTTTCTTCTTAACTTTCTGTTGCAAAATTCACACAATTAATTCTCTATATATCTAAAGCCTCTGCGTTTTCCTTTTCTCTTCAACTTTCCTTCTCTCCAAGCTCTTGTCTCCATAGCTAGTGACCTAGCTGGGAAAATATATAAAAGAAGAAGGAAAAAAAATGAGTATTTTTGGTGAATTTATGCCATTTTTGGCCATGGTTATTGTGCAATTTGGCTATGCAGGTATGAATATCACTTCAAAATTGGCCATGGACTCTGGCATGAAGCCTCTTGTTCTTGTTGCTTATAGGCAAATTTTTGCTACCTTGGCCACCATCCCCTTTGCTTATTTCTTTGAATGGTAATTTTTTTTCTTATCAACTTTTAGACAATAATTTACTCATCCTTTTCTTTCTCATGCATTATCAATTACTATTTGTTTGGGAAGATTTTCAATATTCTTTCCTCTTCTTGTTTGCTTATTGAAGTTCAAATGGAAAAATTAACAACTAGTTTACAAGTTTTATGTTACATAAAGTTTCTTTAGTAATGCATGTATTGAGATGGGGTTCAAATCTGTTGCATAAAATGTATAGTTCCCATTCGAAAAGAAATAAAAGCTAATTAAGTTTCTTATTTCTGTTTGGTTGCTGAGAAATCATAGGAAAATGACAGATTTCAGAATGTTACATTCTACAGTTCCTGCATAATTTGAGCAACAAAATCGAGGTTTATGGATTTTTTATTTGTCACAAATGATTTTATATTACCATTTCTTCTATCGTGTTTTCAATATGGGGCTTAATTTTCTTGTTTTTCAGTGAAAAACTGAAGCTGTTTTCTGAATGACCTGAATTAAAAAGTCCTTTGGAACTGTTAAAATGTTTTTCATTAATGATTATAGAAATTTGAAAGTAATGAAAACTATTGTACGCTATAAATAGTAAGATAAGAGAAAACTCGGGAGTTGAAATGGGAGAACTTGTACTGTTTGATACGGAATTTGATATAATTTTTTATTTTGAATAAAAAATCATACCGGAATTCTGGATAAATTTTCATCTTAAATAATGACTTTTTCTTAAATATGATTCGAGATATTGAAATTATTGTGAATCCAGATCAAACGGTTCGAATATTCACAATAATTTTTCAATATTCGAGATTTGGAGTTTTCTCATCCTTTTAAAAATTATTGTGAATCCAGATCGTTTGATCTGGATTCACAATAATTTTTTGTCCCGATTTAAAAATCAAAACCAAATTTGGAATGATTTATTTTTTTATTCTGAATCTATAATGAGGAAATGGTAATGCAAATATTGAGATGGGGTTCAAATCTATTGCTTAAAATGTATAATTTCCATTGAAAAAGAAATAAAATTAAGGATTATTTACGTTTTATTATTTAAGTTATGATAAAATAACAACTTGGTATTATGAATATTAAAATATTACATTTTACTAAAAAACTTATATAAAATTTAACATTTTACTACTTTTTCATCTAAACCGTTAGTTGACCGTCAGTTGACCTTTAAAAAGACTGATTTATCTATGGGTGTTCATGGGTCGAGTCGGGTCGGTTTTTTTTGAAATTTTTGTTACCCGATCAGATCGGATCACGCGGGTCCGAAACCTGAACCCAAAATTTGAGAGATGAAACCTGATCGGGTCGAGTCGTCCAAAAAAATATTTTTTTTAATGAATTAATTATTTTAAATTATAAATATTAGTTATTTTGTGTCCCGAAAATTATCATATATATAAAGTTTCAAGACAACAAAAGTAATAAATAAATAAATAAATTGTGAAAACTTTAAAAAAATAATAATTTTTTTAGAAAAATAATAAAAATATTATAGTTTCGGGTAGGGTCGGGTTTTAATGTCAAACCTGTGACCCAACGTGAAAATTCCGAGTCGGGTCGGGTTAACCCCGAAAACTCATTATTTTGTATGAAACCCGCGCAGATCAGATCGGATCGGGTTGCAGGTTGAACCGACCCTATAAACACCCCTAGTTTTATCCTCAAAATAAAATAAAAGTAAAAAATAAAATTATACCCTTTAAAAAAATATATCTAAATCTTATACCAATCGGATCTCAAAAATTTCAAAAAAACCCAACCTGACCCGACTCGACTCATGAACACCCCTAAATAAAACATTCTTTTTAAAGGTCAACTGACAGTCAACTAACGGTTTAGATGGAAAAGTAGTAAAATATTAAATTTTATATAAGTTTAGTAGTAAAATGTAATATGTTAATATTTATAATACCCAATTATTATTTTATCGTAACTTTAATTGTAAAACATAAATAACCCTAAAATTAATTACAGGTTTCTTGTTTGTTGCTGAGAAATCATAGGAAAATGACAGATTTTAGAATGTTGCATTCTACAGTCCAGCATAATTTGAGCAACAAAATCGAGGTTATGGATTTTTTATTTGTCACATGTGTTTTATATTACCATTTCCTCTATCATGTTTTCAATTTGGGACTTAATTTTCTTGTTTTTCATTGACAAAAAGAAGCTGTTTTATGAATCACCTGAATTAAAATGTCCTTTGGAGCTGTTGGAATGTTTTTGTATCATTAATGTTTAAAGAAATTTTGAAAACAATAATAAAAATGTTATATGTTATAAATAGTTGGATGAGAGAAAACTCTTGAATCTTGATTTTCATCTTTCAGTATGAGATTTGAGAGATTATTTATTATTATTTTTTGTTTTGAATGAAAAATCATATCGGAATTCTAGACAAATTTTCATCATGAATCTTTATTTTTTCCCAGTGTTTTCAAAATCGAACCAATGATTTATCTAAAAATTTCAATAGTCACTAATTCAAAATCGAATGGTGTTATAAATAATTTAATTAATTAAAAATTATAAAAATATTATATTTTAATTTTTGGTTTTAAAAATAAAAAATAAAAAATAAAAAATTATGAACCGGTTTGCCGGTTTTTTGAGGATCAATTTTTAAGGCTTAACTAAACTGGACTCATGACCGATTCCCGATTCGACTGGTTCAATATCCAGTCTGATTTTCGCTTTTTGTCTAAATGGGATTCGGGATTCCGAACCGTTCGGTTTGGGATTTAAAATGATTTTTTATTCAAAAATCAAAAAAGAATTTGGGATAATTTTTTTTTATTATGAATATATAATTGAACTGGATCGGAATTAATAAATCGATGGAATTGCTCCTCTAATAAATAGAGAGGCCATGCAAGGCTGCCAAGTAATTTCTCTTGGTAATTCTGAGTTGCAGCTAGATTACAAAAAACGGATGGCATTGAATTTGCAAGAATTCAATTCACTTTTGATTTCACAATTGGCAATCATACGCAAAACCTAAAAACTGCATGCTTGCCATTTCATGCATATTTTTTGTTTTGTCATTGTTACACTACAAATTTAATTCTAATTTGGGTTTTTTTTTTCTTATTCTTTTTTTAAAAAAATATTGTGATTTTGAAATTTGTCATTTTAAGAGAAATGCTAGCTACGGACCCTAAGGGGTATGACTTGGTAGCAATGAGTTTATGACTTGGTTGTCAGATCATTGATTCGAATTTAGGGGTGTATTTCTTATAAGAGTATGAGATATTCGAGGATTTTACATGTTTCACATAAATTCGAGTCGGGTGATTTGACGACGAGTTTATTGTTATTAAATTTTTGTTATTGATTACGTGCTTATTGTTATACTATCCAAATTTTACATTATGCATCTCTACTGGTTAAGGCATAAATTAGGAAAGGTAATTGAAAAGTTGAGAAGTGTAATATGTATTTGTTATTAAAAATAATAATAATAAATTGTGACGGCTGTAACATACACATACCATTGACAATGACACGTTATTACACAGTAAGACGATGTTGTCTGATTTATATAACCTTTATTTACAACATAATTTCTTTGACTTTTGTGCAGGAAAACAAGACCCAAGATCACATTGCCAATCCTTTTCCAGGTTTTCTTATGTTCTGTTACTGGGTAAGTGTTATGTTCTCAAACTTATATACTAAAATTTTGATATATATATTCAAAGTAATTCATGAAATTTATATCATTTTAAACATTTTTTCTACTGACATAGTGGTACATGTTACACATTGCACAATCGTTTTTTTGAAACGTTAAAAATCTCATTATCAAACCACCTGACTCGGGCTTAAGCGAATCAAATAAAATTTACGGCTGCCTCAGACTCTTACAAGAAATACACCCATTAAACTCGAACTCAGGACATGTCAACTAAGTCCTAGAGCCTTTGCCACCAAGTCACCCATTGGGGACGTACAATCATTTTTCTTAACAGTTTACTTGATTTTTTTTTTCAAATTATCATTGTAATATGGTAGCTGAAGGTTGTGTCTAACGCAATGATTAATTGTTAATTTACTATCTGTTTGGTTATGAGTTCGAATAGTGAAAATGACTTTTGTGTTAAAAAACATGTATAAGAATGCGTATATTAATATTTTTCCAAATCCTCATTATAGCGGGAATCTTTTGTAGTATGTATGATTATTATTCTAGTGTAGTAGCTATTTGAAGTGTTAAAGGCTCATTAAGCCCTCGAGCTATTATTAATACAAATTCCCTCGATTGATTGAGCTTTTACAAATTTGTTTCCAAAGTAACTATACACCTTGAGTTCGATTCTGCAGGGCAACCGGAAACCAAGTACTTTACTTCGTGGGGCTAGAAAATTCTACTCCGACAATCGGATGTGCATTGACTAACATACTACCGGCAGTCACTTTTGTCCTTGCAGTAATTTTCAGGTACTACTAAATATTGCAAATCTTAGGTAACTTGACATGCAAGTCATTTGATTTTCCATATAAATGTTTACTAGACAAGAGTCTCTGGGAATCAAGACCAAATCAGGGCAAGCTAAGGTGTTAGGAACAATAATGTGTGTTGGAGGAGCTATGTTACTGTCATTTTACCACGGGCGCACAATTGGAATACCGAATTCAAGCATTCACTGGAATTACGCGGAGCAAATGAGTGAAGAAAATTCAGGGAATAAATCAAATTTGATTCTCGGTTCCATTGAACTCATGGCTAGTTCCATTTCTTGGGCAATGTGGATCATAATACAAGTTAGTAATCTTTATTTTTAGATTTATTCAGTCATTGATCTGTTCTGTATCTTATGTGTTTGATAAATTTCAGACACAATTGAGCAAGAAGTTTCCAGCTCCCTACACCAGTACCGCACTGATGTGTTTCATGGGCAGCATTGAGTGCAGCGCCATTGGCCTGATTGCTGAACGCAAGCTTTCTGCCTGGAGATTGAATGTCACCATCCGGCTTGTATCTGCTATTTACTCGGTATACTTCACCTTGATACACTACTAAATTGTTTTTTAAGGCCTTGTTGATTTGTTTATAAACATATCTCAGGGAATTGTGTGTTCTGCACTTGCTTTTTGCCTCACCTCATGGAGTATTCAAAGGAAAGGTCCTCTTTATGTCTCCGTGTTCAGCCCCTTGCTGCTCGTGATCGTGGCAATCCTCAGTTGGGCTCTGCTTCGTGAGAAATTATTTTTTGGAACGTATGTAAATATGCATATAGTTTTAACCCAGTCATAAAGTTATTTTTCTGCCATGTTCAACTAACAATTTGCTGGATTTCTTGCATGTCAAGTAAACTTTTACTTGAAAGAATTGATCTACTTCAGCTTATACTCACTAGTAGACTTGTGTTTGATTCAGGGCTATAGGGTCAGTTTTGATTGTTACCGGGCTCTACGCCGTGCTTTGGGGAAAGGACAAGGAACTGAAACTGGAGAATGTTATTAAGGAAACAGAAGTAACAAAGGAAGCTGAAACCGGGGACCTGGAACAGCAACCGCAGTTTTGTGCACATTCGAATGGCAATATTCACCATGTTGAAGCTTAGAAATCGATGGCAATAACAACGAAGAAGACGATCGATCATGTTCCATCGTGTAAAGTAGCATGTCTGAAGAGAAGCTGTTATGTATCTTTTTGTACATCAAGACCTTAAAATGTCTAATTTCAAAAAAAAAAGACCTTAAAATGTCCAAGTTTCCTTTGGATTTAGTATTGTATGCACTAAAGAAGAATTATGTAATATGTATGTTGCAAATATTTAAGTTTTGCATATGTTAAGTGCTTTTTAAGTTTAAGCGCCAAATTGAAGCATACATAAGCTTTGACCAAGCTGAATTGCCAGAAATAATTTAAAAAGAGAGAGAGAGAGAGAGAGAGAGAGATGCTCCCCACCAGAAAACTTGCAGAAAAGTTTCATTATTGAAGTTTGTTTTCCAGTGTAGAAACTTGATTTAACTAAGCTTTTGGGTTAAATAATTTCACTAACACCAATTAGGAATAATTTTTAGGATATCCATATTCGAAACCGAAATCTCATATCCGACACTTATCCATAACAGATAAATTTTCATAGTCGGTATCCGCATTCGAAATCGACTGATAATACACATATCGTATCCGACCAACATAATCATAAACATATATTAAATATCCGATATCTGAAAATTTTAAAAAATTAGTTATTATTATATTTTTTTTGGATATCCGGAATATTAAAATTCATAACCGTCCAATATCCATTTCGAATCCTAATTTCATATCTAAAATCTATCACATGTTCATTAAATTTTGGATAAATGATAATTTTCCGATATGATATCCAAAATATCATACTAAATTGCCATCCCAAAATCCAAAACTTAGTGATATTTTATTATTTATTTATTTTAGAAAAGTTAATTCAAAACCAATAAATTTAAGGGGTAATATTTAAGTATCTCCCCTGAGGTTTGACCTTTTTCCAATTAGATGGTGAAGATCCCTTTATTAACAAATAACTCCCTACCGTTTGCAACCGTTAGATGAAAGTTAATGGGTTGAAGAGAGTAAATAAAAATGGTGAAAACATCTGAACTGTATTTGTTTTGCATTCTTTATTGGACTGTTTTGACATGTCCAAAATCGATTCAGAGCGCATCGAACTCTTCATTTTCTCTTTCGTTAATTTCGTTCTTTAATATCAATATTTATAAGAAACTCTTCATTTACTCAGCAATTTGAAGCATTTTATATATGTGATTGTTTTTAGAGTTTTATTCTCTTCCATAGTGTTGTGATTCAAATACTTGTTTCTTGAAGGAAATTTTGAATGGTCATTGTGAGAACCAACATGCATGAACCATGTAATAGTGATATCTTTTCAGAAAGCATCAACAATCAACAAACTGTCATGCAATCATGAGAAGACTACAAGCCAACTTTAGGTGGAGTTGAAATTTGAAGGAAGAAGACATGCTAACTTTTGGTGGTTTTGATGTGATCCTAGCAGCATGGATCGATTTCGTTTGTTTAGGTTTATTTATTATTTATTTTTATATATGGAACCAACATGGATGTCAGTTTTTATTTATTATTTGGGTTAGTTTATTTTATTTAATTATGGGTTCAAAATGGGCTAGAAATTAGGAGTTATGTGTTTTTAGTTGGTAATAGGTAGTTTAGGGTTATATTAGTCTTTTTAGCTCTCTTAGGGTTTGAGTATGTTACTATTTAAACTCAAAAACATCTCTTAATGAAGAACCCTATTATTTGTGCGTGAATAGTAACTTTTCTTGAGATTGAGAAATTTTTTATCATCGTTCAGTGATTGAACAAAGACTTATCAAAGGGTTGGCATCCTTTGTGACGTCCGATTTGCTGGCAAAATTCATCTAAGGTTATCTCCAAGGGTTTTCAAGGACAGGTTCTTTGGGGGTCTACGGGATCTTGGATCGGGTTTCGTCTTTTCGTATCCTGTTTCGTATCAGGTTTGTTGGCCAAAAAATTAGGAGCAAAATGTGGCAGAAAATCAGGAGTGATTGGTGGAAGTTTTTGAGCCAAAACTTGTATTATAAATACAAGGCTTTCCAGTGAATTTAGATGCATCCCAAAGTGTAAAATAGATAGTGTAGTGAGATTTTTCTCAATTTTAAACACTTGTAATTATATTCTTGTAAGTAAGAGAATGTTTCGGTTTTTCCTCAAAAATACTCTAGAGTGATCAAAGAATCACAACAAGTGGTATCAGAAGCTTTGGTTTTACTTTGGGATCGTAAAACCGAAGAACGGAGCTCGGTTCGGAAAAATTGGGTTCCAGCAAAGTTGTCAAAAATCAAATTTGAGGATACCATCAGCTAGTTCACGTCGAGACGAGTTCGGTGGTATTTTCCGATGATCGAACAGAGATCCAGAGACGCCGCACGCGCCACCACGCACCAGCGAGTGAAGACCAGTCTTGGCACGCGCCGCACACGTTAGACGCAGGTTGAAGATGAGCATTTGTCATCCATGTCAGCACCACACCACGTCACGTCAGGACCAGTCAGCGCCACGTCATCACACAGTCAGCAGCCACGTTATTGACACATCATCTGCCACATCATCGCCACGTGTCAGCCACATCAGCAAGCCGGTCCCACTTTTGCCACGTCAGAAACCACGTGTCAGCCATGTCAGCAACCCTGATAAATTTCACTTAGCCCCCCCGAAGTAGTTGAAATTTATAGTTTAGCCCCGGAAATTTTAGAATTTTACAAATCAGTCCCTTAGTCGGATTTGGACCAACGAAGTGTCTAATCCACCATTTTCGACCGTTCCGGATGCAACGATGACCTCTGATTTGTGAAATTCAACCTCGATTTTAACCTATTTTCATTTTAAACTTTAAAACTTAAAATGAAAATGGAAGATTCCCCTTCTGGTGCAATGATTAAGCTGACAACAACTAATTACTCCCTCTGGAGACCTCGGATGATAGATTATTTACACTGTAAAAATCTGTTTGATGTTATCGAGGTGAAGGGAGTGAGACTAGAATTTGTTAAAGAGTATGACTTTAATAAACTCAATAACAGAACTATGGGTCAGATTAGACAATGGATTGGTAATATTGTCTTCCACCACGTAGCACAAGATACAAATGCTTACGATATGTGGAGGAAATTTGAAGAAATGTTCCAGGCCAAAACAGCTCGGAATAAAGCCTTAATCATGAAGCGTTTGGTGAACCTGAAGCTACAGAGTGAAACTTCCGTTGCAGAACACACCAACGAGTTCCAAAGCCTGGTGAACCAGTTGTCTGCAGTAGACATGCAACTGGCAGATGAAGTTCAAGCCCTCTTGCTACTCAGTTCTCTTCCTGATAGCTGTGAGACACTGGCGGTTACTCTCAGCAACTCAGCTCCAAGAGGCAAACTTACCATGCCTATAATAAAAGATAACATATCTAATGAAGAATCCAGAAGAAAAGACGTAGGCTCATATCAAACAAAAGCCCTTGTCTCAGAGCATCGAGGAAGACAACGGGAGAAAAATCAAGGTAAAGGGAAAGGCAAAAGCAAAAGTAAAGGCAAATACACAGATAGGAGAAAGCCTATATACAAGTGCTTACACTGTGGCATAGAAGGCCACTTAAAGAAGAATTGTCGGAAACTGCAATAAGAGCAGAGATAAGTTAATAACCAGCCGAATAAGAATGATGTGGAAACACTAGTAGTTACCACATGAGATGTAGCTATATGCTCCGGCCAGGAAGAAACATGCCTTCACACCGTAACTCAGGATGTCGAGTGAGTGGTAGATACTGCATCATCCTACCACATCACTCATCACAAAGATTTCTTCACGACATACAAAGCATGAGACTTTGGAGCAGTGAAGATGGGAAATATCAGTTCTTCTCAGATAGTAGGAATTGGTAAAATACAATTGCAGACAAATGCAGGGTATACAATAACCCTGAATGAGGTGAGACATGTTCCAGAACTTCGGCTCAATCTACTCTCGGGGGTAGCCCTTGATAAACAGGGTTATGCTAGCCATTTCAGCAATGACACTTGGAAAATGATAAAAGGTGCCATGGTCATCTCCCGAGGACATATTTGTGGAACTCTATACAAGACTCATATGAAGATTTGTGCAAAAAGGCTCAATATAGCTGAACCAGAGGCTTCTCAGAATCAGTGGCACCAGAGACTCGGTCACATGATTGAAAAATGGTTGTCTACCTTGACAAAGAAGGATCTAATCTCTGTCTCTAAAAATGCTGCTCTGGATCATTGCAATCACTGTCTATTCGGTAAGCAACATAGAGTCTTTTTCAATTTTTCTTCTACAAGAAGATCAGAGTTACTCAGTCTGGTGTTCTCTGATGTTTGTGGTCCATTGGAGGTGTATTCACTAGACGGTAATAAATAGTTTCTAACTTTCATTGACGATGCTTCTCGGAAGGTATGAGTGTATTTTCTGAAAACAAAGTATTATGTCCTGGACTACTTCAAACTGTTCCATGCCATGGTCGAGCATGAAATATATAAGAAGCTGAAGTGTCTTCTCACAGACAATGAAGGCGAGTACACTTACAAGGAGTTTGGTGTCTACTGCGGGAGTCACGACATTCGACATGAAATGATTGTTCCACGCACCCCACAACACAATGGTGTCGCTGAAAGAATGAACCGCACCATTATGGAGAAAGTCAGAAGCATGATCAGTATGGCTAAGCTGCCAAAGCCATTCTGGGGAGAAGTTGTTCGTGCCGTCTGCTACTTGATCAATAGATCACCATCTGTTCCATTGAACTTTGAAATTCCGGAGAAAGTGTGGTCTGGTAAAAATCCCTTATATTCTCACCTGAAGAACATTTGATTGTTTAGCCTTTGCACATGTATCCAAGAAGCTCAAGCAGAAGCTTGATGTAAGGACTACTTCATGCATCTTCATAGGCTATGGAGACGAGGAATTTGGATAGGGACCCGAAAGAAAGAAAGGTCATCAGAAGCAGAGATGTAGTGTTTCTCAAAGACCAGACAATAGAAGACATTGAAAAGCCCAAGATGTCTTCTAATACCATTACCAAAAAAGCCGATGCAAAACCAGACACAACCCCAGCACCAACACGAGTGGCCACACATGATAATGGGGTGCAAGACATGCTAGAAGCAGAACCAGATGAGGAATGTGGTGTTGAGCAGGGGGAGCTGCAACCCGCTCCATCAGATGCTACATGATCATCCACAGATCTGGATAACGACAGACCTCTAGAAACCAGTGAACCTCCAGTACGAAGATCTGAGTGAGGCTGAATTCCATCAAACAGATACTCAAGATATGACTATATTCCGCTTACTGATGAGGGGGAGCCAGAAACCTTCAACGAAATTGTATCTCATAAAGAAAAAGATAAATGGCTGCATGCAATGCATGATGAAATGGAATCTCTGCAGAAAAATAACACTTATGAGATAGTCAAGCTCCCACATAGAATGAAGGCACTGAAGAACAAATGGGTGTTCAAGCTCAAGAAAGATGGCAGCGGAAATATGGTGAAACACAAAGCTCGGCTAGTAGTCAAAGGATTCATACAGAAAAAAGGAATTGACTTTGATGAGATTTTTTCACCAGTGGTAAAAATGGCTTCAATATGAGTTATCATAGGATTGGTAGCCAGTTTGAACTTGGAGCTTGAACAGATGGATGTTAAAACAACATTTCTTCATGCTGATCTGAATGAAGAAATCTACATGGAGCAGCTAGAAGGATTCGATGTTTCAGGAAAAGAAAACCTTGTTTGCAAGCTGAAAATAAGCTTATACGGGCTTAAACAAGTACCGGGGCAATGATACAAGAAGTTTGACTCATTCACGGTGGGTCAAAGATATAAAAGAACTGCAGTAGATCAGTGTATATACATTCAGAGGTTTCCAGATGGAAATTTCATTGCTCTTCTACTATATGTGGACGACATGTTGATTGTTGGACAAGAAGCAGCGAAGATCAGCCAGCTGAAGAAAGAACTCTCTAAGTATTTTGACATGAAAGACTTAGGACCAGCTCAATAGATTTTGGGAATGGAGATTGTTCGTGACAGACAGAACAAGAAGTTGTGGCTTTCACATGAGAGTTATATTGAATGGATAATCAGGAGGTTCGATATATAGAAAGCCAAACCAGCCAACGTTCTGCTAGCGCACTATTTCAAACTGAGTAAGAGTTTGTGCCCCTCATCCAAGAAAGAGATAGATGAGATTTCATCAATACCATATTCTTCAGCTGTTGGAAGCCTAATGTATACAATGGTATGTACCAGACCAGATATTGCACACGTAGTGGGTGTAGTGAGCCATTTTCTCTCTAACCCTGGAAAACAACACTGGGAGGTTGTCAAATGGATTCTCAGGTACTTCAAGGGTACATCGAAGTTTCGTCTGTGCTACGAGGGAGTTAATCCAATCTTGGAAGGCTATAGAGATTCAGATATGGCAGAAGATTTTGATGGTAGGAAATTTACATCAAGATTCATCTACACTTTTGCAGAGGGAGATGTGTCATGGTAGTCAAGATTGCAAAGGTGTATTGCATTATCCACAACAGAAGCTGAGTAAATCGCTATAGCTGAGGCAAGAAAAGAAATATTGTGGTTAACGCGTTTTCTCCAAGAATTATGGATCAAGAAGATAAAATACAAGATATATTATGATAGTCAGAGTGTTTTGGACTTGAGTAAGAACTCAATGTATCACCCCCGGATGAAGCACATCGATATTCGCTATCATTGGATACGCGAGGTGATGGATCAACAACTGCTGAAACTAGTGAAGATCCATACAAATGAGAATCCAACTGACATGTTAACGAAAGTGGTCACTCGAGACAAGCTAAAGTTGTGCAGAGACATAGCCGGGATAGCTGTCAGATGATGATTGTTTCAGATGCAGCTAGAGTAGGAGAATTGTGAAAACCAACATGCATGAACCATATAATAGTGATATCTTTTCCAACAAGCATCAACAATCAATAAGCTACCATGCAATCATGAGAAGACTCCAAGCCAACTTTAGGTGGAGTTGAAACTTAGAGGAAGAAGACATGCTAACTTTTGGTGGTTTGTTGGCCACAAAATTAGGAGCAAAATGTGGCAAAAAATCAGGGAGTGATTGGTGGAAGTTTTTTAGCCAAAACTTGTACTATAAATACAAGGCTTTCCAGTGAGTTTAGATGCATCCCAAAGTGTAAAATAGAGAGTGTAGTGGGGTTTTTTCTTAAGTTTAAACACTTGTAATTCTATTCTTGTAAATAATAGAATGTTTCGATTTTTCCTAAAAAATACTTTGGAGTGATCAGAGAATCACAATAGTCATTAGATATAATTGTGGAATGTTGGGAATTATTGAGGTTTCTCTATTGCTGTATTCAGATGGATTTCTCTATGGATAAAAATATTGAATTTGATGAAGTTAATATTGTAGTAGTGTTGTTTTGTAGCTTTGTGGACTGAAACTTTGAAACAATCCGTAAAATTTCATTCACGATTGGAAATTTCATTTGGATATATGTGTTTTTTTTTTTAGAGATTTTTCATATTTTTATACACTCTGGTAGTGTGTGTGTTTTATTACCCATGTTATTGTTTATCATATCATCATTTGTTTATTAAATTAGCCAGTGATATTATTGTTGTTTAATTGTTTCTCATGATGCCATGTTGTCAAATTAGCCCATTTTGGCAATGTGGTAAGCAATAACATGAGTGGACTTTGCAAAATGTATGAAGAATGTGAAAGTTTGCTTTTGATGATAGTTTCCGGCCAAGAAGAGGGTTTTAGGAAAGTTTTCGTACTGGTGTTTTATTGATAATGGGTTGAGTATGCAATGTTGATGTTGAATTGATGCTAGAATGATGGTTAATGGGTGGTGTGTTATTGAGCCGAAAATTTTAACGGCTTGGGAAGGGTTGATGGTTTCGACCCTATTCTTGAGTTCTTGGAGATATACCTTTTTGATGGATGGTTGGGCTATGTCGTGATGTTATTTGAATGATGCTAAATTGAAGAATGTATTGGCTTCTGTTTAGAGGGTAGTTTCAGTCTAGAGAGAGGTTTTGGAGATAATGTGTAATGCTTGATAAATTGAGAGACCTTAGCATGTTTTGATGTTGATTTCATAATTATAAACCTGAAATAATAGTAATAAATTCAGCCCTTACTTATTAGTTTATAACCTCGTAACCTCGGATATAGGTTTTCAAATTTTAACTCTCAAGCAAGTAAATTATGTTGGTTAATTGCTCGAAATGTATAACCTAAGTATGGAAGTCCTATAAAGGGTTAAATGTAATAGGCGACCTTCCGTAGGTTAAATCTCATTATAGGTTATTTATTATTTATTATCTTAAAAGATTATTGAAAAGAATCTTACAAATCTTATCCATTTGTAGATCATCAGCCCAAACAATACCCTGCCACTCAGTGACTCCTAACATTCATATGCACTGTGAGTAGATACTTGTTTTATGATTTTCTTACTTATGTTTTAAAATATTTAAATCTTTGGAATGAAAAATGATTTGACATTTAACATGCATGATATTGACATGTTTCTGTCTCGACTCTTATATCATATTTTTACATTATACGATTTTCTTTATGATTTGCCGAGGTACTTGTTTAGGGTCTCGACCATCGGAAATGGATTGACCTGCCACCTTTATCGACAAGGGGCTTGCTTCGTTCATCATGTAATTTTTACGCACGACATGGGCGGTGGGCGATTGGTTTGTTTTGATTATGTTACTTAAGGATACACAGACTTTATTTTCGAAAGTTTATTTTAACATATTTTGTTTATATACATTATGAGATTTTATTTATTTCATTTTTGGTATCTGCTTATTGAGTCTTTCCAAGACTCACCCCACCAGTTTCCTTAGATGTTTTGCAGGAATTCTATTGATCTTTTGTCGAAGACGAATCTCTTGTTGGATGAAGATGGCGTTTTGGATGTTGGATATTACATTGCAAGTCACCTTAGGGAAAACAATGTATTTAGTCATGTTTATATTTTGTATTCTTATGTATTATTTTCGATTGGTCGATTGCCAAGTATATTTGGTTATTTGATGGTCTTGTACAAATGAATATGTGTTTGTGTTGGTATATATATTTGTGGGCATGGAGCCCATCATGCTGCATATTCGAGTTTGTTAAATGTGAATGTCATGCATTGCATGTGTCATTTGATGAGTTAGAGGTTTTGGTCAGGTTTATGGAAGTTGGTTGATTTGGCCTCCTACTGGTAACATTTCGAATTTCTCAGGGTGTTACAAACTTGTAGTGTTAAGTCTTTGTGTTGTAGTGCTATTGCTTTGTAGATTTGTGGACTGAAACTTGTAGTTAAGTCTTGGTGTTAGTAATGAAATTGATTTGTATCTGTAGACCGAAACTTGTAGTTGAGTCTTATAGCTTGTGGCAACTCCAAAAGCTTACAAGTGTTGTTTCCAGTTTTCTACTAGTCTGTTGGGGTTCATTGGATAAGTTGTCGCTATTATATTAAGTTGATGGCTCTACATATAGTAAATATTTATATTCCTTTTAACTTTTCATCTACGTAGGTGGTGTTTTGTGAAACGTGGGTCAGATCTTTATTTTCGTTTTAGAGGCATTATGGTATTTTCTCAACCAACTAACAATCAGCTCAAAAATTAATAGACTGTTGGGAGGCATTTGCTAATAAATCAATTTTCGATATCTAGTTGCAAATAAATCAAACCTTATGGAGGAAAAGTGAGCATTACTCTTGATCGGCGCAATCACACGCGTATAACGCAAGCGCACGTATCGTTCAAGTAGTATAAATATATCGATCCCATTAGGACTTAATACCTAAGCTATTAATTTATGAAGCCAAATGTTTACGAGTATCTAATGGATTGATTGTTTGATTGGATGGTGACTTTAAACTAAAGATGAATAAATGAAACAGTGCGAAAGTAAATTAAGGAAAAATTCAATATTAAGAAACTATATAGAGTTGTGAATTCTTCCAATATCTTTT